>CM046061.1:5928834-6528834 GCA_025215515.1 Schistosoma japonicum
CTTCTATCCCATACACAACAGCAAATGCAAGTGAAGACAACCAAAGTAGCAGCAACCTCAGCATCAATAGACCTGAACATACATAAGGGAAGGAGCAAGATCCTCAAATTCAACACCGAGAGCTCCGACCTAATTGAACTTGATGGTGAAACTCTGGAATAAGTGGATACCTTTACATACCTGGGGGGCATCACCGATGAACAAGGAGGATCCGATGCAGATGTAAGGGTAAGGATCGGCAAAGCAAGGGCAGCATTCCTAAAGTTGAAAAATATATGGGAGTCCAAACAACTGTCTACCAACCTCAAAGTTAAACTCTTCAACTTGAACGTCAAGTCAGTCCTTCTATATGGAACTGAAACGTGGAGAACTACTGCAAACATCCTCAGGAGAGTACCGGTATTTATCAACAACTGTCTACGCAGAATATTGAATGTCTGTTGGCCGGAAACCATCAGCAACAGCCTACTTTGGAAGAGAACAAACCAACTTCCAGCTGAAGAGGAAATCAGGAAATGACGTTGGAAGTGGATAGGATATACACTGCGGAAATCATCAGACTGTATCATGCAACAAGCACTAACTTGGAATCTTGTTGAACAACGGAAAAGAGGAAGGCCGAAGAACACCCTGCATCGAGAACTAGAAGCAGACATAAAAAGGATGAACAGTAACTGGAGACAGCTGGAAAGGATTGCTCAGGACAGAGTTGAATGGAGAATACTGGTGAACGGCCTATGCTCCTCCGAGATGGTTAACAGGCGTAAGTAAGTAACTAAGATCAATCTCTGATAAATGCAAACAAAAATATTTTCTTAGACAATCTCATTCTTATCTCACTGTATTGTTGAGTTAATTAAGCATTAAAAGTATACAATTCAATTGAATAGAAAACTATAGTATGTAATGCATACAAGATATTGATAACTTTCTATTTGCATTATGTTACAATCTTATTGTTGTTATGTACAATGCAGTTTTTCTTTTTTTTTTTTATCGTTGGCGCCATTTATCATAAATAAACTGACAAATCTATTTCGTACATTTAATTTTCCCATGTTTTATTAAATTCATGTATTGATTAAATTTTCTTTCTACTTAGAATTTACTTCATTATCTTAATGTGCTTATTTTAAGATTCAATGTAAATTATCTGAATGAAGTGTGATAAATTTACAAGGTTAGATAATATACTACCTGGAGCACTGTAAGTAGCCATAGAAGTAACTGCAATGATGTTTACTTTAGAATGATTCGAAAGGAAGAACAAGTAACAACAAACTGGAAAGAAGGATACCATATCAAGTTACAAGACAAGAATGATCTTAGTAATTGTGAAAACTAAAGTGACATCACTCTACTCTTAAGTAACAGGAAAAGTGTTGTTAAATCAAGTTAAAAAATTCAGTAGACACCCAACTTCGAGATTAACAGTTTTCGTGACTATGAAAAAGTATTTGAAAACTTGAGTAGAACAAAATTCTAAGCTTTCTTCGACAGTGTAGTGTACCTGAGAAAATAGTCAATTTCATATAGGGAATTCTTATGAAGGATTGCATAGCGAAATCGTGTAAAGGGGGGTGGGCAGCTGATGAATTAATGCAAAGTAAGACAGATGTTACAGGGTTGTTGACATTCCTCCTTTCTTTTTCGCTTGATGGTTGACTGTAGAATGAAAACCTTAACGTCTTTAGAAAAGCACGGAATAGCGAAAATTTTGGATACAGCCAGACTATTTGAATTCGTACGATAGACAGTCTTTTATCCCTTACACAATATCGAATTCCATTAATGACGGCCAGTTTTTATTAGAGGTCTCTACAGCAATAGACCTAAATATACATGGGAAAAGAAAGGCCCTTAGATACAAACACAGCAAGTACCAACCCAGTTCACTAGACTTCACCTTAGAAGCTCGGGAAGAACCTGAACAACAACATCATTGGTAAACAATGGGGGAATTGATGCAGATAAGGAGATACGGATTAGTAAGACAAGGCAAAGCAGTATTTCTATAATTTTTGACTGTCTGGGACTCTAAACAAATGTCTGCAAACAACACAGTCACAATTTTCAATACAGACAACAAAATAGTTAGTTCTATTGTATGGAGTAAAAATTCGAATGGAGAACTACGAAAAGCATCATTCAGAAGATACAGGTATTTACATACAGTTGTCTATTCAAGATACTTTAGATCTGTTAACTAGATACCATAAACAGAACTTTGTGTGGCAGGGAATAAATTAACTGAAATCAATGTGAGGAAGAAATTATGAAAAGATGTTGGAGGTGGATAGGATCCACATTGAGGAAATCACGAAACTGAATTACACGACATGCATTAAGTTTGAATCCTCAAGGTCAGAGAAAGAGAGAAGTAATACAAAATTCAATGCTTTGGGAATCGGAAAGGTGAGCCCAAGATAGATTTGGTTGGAGAATGCTGGTCAAGAGGCTATGTTCCATAGGAGATAACAGGAATTGACTGATTAATATGAACTTTACGTTGGATCTAGGTGAACTGATATAAATCGAATGCATGAAACTTAAAGCTGATTTTATCGAGATATACCCTATTTATACATACACATGAATTCCAATTAAAATTCTTTCCTCATCACTAGGTTGATATATCGAAATTATCTGACTTATGAAGGTGTATTGTGATACAGATATCTGATACTATTCGTTCAATTTATATTTTCTTTATGTGATTGAGTTTCTTCTATACAAATGTCAGTGTACATCTCTAATTGAAACAGATTAATTAATGGCAATACATCGGAAAACAGGTAAATTTTGGATGACTTGAAATGAGTAAGATTCTTCGCTAGTTATTAGAATCTACAAATATCTCATAAAGTATCTGCAGTAACTAGCACCAAATGGTCCTATTAGTGTAGACTACTTTTACTTAGGAAATATTGATGTTAGTTGAGCACAAATAAAAACTGGGGAGGAGTGAATTGATGTTTTGTCGAAGTACAGAACTCCTTAGCTGTGAGCACCTTAAATTCCGTTAAGAAATAGAATCTTCGGCCTTTAGTTTGACAAAGTTAATTAATGTCAAAACACTTGATTGTTAGAGAATAATATGCTTTATATCTCATTGTAGTTTGAGTTATATGAATCCAGCTAGTTTTTGCTAAACTGTATCACTTGTTACACAAACAAGATGTCCATTAAATAATCAAAAGTCAAGTATACTATTCAGCTATCTAGAATATATTACTTTATTAATGCTAAATATGAGTTATGGATATACATCATAAAATGAAGAAATAAATAGTCTTGGGGTTAGGTATACATTACCAAACAAAAATAACGTATCGGTTAAAAAGGCAGTGGATTTTTACCAGCTGATGTGAATGATGCATGTATTAGGCTTATACATCTACTGTCTACCTAGTTAGTTAAATAAAAGCTAGAAGTGGTCAGATCTAGTTGTAGAGTCATTCAATAAATTTATTTCCTGTTGTTACATACAGAGTAACTAACTTAAGTTCTTATGATTATTATGATTAATAGTTGCACACAGTAAGTGATATATCCTTGAATCGGTCACAGTCACACAGGTGTATTCACTCTTTATCTTCCACTACATATACAGGTTCAATATTCGTTAACAAACGCCTTCACTACATTTCAAATCAGGTTCTTTTAGTATTCATAGAGTTAATTCCATCCGATACGGTATAACAATTTGAGATTCTATGTTCGCTATATCTTTTACTTGTCTTAGAAACAATTCATTTTTATTAATTACAATGAATAGAAATTCAATACAAACCACTTATATTTGAGTATTATAGCAACCAAATGTCAACAACATACATATAAATAGGTATGCAGTAATCACTTTACAAATTAAATAACTTAGCTTTTAATTAATAGGTTGACGATTTTTGAACACTTCACTTTGGTTTTATCAGAAGAACAGTGTAGCTGACCCTCAACACAAGTATACTGTTGCTTAAAGCTGAGTCAGTCAGTAACAACGTAGAACTTCATACATGAGTACATCAGTTCAAGTTGCCTTGTTTTAATTAGCAGATAGAGATTAAATTGTCAAACCATATCCCAGAATAGGGGAGGTAGTAATAGAGTAAGTACTAATGAAAAGGTATATAGATCAGAAATGAGATTTGAAACAAAAAAGGTGATTTAGCACAGAGAAAATTATGATTAGCCTAAAAACTTAAAATTTGGAGGAAGACAAGTAGTGGATTCACCTGCGCCATTGCCAGCGATTTTGAGCCATATCACCTAAAGTCTCTAACCATTTGTTACGATCATCACGTGGGCCCAAACCAGATAGTCTGCATCTACTAACATGGCGCAGCCCAATTGTCAATGACTTCATGGATTAGTGCCATGTTTCCGTTTGGTCACCCGTAGCTTTCTTCCAGCCTACTCCCACAACAGACAGCATTGCTTGTTGAGGTAGGCGGTAATCAGACATACGTAACACATGTCCTAACCACCTCAGCTGGTGAAGATTCACTACTTCATCAATAGACTTACCGTATTTACCTAGTACTCTATTTCTAAGCCACATGTTGCTTACTCGACGGTCCCAGCCAACACGAGCAATGTTTTGAAGACATTTACGATCAAATACTAGAAGCCTACGAATATCCTCTTTTCTTAATGGCCATGTTTCACATTCGTAAAGTAAAACGGATCTAACTGTTGAGCAGTAAATGCATCCATTCGTCATAAATGAGTAAATCGACCAAATAAATAGATATCATGAATAAACTGAAAGTTTACGTAACTTACACTTAAATAAACATCTGGTAAGTCAGATCTTGGTATTCGACTAGCAGTTGATCCACTGCTTGGATTACGATAACGATCTTGTGATAATTCATATGTTTGTAAATTCATACAACTTCTACACTCGTCTGTATTACATAATAAATTTAAATTATGATTGCAATTATTATCATTCATGTTAATATTATTACTACTACCAATTGTTCTTTTCGCTTGATTAATAACTGGTAACTTTGTAGTGGAGATATTGATGCCTTTAGATAGACGTCGAGTATCAGCAACTTGTCTATCGTCAGCGTCATCCTTTCGCTGCCCATTGTCATCATAATCAATGTCACTATAATCATAGCCATTAGCATCATCATTGTCATTCCTAATTGAATAATTACGTTTAAGATATCCTTTCTGACGTTTATTTGCACTAAATAAGCATAGAACAGGCCGTTTTGATTTTTCTTTCAACACTGACGATTGAACTTCATAACTGATAGCATTATTCTGTTCACTATGAATATCAGTATGTAATGAAAGTCTAGACTGATTACTGTCATGTGAATTCATTCTTTTTAAGAAATATGTTTCTTTATTAAAAATGCTTGTTTCAAGTTTTGGAATATTTAATGTACATGATACAACTTCATTGTTGTTATTACTATTACTGTTATCTAAATAGATACTATGAATACTACTACTGTTATTTCCATTAGTAGTATAATTTATGTTATTGGTAGTAGTAGTAGTAGTATTCAATGTAGTTGTTTGGGCATTGGATTTATTTTGTTGTGCAACATCATTTAAGTAAACTGATGCTAAACTTTGGTATTCTCGACTTTCTAGAGAATTGTCTAAATTCTTATTAACATTCAATTGTGAATATGTATCTTGTACTGGATAACTAACAGTACTTTCTTGTGAACCACGATCAGCTACCTATTTGTAGTTTAAAAGAAAAATATAGTGAAATAGAAACATAAATTGTGAAAGAGTAAGGGATTAAGTAATTTGATGATTAGAACCAACTGATATGAAACCATTCACCTTAGTGTCATTTGTGAGAATGGTGTATTCTTCATCTTAAGTGAGTTCATAGTATCCATGAAATCTAAATCCTCAACAATTTCTTCATCCGTTTCATGTTTTTCTTTTCATTTCACTTCAAGTTTTATTAGCTTAGCTAAAATATACATGATAAAGTTGGTTAGTACCTGGTAAAGTTATATTTATGTGTTTCTACTGGGTCCGATGTTAAGAATGAATAGTTTAAGCGAAGCAGAATATACAAAGCTTAAAAGGAGAATATTGGTATTGTTAAGTTTTTGAGTTCAACGGTTTGATTTCTAAATTTTCAATGTTGTTTTGAACAACATCGTTTGAGCTTACAGTTTGTAGTTTATCTTCTATCAGGTCAATCTTCACTACATAAATCAGGGTGAATAAATTCATTTTATCAAACCGAACTAAATGGTTCCGTTTATTGTGTTTGATACAGGTTGATGTCGGTTGAGTAGTACTGAAAATCAAAGAGTTCTGGTAGCTATTTCTTTCCAGTTTGAGGCTTTTCAGTAGTGCTCACCCACGACTCCAGGGAATAGACCCCATGGTCTTAAGCTTTCATGGTGGAAAGTTAACAATGTGAACGCCTAGACTAGCTCTCAATGGTAGACTTCCCACTTTCATCGGTATGTGAAATAACACAACGATCAGTCAATGTCACTAATAGTAACTGTCTTGAGGTTCAAAAAATTTAAGCTCCACTGTTGTGTAATCGTATACTAAGACTAAAAGTTTCTCCAATTTTTCTTAGTTCCAATTACTACCCAACAAAGATCAATCTGTAAAGAATAAAACAAATTAATCTTAATTCATATTTCCAAATGAGAAAAAAATTAAACAGCAACTAAAAATTAAAAACACAACCGAAAACATATGAAGACAATCCATTGTAAACATGATCATATGAATGAAATGATTTTCAATGAATTAAGTGTTATTGTTCAAATCAATCATGATCAATAACGGTTAATATTATACACTTGAGACTGAAATTCTCATTACATAAATATTCACTTATCATATCAGACAATGCATGAACTTATAACATAAGAAATGATTTCCAATTGTATATGTGTGTGTATCCATGTGTATATTCATTTCAAACAAGACTAATCATAGATATGTCTCTTAGTTCACTTCATTTAAACTAAACTCTCCTGCTTAACATACTTTGTGAATGAATCTTGAAATCTGAAAAAGAAAACACCTCATTCAATAAAGAAGATTGTTTATGACATATGGAAAGAAAAGTTTTTTTGTTTATTTGTAACTCACAAGAGATTAAAATTTGTTATGATTATTATACAATTTAATGATGATGATGATGATGTTATCAAAATTGTATGTTTTATTATCTGTTACAATTAGATTCACTGAATTAAGGTAGTTTGAGGAGAATGGGATTAAGTTTTAGTTGATTGGCAGGGTACTGTTAGAAAACTAGGGTGTACTCGACAGCTGTCTCATCCAAGGATGGGACTCACCAACAATATACACCCTCGATTTCGCCCAAGAGGCTTTGGGTTGACGAACGCCCAACCTTCATCATTACTGGACCGGCATTTCACTTCCTTCAAGTTGTGATGTATTACAGCCACTATCCATAGTCATTAGTGATGACTGTCTCACTCCTGACAAGTCTGGACCCCACCGGTCACGACTTTACACTAAAGCTTCAGAAACATTCTGAAGTTAGTCACCAGAAAGCTTTTCATTGTAATTAAATTGATGTGGTTTATGGAGATTAAGATTAAGCTTCAATTGATTGAATTTGTCAAAGATTGATATTAGTAGGGTACCACTAAAAATCAGGGAGTACTAAATAACCGTTTTGTCCTAGTATGCAACTCATAAGAGTGTACACTGACGAAGAATCCCATACTAAGACGAAACAGTTGTCCAGCGCTCTCTAGTTTTCAATGATACCTTAACAACATTAGTCTGTGACGAATTCAATCATCTTAAAATCATATTCATTATCTGCTAATGCCTATTGCATAATTTTATTTACTTTGTTTAGAAAAATAATCAAATTTAATAAATTAATTTCTTGTTTAACTTACTACATCACGTAAACCAAATGATTGACTATTCTCAACTGATTTAGTTATCATTTCATTGGATTCAATTAATGAAAAACGTGGTTTCGAATTAAAATGTGATAATCTCATCTCTTGAGAATTAACTATATCTCCTGGGCTTAAACTTCTTCCTTTACGATAAACATGAATTTGTGATGTACTTTGTTGAGATTTTGAACTTACAGTAAATTCAGTAGTTGGTGTTTCACAGTCAGTTATTTCATTTTCACTTGTAATTTTTTGTGATATATAACTTTCTGATTGATTGCCTATTATTGAAGTATTCGATCTTTTTGAAGGCCTAGAAATAGAAGAAATAAATATCAGTTCTGAAAGTATAATGACGTTTAAAAGATGAAAAATCACAGTTTATTCTCATCTTATGCTACTTTAATGGGAAAATTTGTAAGCTTAGTATCATGAATACATTAAAAACAAAGAAGTACTGGATAAGTATTTTGTTCTAGTATGCGATTCTTGTACATTGAGCCTTTACATACACTACTATGATCGAAACCATGACATTAATGCTTCATACAGGTTGTATAATATTCAGACCAATAGATTAACACCTAATGGTTTATACTTCTAATCGCAATTGATTAACAATATTGTACAACTTTAATGAATACCATTTGTATATAACTGACATATACCTGACATAGTTTAGCCTCACTGTTCACGTTGTCACACTAGATCTCTCGAATTACTCCTTGAACTTATTAAGTAGTAAGCTAATGACAACTATTTTTGTTAATTGTTAAATGTTATGAAAGCCTACGGATCGGAAGTTGCATTTCATTTATTTTACCACACTAAAGCATCTATTGAGAACAACTGTATTGTCCTAGCATAGTTATTAACAAACGTTTATGTTATTAAAAGCTTGAAAGGTTGATGATAATGACAACAATAAGAGTGTACATGAAGTTCTATAAACTGTTAGACTAAGACTTCATGTATTACGTTTAGTAAGATTTCGAATGGAATTGAGTATTCTGAAAGGATGTTGATGATTGTAGCTAATTTAAATTCTGCTCTCATGTTTCATTAGTACAGTTTACTCAATAGATTACTAAATTTACTCAGGAAATAATGCAGTTTTCATTCACATTGTACAATATAATTATTTATCTTGAAGTATTTCATTTAGATTACTAGTGTCAAGTAAAAGATTCTATCATAGAAACAAGGTGACAAAACGTTTTCAAACAGAACAAAAATAAACTGAGGTAGTTTTGTAGAAAGAGGTTTCAGTTCAAGCTGTTGATATTCATCATAGATTGATGTTGATTGACTGCATATTACTGATGAGTCATATACTCAAACGAAGCATCTGTCCAGTGTTTCATTACTTTTAGTAGTACCCAATCAACATGAATCTATGATGAACACAAAGAATTTAAACATAAATGGTTAATTTGGATGAAATGCATTCAGCATGTGTGTTTATGCAGAATTTCATAGACTTGTTGGTTGGAATAACAATGTTATTGTGATATCATCAAATAGTCTAAGTTAGACAATCACTGACAACTAAGGAGCACTAGACATTAGTTTTGTCCTGGTACGAGGCTCTTCAACAGTAAGCGACCACAACTCCACTGAGATTGGGCCCAGAGCCTTCAGGCTTCAGAGAAAATGACTAACCACCGGACCGATGAGCTATCTCCCCAGCAGTTGACATTTCTATTTCAAGTGAATCTAAGATATATTTACGTCATGAGTGAGTAACTGCCTAGCTAAAGTTAGAAATTTCGAACGTTGCAAACAAGGTTAGTAGTCAAATGGTGAAGGGCTTGCCGAGAAACTTGAAGATCCTAAGCTCAGCCTTCTGGTTGAATTGTGAATGCTTGTTACTGACGAATCCCACCCTACGACAAAACGAATGTTTAGTGCTTTGTTATTTTCAATAGTTGACTAGTTTAGATTTATTCCTGCTATCAAAGTGACATTCAAAAATCTCTACAACACTTAATTATAGAATGACAATTTGTTAAACAGCTGAAAATGAATAACACTGTGTTATGATCTGTCTAATATTATCTATGATATAACACTAATCAGTTTAAGAGTATAAGTATAAAGAATTAGTTATGAGAAGCTTCAAACAAATTAATGCATCGACTGATTCCAGATGAATTCATGTCTGAATGACTTTCTTTCTAATTACGATAAACTTGTATCTTCCCATTGATTTATTATGGACTGAAGTTGGTCAGTTTCTACTGTCATATGTGCAACCTGAACGAATTGCTTCGATGTAGCTATTAATTACAATTATTGTTTAAATTGAATTATGACTGACAAGTGGAATCAGTTACTCGTGTTTCATAAAATTTGGAATTCACCGGTTGAATGTACCTACATCCCATTGTTGGTGTTCATATAAGGATTCGAACCCAGTTCATTACATATCAAACGCTACCGCGTTCACCATTAGGTTACTGAGTCCGGACTGATATACTGGTACAACGGGCACATATGTAATTAGGATGAACTTGCATCATTCTGTAGATTTGGTATAAACTGTAGCTGGTTAGTCTAATGACGAACCTCGGTGATGCTTGATACAAAACGAACTGAGTTTATTCCCTGATGTGAACATAACCACTAAGATGCAAGTACATCCAACCTACAGGTTTTCAAACTTGAACAAAAAACACACTTCTTAGATTCCGATTGTTAATCACAATCCTATTTAAACAATCTTTCTCTTATCATTCAAATAGAAAACTATATATTCATAAATGAAATTACTTCTTACTTCATTATCTTTTGTGTATTCTGATTTATCATTAACATACTGATTGGTTTCTTATGCATTAATTTATCATTCTTTATTTCATTATTTTCTTGTTGTTGTTGTTGTTGATAATTATTACATTTTACATAATGATTTAATTTATTACTTATAATCATATTATTTATTGTATTACAATGATGATGATGATTATGTATACAAGTTGATAATTTCATTTGATTATTACATTGATATTGATGACATTGTAAACAATTGGACATTGAATTCCATGGATACAATGATGATGTAGACAATGTTCTCTGATTAGTATATTTAGTTGATATAATTTCAGAATTTTTTATTGGTGACCAATAATATGAATGATTATTTTTTATATAATAATGATTTATAGGTTTTGATTTAATATAATGAGAATTATATATAAGTTTAAGATTTTTTCGTTTTGTAATTAATTGTTTTCTTTGAATGAAACTTCTATAGATAAAAGAAAAGAAGAAAAAATAAAAAGGGGGGTAAAATTAAAAAAAAACAGAGGAACAATGAAAATTACAAAATAAAATCATTGTAAATTATGAAGTTTTAGTGAATTGAATACATCATAGATTGATGTTGATAAGAGTACCATTGAAATCAATCGTGTCGGGTGTGAGACAGTAACTCACCGATGACAATGGATGAGGTCGCGCAAACGTAACACGAATTGACTGAATTAGGAATATCAACTATTAGGAGCCGGCTCAGTGGTCCAATGGTAAAGGGCCCGTCGCGGAGCCAGAGGGTCCTGGGTTTGACCCCCAGCAGGGTCGTGGATGCGCACTGCTGAGGAGTCCCATACTAGGACGAAACAGCTGTCCAGTGCTTCCAGGTGATCAATGGTTGTCTGATTCAGATCAATTCGTGATAGCAGCATTGACAAATTAACTATCTCCACAAGAACCCCCCTAATTGTAACTACTGAAATAGTTATCATCGATGAGAATGGATAATTGTTGCACTATATCATCGTTGAGTAGAACCAGAAAACCCTTTGAAACAAATTTAGAAAGGCGTAGAAATTAATTGGAAACATTGTGTCCAATTAGCACGCATATAATTTTTTTTATTATCAGAAACTATTAGACAATGGGAAGTCACGTGATATGTCTCTGATAGTACAGTTATGTTACTAATACTGTGTTCAGTAGGATATAGAAATCTCTAAAAGTTCAAAGGACATTTATGATACTATAAGTAACTTAGTATTCTGTACATAATTGAACCTTGCAGTAAAGTGTTATTTTGCCGTATTTCCTGCCTTCTCTCTCGTGTTCTCGGTGAAGTGTAGTTTTAGCCTGGTGGTCGTATCAAGCTTAGGAGACGAAGTAAGCGGTTAACCCAGACGATGTAATAATTGACGACAGAGATTTCGCGGTCGGTAAAAGAATCAAAACCACGTATCACAGCAATGACAAATTGATGGAAGTAAGAATTTAACCACTCGATGCTAACCCATTGGTATAGAGGGTTATATGTTAGTTCAATTATGGAACTCTTCGGAAGTACATATCCACGACTTTACTATGGATCGAACTCAGGATCAACTGGTTAGATTTATTTGATATATATGTATATTGATCCCCCCTTTATATCTTCCTAACTTTCGCTTTCTTTTTTTTTTCTTTTTCAAATATTGTTATCATTACTTTACAGTATTATTATTATTCGTTCCGTTATCAAATGAACAACTTTAATGGACACTTACCCGTTATTTTATTATTTCACATTATTTTATACATTACAGGTGATCTCCCATCATCTATGCATTTGCTTCATTTTGAGTTGTATTTATATTGTTATATTGTTAATGTATATTTCACCCTTAATGTGCATCCATGATGATCATGATCATGATCAGGTTGACGATTAAACTGATTTAGGTTAGTATCATAAATCATTCATTTTGATATTAACAATCCTAGATTCATAAACTACAATCTATAATCTAATTTAAAAGATAGGACAAAACAGCTATCGAACTCTCCCTGGTATACAACGGCACCATACCAACATCAATTTGTAATGAATCCAATCAACAAAATCGCCTTACTTAAAAGATATGTAACTATATTGAATAGAAATCTCAAATCGTTTTAATATTCTATTTTCCATTACTAATCATTATGTTCACCTATTATGATGATGTTACAAATCAATAAACAGCTGATGAGAACCAACGAAATAGAAATAAACTGATATTGTTCTGTTTATATTGTTATTCTTGCTTTATTTTAATTCATAAATGAAACTAACAGTATGAAATTCACTGATTCTAGTCACGAGTTTTCATTCAATATATTAACTACACTGAATTTACACTTTAATATACAGTGTTCATTCATCTATTAAATAAACTGATTAGTAAACAAACATGGCCAATACAACACTAAAAACATGTAGATACATATTATGTAACCTAAACTGATGTACTACAATGTTATACTATTAATTATATTGATGGGTCATTCATGTCACATAAATTTGTTGACAATCAAATTGAAATTACACAACAAAGTGTACTTTCAATATTTTCTGGTGACTTACTTACTTGGTTACAAGTATACACACAACAATATATCTACACATATGTATATACTACTTAAACTATTTGTTTACTCATATAAATCATTTCTTTACTATTAACCTTGACCGTGTACTCTTCATCTTTTATAACAAGGAAATTTTAATTTTAATTTTAAAACTTCAAAATATACCGTCTAAATGTACTAAATAAGTTTGTAGGTTACAAATTTGACATGAAGAATCATGTAAAACTGAATTTGTAAAATAACATCCTAACTATGTTGTATGATGTAATCATGTGTGAATAAGAGATAATAGATGAAATGAAAAGATCTTATGTAGTATCTATTGACCTGTAAATAGATAATCTAATGTAATTTATAGTTAACTGGTAGATCCTACTTATTAGTACATGGATACATGATATTCAATTTTAATATAAGTAATTAGTATATCCTTAAGTTGTTACTATGTTATATTATAACATAGTGTTCAACTGGTTCATTGTAGTGTAATTTACAGTAGCGAATTATTATCATGTTAATATAATAGTAGGGTAAATATGAGACTGAATGCCCTGGAACACAAAGTTGAGGATATTTACCCTCATTTTCTTCATTTGACATATTCTATAAAATTTAAACAAATATACCAAGTGAACTAAGTATGAATCTATTATGTATTGGAGATGACTTAATCATCGACAATTTGAAGCTTGAGTTATGACTATAGATGGCTTTCTTTACCATGGTCATAGTTTACAGTTAGCTTTATTTGACATTTTTACTTATTTATACTGTTCCATTTCTTCATTTCTCACTCCTACTAATAATTTTTTACTGTTCACATTCACCATTATCACAATATCAATCATTATTCTCCTTCTATCATCTAAAAGATTGTTACCATGACGATTTTGTTGATGCCATTCACACATTTTCAACCTAATTGAACGCTAATCACAGTTACTGTATCTCTACACTACTGATTACATAATTTTCAAGGTTCATAAATCCCCTTCAACAACTATTATTTCGATGTTTGGCTAAAGTCTTAAAAATCAATTTTTTTAGCTTACTGATAAAGTTTAATCACCATTTCACGTAGAGTAACCAACTTTATAGATTACATAAAGTGATCATTGAGTTTTAATGATTCACTTGACTAAAGGTACAATTCAATGAACTTTCTGATGGAATGATTTGGTCTTAACTATGATGTATTAGATTTAGTTGACTGAATTCGCCACAAATTGATGTTAGCCGGGTAGTATTAAAAACCAGGCAGCAGTGGACTGCTAATTCGTTTTAGTATTAGACTTCTTCATGGCGATGTGCACTCTAGATCCCGCTCCAGAGGATTCAGGTTGGTAAAAAAAAACCTAACCTTCTATACCTCTGGGTCGGTATTTAATCGTAGAGTTCTTCTTCTACCAATTTATGGTGATCATATTGTTATCAGTAATAACTATCTCAATCGCGACAATTCTGAACTCTACCATTCACGACTTCTCACTAGAGCTTCAGGAACATCCTGAAGTTCGTTACTGTTAAGGAGTCTCGTACTAGAACTAAACAGCTATCTAGTCGCCCCTGGTTTACACTGGTATCCTGCCAACATTAATCTATGACGAATTCGATCGATCTGATGTTAATCTCTCTCAAATCATATATATTACATAAACCAATGACGTAATTGCATAACTGTTAGATCATTACTATGTTAAGACTCTAGAAAATGCAAATTAAAAACTTATTTCAATTGAGTGCTACTAAAATCTTGAAAGTATTGCGTAGCTATTTCATTTTACAGTGGAATTCGTCATAAGTAAGCAATCTTGATTCATCTAGTCATTCATTAAATGATAATTATTACATTATGACACTTAAGTATACATCACTACAAAAGATTAAAATCATGATAGAACTTTATACTATTCAGTTGTTATTCAGATGACATCAGTTAATAGTATGAATTGTTTTTAAGTTACTAGAATTCACAAATAACTACTTAATCTACTACATGTAAACAATATTTGCCATTTTGACAGAAATGCTAAACAAATATATTCAGTCTTAAGTTATTCATATTTAATGGTTATTTATGTTGTTATTGAATGTGACAGACGAAGAAGAAGAAGAAGAAGAAGAAGGTCAATTCTACTACAAGTTGAATAAACAAAATAATTAACATATGTAACCTATTTCTGTTACTAAGACAATGAACAATACAGTTTTATGTTGTAAACAAAATATCATGTATTCTATAATCTAGATGACAGTGTTAAGGATATTGTATATTTAGTATATGGTAATCAGTTGAATTCAAGTAGCCCATTTCACTCTACTTTAAAACAAATCAACTTAATCAATCCGCATTTTATTGTTGATGTTTAGTATATGTGACGCGTCGAGAAGGTTAATTAACTTTAAGAATTGTTTTTACTAAGAATTAGCCTCTAACTAAACTCATGAATAGTGGTCATATCATTTACCATTCAGGGGCTATAACCAATTAACTATGTATCTGTTTCCATCAGTGTCTAGTTATTATTGTCCCTATTTTGCACGGATGTAATTTTTCTTAGGGATCCACTGTGTGAACAGGTTTTAAAGTAATATAAACAAACGAATGAAATGAAATTTATGTTTCTATTTGTGGACTTAGTTATCTTGTATTCTTCAATCATTCTTGAGGGCTTGTAATCCGAAAGCAGATGTGTGGGTATAGAACAATATTATTTGTGCTTGGTTGCGATATCAATTCCTAGGTAGATTATTTCTTTCTGTATGTCTTGATCAGCCATAGTTCAGGGCATATTAAAGCTCACACGGTAACTGAAACTTAGTACCTTCTGTGTTTGTATTTTGTTCAGAGGGAAGATTCTGATACAGTTATTTTTAAAATGTTACTGACGTGGAGTATTTGTATTAGTGACGTTAATGGGGGAGGGGGGAGGGAGAGGTATTAGAAGTGAAATTCGAACCTATTACCTAGTGGCTTAATGTCTGGCGATTTAGCCACTAAGTTCCTATTGGTGTTAAAATGGAAAGTCTATAAATAGAATATCTTTCAGCGAGCAGTTTTTTTCACTGTTTTCATTTTAACTGTAGTAAGTGAATAATTCAAAGCGTTTGCTGTTAGATGGCTAAAACCCGTCTACAGGAAACCCTGTTTGGCATATGTTTCGTATTAGCTGGCACTCGTTATTAAGGTCTAACAGAAATTTTAAGTGAAATGATACTGATTGGTGGATTCATGTCATGCATATTCGTAGTATGTGGCTATATATCTGACCTATTCTGTTGGCGAGTGACATCCTAAAGAGATGAGATACTAATATTGACTTATCATTGAGTAGTAACTAATATCAGATCTGTTTAGTCTGTGATGGTGATTGACTTATATGAACACTAGTTTAAGTTAATTGCACCGTTTTGCTGTAAGATTGTTGGAAGTAATTTGCGAAAAATCACGCGGTAGGCCGAATATCTTTCACATTGTAAAAATGTTTGAACAGGCATTGAATTTACTGGTAAGGAGGATTGTCAAATTTTGTAACCTACACCATAAACTGACTTTGAAGCATGTGGTACTTAAGGTGGTTATTCAGTAGTGGTAATGGGTAAAATAGCTGATTTAATGTAAAAACATAAACTAATGAACAATGACTAAACGTTCCTGAGGTCTGGAGGTCTTAACTTTAATCGGCATTGTTTTTGGTGTGTACTACTGAAGAGATCTATCATAGTAAAAACAACAATCTTATGTTACCAGGTGTACGAAAACCTAATAATGGTGGTTTGGTGGCAGATTGTAATCAAATAAAGTGAACTGCAAGTTAAAGTTGAGTACGGCAAATGATAAGAGTCATTTAAAAATCAGACTGTGAATTAATGCAGTATGATAATCTTTTAGTAGAACATTCGACTGTATTCTGACAACATCTTTTATGCCTTTACTTAAGATGTCATTTATTATTGTTACCTAATTTAGAGGTAGAAGAAGGGAAACCTTGCAAAAAATTTGTGTTATCTGCTATATAATATTAGTTACTACTCAGTGATCAATGTGTGTTTCTTAGTTCTTCAAGAAGTAAGAAAGAAGTTTAATAGTTCAGTTATAATATTTTATAATGTGAAACTTAGTGAACTGGTATCATATCATCGGAGGAACAACAGTCCCTTTTCATTCGCAAGTACACCCTTTACGGAGAGTGTCAAGTAACATTAAGCCTACGTTCATTGCTTCTTGAGGACTACCTCGAACCAAATTAGCAGCAATAAAACAATTCATGTGATGTCAAATATGGCCTATCTACATTTCCTTTCACTACTTCGTCATCGTTCTTGAATTGTTCAAACCAGTTTAATAACATACGTAGCAGTCTAATGAGACGGTGGAGATTATCAAAAAACACTTAATGGTCTCCTTTATAACTTTCTTGTTATTTTCAGCATGGATCAACAGTATTAATAAATAGGAAGAACTAAGCAACTGTTTTATATGTATATGAAAAGTTTTGTCCAGTGTAAAATGGCAAATCAGTACAATAGAGACCTAATTTATTATGATATTGTTATTCAGTATTCTCTTGTTTTCAGTAGTTCTGTAATGGCTTGTATACAACTTAGTCATTTATAAAGTAGCCTGTCTGATAGACTTATCAAAATTGATTAATTTCCCAAATATGAGCTCCAACAATCACAACATATCTCTGGAACTTTAAGAACATCCCGAAGTTAATCACTAGTAAATTGACTGTTGCAAGTGAATTTAAGTGTTTTTGTGGAGATAGTTATTATGTTTAGCTTATATTCATCACAGATTAATGTCAATTGGGTGCCAAGAATAACTGGACAATTAGTTAGCCCTAGTATGGGACGCTTCAGTAGTTCTCACACTGAATTCCTCTAGGTAATCGAACCCACTTTCATCAATTTATGCTATGGTGCGACAATCATCCATTGTCATTATTGATAACTGTCGCACTCTCTAAGTTGTGATTGGTGGAGTTGTGACTTATTGTAAGTTAGACAATTATCATCAATTACAAAAATATTGGTAATTTCAAAAATTGTATTTGTCAATTTTGTTTTTCCTATCTGAAACAATAATAAGTCAATGTCAGCACATAAAGAAAAATTTATTGCTTATATGGCTTTACAGATACAAGATACGTACACATATGTATTTAGATTAGGTATTGAAATTACTTCAGTCAGTTATTACACTAATACGTTTCCATAGAAACTAACAGTTCTAGTCATATACGGAATCAATTATTCAGTAATTTATTTGTTTAGTTACAGTTTCTCAGAACTAGTTTCTTTTTCATAATAAGTAGCGTGTTAATTATAAGCGAATTTTATTTAGTTTTGTATAAAGTCTTAGTATACTTAGTGGTAGACATACTGAAATGTGTGGTAGGTATTCGATCATATATACATGAACTAAATGTATCTGTGTATCTTTGAAATATTTCTGAAAGTAAAGTTGTAGAATGTTTGTTGTAAATGATGAGTCACTGAAGAATGATTTAACCTTCAGAACTAATTTTCAGAATAATATTTTAGATATTTTCATTCTATTATACTCCTTAAGCATATTGTTTCTATTATTGGTATACTTTCAGAAACTAAATCTCCCATTTGATTCATTAACTGTTATTATGTAATTTTTAGACCTGATTAATGATGAACCTGTTACATCAGCTTTTTATCATTTATGTTTTTTTTTTGTTTTGCATTAATGTTATTATTCCAGTTGGCCTGTTATAAAGTCTTGACTTGCGAATTCCTTTATAGACTACTCTATGGAATAAATAATATTCCTCATTACTAAACTGTGTAGCTCAATCAAGTGTTTTTTTTTTCCTTCTCTAACTCGAGGGTTAAATGTATCCGATGAGTTTAAGAATAACTGATTGTTGTTAATGATTGTGTATATTAACCGTTCATCTATTAAGGTCGGACATCTACTGGGTAGTCATGATTTAACAATGAAACATCTTTCAACTTAAGGGTACACATTAAATTGCTTCAAAAATAGATAGATAATTCCTTCACAAATGGTTTAGTTTCATTAAGAAAACACAATGTAACTAAATAACTGAATTTGATGAAGTAAAGTTTTGTTTACTTATGCATCTTTTGGTTGTGACATGTTCTTTAAGTTATACAACTTAACTCCAAAGATTTTATTCTTAATCCAGACAACACTGTTGTATTTTTGTATATATCACTTATAAGAACCTTAGTAACACAAATATACATGAAGTCAATTAATACAGAACAAATATTAGATAATAATAGCGATAGTTCAGAAACGAACAAAATAAACTCTATACTAACATTATTCAGAATAGTAAAAGTTTACTTCAGCAATTCCAAGACAATACAAAAACATTGAATAACCTATCTTCTATATGTCTTCAGGAAAAAACGATTACCATTTAAACTGTATAAAAGCATATACGAAAAGTCAACAAGTAAGGTCTATCGAAGTTAACACAGAAATATTTTAATGGAAGAATTAACAGCAATTTTGAATGTCGTCTATTTGTAGTTGAAATATACAAATGTTCTGAAAGAGAGAAAATCCGAAAGATCATAGATACAAAGGTGTTGTTATAAGAATAACAAATGATAATACATCGTAGTTATGCAATAGTAATGAAGATACTCAATAGATGATTAAAGGCTAGATAAGAAAAGAAAAAGACAATTAAATTGTGAACTTAGTAGAGTCATAGAAAAATTGTTCAGTAGTGAAGCTAGTGAAAACAGGTCACCAAGGTACAGAAAGATTTATAAAAGAATCTATTGTATACAGAAGTGTGGTTTAAAGTATTTGTTTGAAACTACTTCTGTAAATTTGAACAAATTGGCAGTTTTTTGGACTAATGATTATGTTAAAAGATTTTGTTACATTGATTTCATGTCTATCAATTGCACTGCTGAAAACCAGTTAACCATGGAGTTTTAATGTTTGGTAATGTGCTCAGAGATGCAGGTACTCATTCACTCTTCTGTTCTACTAATGAATGCGTTTTGGCAATATGCATGTAAAATAGTAGGCATAGTTAAATATAACAGAAGGTGAGCATTTGTCCATAGTTGATTGTCTTAGTGAGCAATTCGTTGTATAGATCAAGACTAATTTAGCAGATGGATAGGTCTATTTTAGCATAGACTCTAATCTAAAATCAACTATTCTTGATATTTTGTCACCTTTAAATCTGAGTTTTATAAAATTAGGCTTCTTCACAACAGTGACATAATCTCTTTCCAACATCTTAGTTTTACTGTATGTAAAAAAATTCTCAGTCATCACTAATTCTCCTTCACTTCTATCATTAGAACGTAATTTGAGTTTTGCTTTTTGACACTTTTTATGAATCGCTTCTAGAATGTAAGGCAGCTGAAGAGAATTCTCGGAATAAATGAATTCATCTTATTCTGTCACTATCATTTTTCTTTCTTTATTCAAAGACTAATAAATGCAAGTTTATTATTATTAAGTTACATCACATTGTTGATGTTCACTTCAATCGTGACAATGTAGACTGATCAATTTCAGTCCTTAACAACGTCAACAGGAATATACAAAGATTTTAAACTTAGATAATTTTTGAATGCATTTAGATATTTACGTTGATTATCACGGACTGAAACTCATCAGTCTCTGTTGCCATATATGAAGGTACAGCCAAATGGTAGTCACAAGTGGGACGAAACGCTTATCCTGGATTCTGCTTGACAGTCCCAATCCAACTCAAACAATGCTTGTGAACTATCGTTATATCGAAAAAATCCTATCAAGGTGCACATATGACAACAGAGATTGATAAACTTCAGTCCACGATAAATCAATAGGAAGATCTAAATACCTTCCAATCATATATACATACCCCATGTACATGTGTGACTGTCTGGACTCGGAAGCCTAGTGGTGAACGCAGTGGTGTTTGGCAAGAAACGAAGTAAGTCTGGGTCCCGGTGTAAACATTATCCCTAGAATGTAGTTGTATCCAGCTGACTAGTCCAAAATAGGACGAAACGAGTGTTATGGATTCCACCTGTCAGTCACAATCCAATTCGAACAATTTTAAACTTATATATGCATGCCCATTGGCACGAATGTGATAGTCAATATCTAACAGCTCCATAAATAACAAGATAACACTTATATCATGAATGAACTAAGTATAAGTACTGGCATGAAAGTCAAAACTTGGATGTTGGTACATCTAAATGTCCAATCTTAAAACAGGATAAAGCACCAGTCCATGATTCTATTTACCAGACACAATCGATTTGTAATCTACTTTCATCTAGACTCTTTTTTATATTAATGATACTTAGAAACTATCACATGAACATCTTGTATAATTAAGCACTTATATTTCTTACCCTCTTGAGAATGTGAAGAAATGTATTGAGAAAAGGAATCAGCTGATTTGTTATTACATGTTTGTCAATCACTTATCTTTAGCATATTTCGTTTAATATTCACCTATTACATGGTAAATAAAAAGCTTACATATCTACATGTTTAAGCATAATTTATGCAAATAGACTTTTGTGATATCATCAACTATCTTCAGAATGTTATTATGAAACTGATTGATATTAAAGCATAATTTGTTACTATAGACTAATTCTGAACAATGAATATGTTCCTATGGCATTATGTAATCACTTATATACATATATATTTCATTCAATTTTCAATTACCTATTTGATTAGTTAAGACTTGTATACTACATTAGAAATGTATAAACAGCATACGATAACTAAGTGAATATAAGTAGTAATGATAATAAAACAATAATAAATAGTTAATCACTTACATCTTTTGTTGCTAACAAACTAAGTTTTTAATTGTCAAGTTAAACGGATATCATGTTATGTTACTTAACAAATAATTACCTTCATCAATGTATGATTACATTAGGTGTATACCAGAACATAGATTGTCTACTTAGTATCTTGTTAGTTAATTGCGATTAATTAATATGATGCATGGAGAAAACAATTACATAATGTTATGTAACTCTTCATAAAGTATATTTAAGTTGGAATGTGACTGGCAAGTGGAATCCAGGACGCGCGTTTCGTCCTATTTGGGACTCATCGGCTGGATGTACCTGCATCCCAATGTTGATGTTCACAGTGGGATTCGAACTCAGTCCAGCTTCAGTCTATAATAAATCAATGGGAATATACAAGTTCATTCTACTACTTTATGAAGATTCAGAATAGGCTTGTATCTTCCCGTTGATTTGTAATGGACTGAAACTGGTCAGCCTCTGTTGCCATATGTGCATCCTGAGCGGATTGCCTCTATATAGCAACAGAGGCTGACCATTTTCAGTCCATTACAAATCAACGGGAAGATACAAGCCTATTCCGAATTACATATGTACCCGTTGCACAAGCGTGACTGTCTAGACACAGTAGCCTAGTGGTGAACGCGGTGGCGTTTGACACGAAGCGGACTGAGTTCGAATCCCACTGTGAACATCAACATTGGGATGCAGGTACATCCAGCCGATGAGTCCCAAATAGGACGAAACGCGCGTCCTGGATTCCACTTGCCAGTCACAATACAAATTAAATGATACTTCATAAAGTAGTTTATATTAGTCAATGTCTGTTATTTATTATAAACAGAGGCTGGATGAAGTGTTCTACAATATTAACATAGGGAGAGACTGTGAAGCACGTTGAATATAGAGTGAATATAGCTAGCAGACTACCTAAGATGATAAAAAGTTAAGCATTTATGTATGATAAACCTCAGTAATGTACATCAAAGACTTATCAGTGGTTTGGACTTTGAACCTTCAGGTCTTAATTCATCCCATTGACAAATGAATCAACATTACAGACTACGTTTTGAATACTTGTCACTAGAAATCCAGAAACGAGAACCAACGAGTATTTTGTTCTTGATTTTTTAGACATTGTTTAATTACACTCTGTTTTTGATGTAAATGGTATAATTCAACAATCCCTACAAATCTCCTGTATTAATAATGAAAATATGTTCACTAGTCGTAACCAAAGGAATTCAACTAAGTCTAATATGAAGCATTTATCAACCGATTAAATGATATCAATCCTGATATCACGAATTGTCCTAAATCAAACGATCATTGATCACCTGGAAGCACTGGACAGCTGTCTCGTCCTAGTATGGGATTCTTCAGCAGCGCGCATTCACGACCCCATCGGAGATCGAACCCAGGAACATTTGGCACTGCGACGAGCGCTTTACGATTGAACCACTGAGCTGGCTCCTAACGGTTGATATTTCTAATTCACTCAATTCGTGATACGTTTGCGCGACCTCATCCATTAGCATCGGCGGGTAACTGCCTCACACTCGACACGGTCGAACTCCATCGGTCACGTCTTTACACTAGAACTCCAGGAATTACCTCAAGGAGCTAATCACTAGTGAGCTGATATTTAGTTACAATTGGGGGTTTTGGATTGACAACTAACTATCTCCACAACCCCCAATTGTGATTAAATGATAGTTAGATAGCTCAGTATATCTGAAGTGAATTCTTAGCCGCTAGGCTCTACTCTGAGTAGCAAAGATGTAGATGAGTAATAATGAAACACCCAATATTATGGTTCTACCTGATTTTTAATTATTGTTTAGCTACAATCAATCAATCTACTATGCATAAATCAAAATATTCGACAGTAATGATAACCATTTCAGATAACAAGAAAGTTATGCTTGAAAACGTAATTTAGTTACATTGAAGCATTCAATCTATTCATAAAATCACATTTTAACGACAAGTTTCAGTGATTCTTAAAATGTCTACTATGAATTATAATTATTACCAATAATTGCTATCAAACTATTAAATCCAAATTCATCAACTAGCCAGTCAACATCATACATTAAACAACAGGGATATAATCTATTTCCATAATGGTGTATACAAAATATACTCATTCTCAAACCAGTAAAGATGTATAAATAAATTGTTAGTAGTTTTAAATTGTTTCTGTATATAGTTTACTGTTAACATCTTGAGTCAAAAGTTAGTTTTAAGGATGAGGATTAAAGTTTAAAGTTAATGTCAGTGATAAGGTTTTGTATCAGGATGCAGGATGGATGTTATGGATAAAGGTGATTTGCTTGTTATACACCATTTTATCAAGTGATAAATTAAGTCATAAATTGTTTATTCAATCAATCAATCAATGCCGATTCTTCGGTGTGGAGTATAGGTCGCTGACCATCATTTTCCAATCAACTCTGTCCTGGTCTCCCTTTTCCACTTCTTCTCAAGTACTGTACATTCTCTTTATGTCTGCCCACGGTTCCCGGTGCAATTTGTTTTTGAGTCTTCCTTTTCTCCTGTGGCCTTTAGAATTCCAAGTTAGTCTTGTGGCACAGTTTGATGATTTCCTTAATGTGTATCCTATCCACCTCAAGAGTCTTTTTTTAATTTCTTCTTTAGTTGATTGGTTTGTTCTCTGCTACAAAATGTTGTTGTTATTAGTATCTGGCCAACGGATCTGAAATATCTTATGCAGACAGTTGTTCATAAATACTTGCATCTTTTGGATAATCCTCTTCGTGGTCCACCGAATTTCAGCTACATACAACAGAACTGTCTTCAAATTTATATAGACATAATTTTAAACTTAATGTTGACTGACAGTTATTTTGAGTTCCAGATGCTTTTTAACTGTTGAAACGACTTACTTGTTTACTTAATCTTTGCCTTCACATCTGCATCGGATCCTCTTTGTCTGTCGATAATGCTGCCAACCAGATATGTAAAAGTTTCCACATCTTCCAGAAATTCTATATCAAGCGTAATTGGGTTAGTACTCCATGTATGAAATGTTTAATAATTTTTTAATTTACTGCTTTTGTTTAATGCTTTACAATTTTTAATAGATGATTATCAAATTTCTAAGTTCGAAGCTGGTTGGTCAATTAGGTAACAAGGAGCGGATTTTTTAAAAGTAATTTAATCTGTTTTTCAATCTTTAAATTTGGCGTAAAAACTCATCACTCAGAAAAACTCTTTATAAAAAAAATCATCAATATGGTTAAAATGGATTGTTTCAAAGCGTTATAAATAGCATTAGGCTTCAACAGAAGCTAGTGAAATCGTTAAGAATTACGATGAAATTTTACAACTTCGACTGCAAATAGTCTATTGGGGTTAAAGATAGTAACTTAATTCGACCTCGGAAATAAACAAATACTGCTTACTGTTTGAGTTGAATTGTAACTAACAAACGGAATCCAGAATGCGCATTTCGTTCTATTTGGGACTCGTCCGCTAGATGTAACTGCCTCCTAATTTTGATATTTGCATCAGGACTCTGACTCAGTTTGTTTCGTGCCAAACGTCACTACGTTCACCATTAGGCTGCTGAGTACGAACAACCACGCCCGTGCAAATGATAAGTATATATAATTGGAATATGTTTGGATCTCACCGTTAATTTGTCATGCACAGGTGCGGCTATCGAAACTTATTAGCCTAGTGGTGAACTCAATGGCGTTTGGAGTGAAACGAACGGAACTCTAATCTTGATATGAACATCACCACTGGAACACAGATACATCCGGCCAACAAATCCCTTATAGGACAAAATGTGAGTCTTGGATTCTTCTTGCCAGTCACAATCTAACTCAAGCAATACTTATAAATTACTGTTATGTCGATGCAATCAGCCCAGGATACATATATAGCAACGAAAACTGATCAGCTTTATTCCGTGACAAATCAACGGGAAAATCCAAATACATCCTAACTAAAAATACTGTTAACCACAGAATCAGATAATCCCAGCGTGTAGATATATAGTTACTGTAATACTAAGGATAAATAAGTAGACAATAATATATGAAAGTAAAACAATGCGCAAACATTGATGAATGTAGAAGAACTTCAGATTTCAGGTTAGTTATCAATGGCAAAGAAGATCCTCACGATGGCTAAACTAATAGTGTGATCTTAATTATTGTCGAAAGTCCTACCACTACAACCTCATATTTTAGGAACTGTATCCAAAATGAAAAATCTAAATAAATAAGTCTACGCAAGTTTCAATGTGACTTACTACAGTGTTACTAGGAGATTTTAACCCTTTGTATGAATAAAAATGGGCTCTTAATATTATTTAAAGCACAAATTTTGTATAAAGTGAGTTTTTTAATCATGAGGAAGTGTATCGTTGTACTGCTCGTTCACAACTAGACAACATTAACCTTTTTTCCTAAATCTGATACTTGTCTGTTGAATTCATCCTCTTGTTCTGAATAACTAACAGAAAGATGATAAGCAAAATTACCAAATGTAACTTCATTAATTTAAAATAAAGTAAGTATTGGTTTGGATAGTTTATAATAAATAACATTTGTACATTCCCAAGTTTTAGTAAATGCTGACAATTCGTGACTTGAATTTAAGTAGCCTCTTCCGAGAATCAATGGATAACCGAATCCAATCAACATAAGTTTGAACAGTGGAACAGATAAGTAAATCAAATGTAATCACTTGACTGCAAAACAATCTACTTGGATTAACTAGTTTGACCATATAAATGACAAGTAAGTCAAAGCGGAAATCAACGTGTGTTCTTATGTGAACAAAGCTGGAGCGAAAGAAAAATATGATAAAAATTTAAGTGTATGGATTAGATATGTGATTGTTTAGAGAAACTGTCCAACTTTGACGAATCATAAGTTCTACTGCCTTTGTGACGAACGCTTAATCATCAGACCAACAAATGACGATACTTTGTGGATTAGTGTAAATATTCTGTTCTACCGTGAAGGGGCGACAGAACAACTATAATGAATTCAAAAATTACATAACATAGGACCTTTCTACAAAACGATAAATGCACTTCATACTGCATTAGTCAGAATGAAAAAACAGATTCATTTTACATAAAAAGATGAGTCTACAGACCCTAACCCTAACCAATCAAGAAATACATTCAAGTTTCAACAGTTATTATATCAATAACTGATAATGGTTTCTTCAACCAGAAAGAAAGGAAAACCGTAAAGACATTTCTACATTATGCTAAAGTTAATTGCTTTAAATTGAATAAGTCTAATGGTTCATTCGAGTTGAACAGTTTTTTCTCTAGATAATCACACATTGAACCAATATTTTTAAATCTTACACATGAAATACATTCACAAATTAACTTCACTCTCCTTTATAATAAATATCTATCACTTTCTTGTTCCTACATCTATGAAATACATGATTAGATTGGTCTTTGTAGATAACTTTGTAACTAATATTCAATATGATTTATATCTTTGTTCTACTATTTAAATGTATGTTATTTCGATTCATTGAAGAATTGACATAAAGACGTGAAATATTAGGATATAATTGGATTTTAATAATATTTCTATTAAGTCAACAAAAGTACAATTAGAGTTAAGAAATTTTTCTCAAATATACTCCTTATTATGTCTTAACACTAATACATATATTTACTACTTTCATCAGAGATTAGTGTCGGTAAGGTGTCATAAAAAGCCAAGGAGTACTGGATAACTGTTTTATTTTAGTGTGGGACTCTTCAGCAGGGCAGACCCCAAATTCCACATCACTGGCTTCAGGTTGACGGCGAACGTCTAAGCATCTGCACCAACATTAATCTGTGGCATATTTAATCAACTAAATAACCATCTAAATTGAACTATAATAATCAGCTCACTAGTGACTAACACAGCACATTCCTAATGCTCTAGGGAGAAGTTGTGACTGTCGGAGTTCACATTTGTCCAGAATAAGACAGCTCTCATCAACGACAATAAATGATCATAGCACTATATATCAAAAATTGATAGAAGCGTGAATTCTACCATTCGATACCGACCCAGTGATGAAAAGGGTTCGAAGTTCTACGTCACTCTGAAGCCTGGGCTACGGAATCTGGGGTATGCACTGTTGAACAGTTTCACATTAGAATGAAACAGTTGTCCAGTCCTCTTTGAGGTTCAATGGTACTCTGCCAACATCAATCAGGGATGTATTCAATCAATTAAAATGTAAAAAAATGTAACTAAATTATGATATAAATACAAACAAAATAGAACAGTAAAACACTTCAATGAACTAATAATAATTGAATTTATTTATCACGTAATTTAATTTCTAAAAAAAATCCTTCATATATGAAATTCATTATGTTTCGTTGAGTTACTAATACTTTTCTTTCCCTTTTTTTCTTTGAATATTTTGACTTTATTTAAAGTTTTTCTAGTGTAGATTTTGTAAATTTTATTAGAGTTGAGAAAAAAATTTTAGGCAACGAATTACTTTCTCTTGTAAAAAGAAAAAGAAGTAATTGATGAAAGTGTGAAAAAATATTTTCAGGTTTATTGAATGAATAATTTAATCATTTCAATTTGTTTCTGTGGCTGTTTGTCCATCTCTCAATCTATCTATCTACTTACTTATCTATCTATCAATCCGCCTATGCATCCTTGTTATATCTATCTATCTATCTACCTAATCTATCTACCTATCTCTCCATGAGTTATCTATCTAATCCAATCTAATCTAATCTAATCTATCTATTTATCCATCTATCTATCTATCTACTTATTCTAATCTATCTATCTATCTATCTATTTATCTATTTATCTATCTATCTATCTATCTATCTAGCTATCTATCTATCTATCTATCTATCTATCTATCTATCTATCTATCTATCTATCTATCTATCTATCTATCTAATCTATCTATCTATCTATCTATCTATCTATCTATCTATCTATCTATCTATCTATCTATCTATCTATCTATCGATCTATCTATCTATCTATCTATCTATCTATCTATCTATATCTATCTATCTACTATCTATCTATCTATCTATCTATCTACTATCTATCTATCTATCTATCTATCTATCTATCTATCTATCTATCTATCTATCTATCTATCTATCTATCTATCTATCTATCTATCTATCTATCTATCTATCTATCTATCTATCTATCTATCTATCTATCTATCTATCTATCTATCTATCTATCTATCTAGCTATCTATCTATCTATCTATCTATCTATCTATCTATCTATCTATCTATCTATCTATCTATCTATCTATCTATCTATCTATCTATCTATCTATCTATCTATCTATCTATCTATCTATCTATCTATCTATCTATCTATCTATCTATCTATCTATCTATCTATCTATCTATCTATCTATCTATCTATCTATCTATCTATCTATCTATCTATCTATCTATCTATCTATCTATCTATCTATCTATCTATCTATCTATCTATCTATCTATCTATCTATCTATCTATCTATCTATCTATCTATCTATCTATCTATCTATCTATCTATCTATCTATCTATCTATCTATCTATCTATCTATCTATCTATCTATCTATCTATCTATCTATCTATCTATCTATCTATCTATCTATCTATCTATCTACTCTATCTATCTATCTATCTATCTATCTATCTATCTATCTATCTATCTATCTATCTATCTATCTATCTATCTATCTATCTATCTATCTATCTATCTATCTATCTATCTATCTATCTATCTATCTATCTATCTATCTATCTATCTATCTATCTATCTATCTATCTATCTATCTATCTATCTATCTATCTATCTATCTATCTATCTATCTATCTATCTATCTATCTATCTATCTATCTATCTATCTATCTATCTATCTATCTATCTATCTATCTATCTACTATCTATCTATCTAATCTAATCTAATCTGTTTTCTATTTACCTATCTCTGGTTTATTCATCTTTCTATCCATCCTTGATTTATCAACTGTCACTAACTTGGCTGTTACTTTCAATATTTTAGTATTCATTTCACTGTTTTGACTTGATATATCAGCTTGAATCTTTTAATAAATACAGCCAGTTATGTGTTACCCATAATTAATAGATTTCTTTATGAATTAAGTAGTTACAACTACACTATAAGAGGAATTCAGATTGCAGAAATTTTCATTTTCAATTTTTTCATTACAATTACTGTTATACTAACTATTTGAGTTAGATAACGACTGCAAAGTGGAATCCATGACTCACATTTTACGCTATCCGGGATTCGTTGGCGGAATGTACCTAATTCCCGATGTTAACGTTCACTTTGAGATTCGAACGCGGTCACCGCACTCAGCACTAGGCTAATGAGTTCAGATAGTCATACATGTGCAAGGAGCATGTATATATAAATGGAAAGTGTTTGAATCTTCCCGTTGATTTATCATAAACTGAAGTTGATCAAACACTGTTTTCATATCTACAGTCTGAGTGGATTGTCTCGATAAAGTGGTAATTCACAACTATTATTTGATTTGGTTGTAAACTCACTTGAGTTTGGCATGAAACGAACTTAGTTCGAGTCCCGATGAAAATATCAACATCGCGAGTCTTGGATCCCACTTTACAGTCATTACCCTACTCAAATAATACTTGTGAATTACCGTTTTATCGGAGCAAATCGCTCAGGATGCACACATGGTAACAGAGACAAACCAGTTTCCATCCATAACAAAAATCAACGATAAGATTCAAATATATTCGGGTTATCATTTAATTTGTATTGTTACTGGCAAGTGGAATACAGGACGCGCGTTTCGTCCTATTTGGGACTCATCGGCTGGATGTACCTGCATCCCAATGTTGATGTTCACAGTGGGATTCAAACTCTGAATAATCGCTATATCGAGGCGATCCGCACAGGATGCACATATAGAAACAGTGACTGACCAGCTTTAGTCTATAACAAATCAATGGGAATATATAAATTCATTCTAATATTCGGGTTATGTTATACTAACTGTTATAATTACCATTTTCTATCTTTTTTTCTAGGGTTCATCTACTATTTTCATATCACTTTAATTATGTAAGGTACTGATAATAAAAGTTACTTCATTACAACATTACATGACTCATTTGTATCAATGATATTCTTAATGTTTACAAGCTTATACTGTTCTAGTTATCAGTTAAATATAACATTTTGTTGAATTCATGAGACAGTCATAATTAGTCCACATACTATAAACTAATAAATATCACTAGACATTTGACTTTTTCTTCATTCATCAAATCTTTATGTATATATACTAGTATACAGTAATTTTTGTTTAATCTGGTTAGCGTTTTTTTAGCAACCTCAGCATCAATAGGCCTGAACATACATAAGGGTATGAGCAAGATCCTCAAATTCAACACCGAGAGCACCGACCTAATTGAACTTGATAGCGAAACTCAGGAAGAAGTGGATACCTTTACATACCTGGGGAGCATCATCGATGAACAAGGAGGATCCGATGCAGATATGAAAGCAAGGATCGGCAAAGAAAGGGCAGCATTCCTACAGTTGAAAAATATATGGAAGTCCAAACAACTGTCTACCAACCTCAAAGTTAGACTCTTCAATTCGAACGTCAAGTCAGTTTTTCTGTATGGAGCTGAAACGTGGTGAATTACTTCAAACATCCTCAGGATGGTACAAATATTTCTAAACATCTATCTAGGCAAGATATTGAATGTCTGTTGGCCGGAAACTATTATCAAAAACCTACTATGGAAGAGAACAAACCAACTTCCAACTGAAGAAGAAATCAGGAAACGACGTTGAAAATGGATTGAACATACTTTGCTGAAATCATCTGACTGCATCATGAGACAAGCACTAACTTGGAATCCTGTTGGAAAACGGAAAAGAGGAAGGCCAAAGGACACCCTGCGTCGAGAACTGGAAGCAAACATACAAAAGATGAACAGTAACTGGAGATAGCTGGAAAGGATTGCTGAGGACAGAGTTGAATGGAGAATACTAGTGAGCGGCCTATGCTCCACCGGGAGGGGTAACAGGCATAAGTAAGTAAGTAAGTACCGTAATTTTTATGACCTACTTAATGTATGCCTATGATGTATCATTGTCGATAGAACAAATTATTCTAGTAAATAGGTACTATAAACTAGATAGATGCTGCATAATTATGTTGGAACGATTTGAATTTCAATCTATGTATACAACAGTTAAAACCTAAAGTGAAGTACAAGACATTCAATATGTTCAATTAGGAAAGTATTGACAATTAATAGGTACATATAAAGTCAGAACAATGATCATTTAACTGTTTTCTATGGAGATAATGTTATTTTCTACTCATTATATAACATATCAAATTGATAAATAGATAAGATTCACATTTAGCAAAATAGTCCGATGTTATCAAAGACATCACTGTATCTAGAAATTCTAAATGGAATGCTTATACCATTTAATTTGTTGATGATAAGCACTTTCCAATGTTTCTCTAGCTAATGTTAGTTTATCATGAAACCGTGAAAGATACCTTGAGTTTAATTTATACTAATGATTTTCAATATAATTGAAATAATTCATAATTCATTGAGCATAAAAAAGCAAAACTAACAGTCAATCTTTCATTTTAATCACTGATAAGAATGAACAACAAACTAAAAGTTTCCTCTGTTCTTGTTAACTGTTTTGATCAAAATTTTTCAGTTTATAAGTATAGAAACAAAAATGAATTACTGAAGTATTGTGTTATCCTCGGTTATTTATCCTCATCGTCAATACTCATAGTTGATATATGTCTTCGGTAAACTCATAACAACTAGAAACACGTAGTTATACCACCTGTACCTCATTTCCTACATAAACTATTTATTATTAGCATTCTCTATAATCAAAGTTTCGCTTAACTACAAATAAACTATGGGAAGTATAAATTGATTTGTATTTTGAAATTGGATAATCAGCTTCATGAATAATGATTACTTGATTAGACAAAACATATTCACGTGATATACGTATAATAGTCTGATAACAATAAACAATCCTGAGTATATTCTGAAAATCTACGCCTAACGGATCAAGCCATTATTCATACTGTATATAATAAATATTCAACATAGTCCATAAACAGAATAAGTCTGTACGAGACTATAACAGTTAATTTATGGTTACCTAGCATTTGTATTTAAAGTGAGTTACTGATTAATCGTGAATTCGTTGCATGACTTCGTTTTGTATATACTCGGTTAATACAATTTGATCAATTCAGTTCAAATGTTTTATTGTAATCAGGTGTTGTGGTGAATGCTGAATTCGAAATGGATATCATGAAATAGTCTATGATAAACAATCATCGATTACATGGAACTAACAATGGATAGCTATGTCATCTATGTATGGAACACTCCAGCAGTACTTATCCATTAACGCGACAGGGAATTGAGCTAAGAACTCACATGTTTCTTAGCGACCACTGAACTAACTGTTGGTATTTTAAACTCAAATCAGTTTTTGTTATACTATACTACCATATACATTGCCATTAGTAGGTGACTCCCTAATACAACGTAGGTCAGCTTTTTGCTCCATAACTCCATGAATTACCTCCCGAAGTTAATGATTCTTAAGCCGACATTAGTTATAAATGGAAATAGTGCAGAGTATTGTTCCTTGTACTTCCACATATTCCTGAAACACTTAAGTATAATATTTAATGAAGCCAATATGCTTAGTAATCCAGAGTTGCTACTCATAACCAGATTTAGAATAGATTGTACATTTACATACCACACAATTCATTAACCATGAATACTTTTTTAACCTTTCTAATATGTCATTATTATTTGAAAGCAATTGAATTCAATGACTTCCAATAGAAGTATGAACCGATGAAGTCATTCACAATGACGATAAAAGCTCTACAATCAAATCATGCAGCTCAAAGAACACAATATAACCAAAATCATCCTTTTAAGCTACAAATCTTTTATACGATATCAGATTTCAGTGAGTTCATCTTGTATTTGCGATATATTTGTACCTGCTTTACCCATTTGTGCAATTATCTCTCAGGAAAAGGGAATTTCATTTAACCCATATTTCCCATTGATCACATTCAGAAGAAGTTATGAAACTGTTACGAATAACTAGTATTCACCATTACTTTGTATTACGTCATCATATTTGAACTATACAAATGCTCTTACAAAATTTATCATTTACTGATTGTCATAATCATTTCTATAGTAACCTTAACATTAAAATAACAGTTTCGATTAACAGTATCATTGAAAATTACTTCATTAACAACCAACCATATAATGATGAAATAACTCTTTATTCATAATCAGGAATTCTATTAAACTGAAACAAAATGATTTACAGGTCATTTATTATAAAACTGTTAATCAAATTAAATAGTGCATAACAATTAACTTAGTAAAAGTATACGATTAATAACATAGAAGAGAAAGGAAGTAGCAAATTAGCAATTCACTAACTAGTAGAAGATATAGATTCGGGTCATCATTGTGAATGTATCCAATTGTCTACAGGAAAATCTATTTTACATATCCTACCACATCGCCAATTTCCCCAGTTTACCAATCAAAAAACAACTATAAAGAATCAATGGGGAACCTGTTGAAATCTAAATAAAGGTAATGAGATGCCGATGAATGTAGAAATTCGAAACTTATCATTTTAACATCGTCACAAATGTCTACTTCAAATGATAAAGCTGATTGAGAGTGCTGAATTGACAATAGAAGAGTCTGTTTTGAAAATAGCAGTTTATTGAGTTGGAACTCTGTTATTTTATTAACCGTAGTAAAATATCTAAAGTGAATGGTTTACAAGACAAACACGTATGAGGAATAAAGTAGTCTTGTAGCAATCGACAATATCGTCACCATCAAATGAGACGCATAATATTTATAATCTGATAATATAGATAAGTTGTTGGCCGTAGGTGTAAATCCATGTTTCGATGATGGAGAGACTATATCCAGCTATGATATGGTCAGAAAACAGAACTTGCTGTATGTTTTTTTCTATACGAAAGGTCGGACAAAGGGAATCTATCCTTTATTTATTTCTTGCAACATTTACCGTAATTTATATGCATATGAACAAAACACCACATGATATCTGCAACAAGGATTATAATGCTCTGAAGCGATTAAAATTTTGAGAATTGTTTAAGTTGCATCCTTAATTTTACCTAACAGATAGTCTAAAAGCTTTCTCGTCCATCATCTTTGGTCTTAGAGACAAAGTACATGCATAACATATTGTAGACTGTGATTAAAACAGTCCCGAGGGTCATATTCTACATCATGTTCTGTGAACGCCTTACCCCTATGATCAAAGATGATGGGTGAAAACGCTTTTAGATTACCTATCAAGTAAAATTAGTGGTAAACCTTAAATGGTTGCTAACTTAAGTTTATCCATTTTACTACATGCTATTCATGCACAACTAATTAGTAAGAAATGAAATGCCATATTTTATCATACATTCATTTTAACAGACAATGTTTACTATGAATAGATGACAAAGATGTTTTGCCTTAATTCAATGTAAACATTATATCCATTAGACGCCTTAATTGATAAAGAGTTTACACAAATGAATGATTACCAGTTGTGATTCCAAATATCATGAAACTTAAGGGACGTCAGTTTCGTTGGTATTTTTCTAGACGCTTATCAAAAGACGTTCTAGATAGATGTATATAAACAAATAACAGTGTTGATATAGTACATGTATATATTCTGAAATTAATTACGGAATCCACATCAATTTTCATCAAGCCTTGTTCTAGCTGGTAACAAAGGTAGGAGTAAATTATTAGATAAACAGTCTATTGTTAATTAACTAAATGTACAATACAGAGTTGTTAAAAAACTTCCAGTGAAATGCAACAATCATGATAATAGCATATCAACTAAACGATGTTGACAGGAAATAAATCTTTCAGTAAACAGTTTCCCATAATATATTGTGTAAGAGAAATGATGTTCACATAGTGACGGAGATAAGTATTTACGAGTATTATGAAGTTATTGGTTTTTCATAAGCAGTGTATATACGAAAATGTAATTATCTACAACTAGAGACAAGTAACGGAGAACACCGGATAGATGCTTTATCCTAGTGCGGAACTTCTTGACAAAGGGCATCCACGATCTCATCAAGAAATCCAGTTAAGAACCTCTAGTATCAGAGGTGAACGTATATGCATTAGATTTCTAAAGCAGCCGACGTCCAGACTTCGACTTTAATTTTTTTATGATATATTTTACCGATATCATCGATAGCTAATAGTAAAAAACTGCTTCAGATTCGATGTAGTTGAAATACACTAACCATCTGTTCTCACTTAAGAACAGAAAGAAGTTGGGAATACCTTCTTAAGTTATTAATTAGTGAGATGATATTAATTATAAACTATGTATTTTTAGAAATCCTTGGATATAAATTTGACGCCACGAACTAACTTGGCTTAGACAATTAGTGAAATGTTTGAGAAGGTAGTTCAAAACAAGCGTCAACGACTGACTTCAATACTGTATTCTCAGAGTAATTTTTCTGCACGAAGATTTGAACAACAATAAGGTTATAGATTTTCAGTGATAAGAAGTACTATATTAAAACAAAGTCACTGTCCAGTGTTCTTAGTTTTTCAACTCTTACAAACTAAAGTTATCTTAGTTTATGAATATTTCACTTCGAGATAACTTTACTGTGGATGATATCATGCATTTTTGATGTGACCTAGTGCATATTCCATCATTTCTAAGGAAGTGTACTAGTTAATAGGCGTTGGTAAATTATGTACACAATCTAATCCATCACACTGTTTCAAAAATCAAAGTTGCTATTACTGAAAAGTTAATCTTTTGCTGACGACATTCAAAGATGTAACATTCAATTATAATACATAGAATATGTAATTATGTAGACTATAGTTTACTTTACAAGGATAAAAGAGTTTAATCATTAGTAACATTCAGATATGCCTAATCACTGGTTATCACTAAGCTATCAATTAATGACTTATTGTTTAAATAGCTTAACACAAGTAACTAGGTATATTAACTTTCAGAATATATTTCACCATAATAATTTTATTGAAATCATTATAGAATGTATCAAAGTTTATTGATTTCAGAGTAAACTTTCTTCAAGTATAATAATTTTTCTACTGTTAATTAGTTTATAAAATGTTGTATCTATGTTCTCTTTCGTACTACTATGTATCACATGAGTAATATATGTACATATGTACATCTATACATATATATATTCCTTGAAAAGAAACCAAGTGTATCAGTTGAGAATTAATAGAAATAAATAATAGAGCTAATTAAATTAACATTCTATTTTTGTTCTATTCTATGAAAAATCCATAAATAAAAAAAGAAAACATAACAAAGCACTTTCTCTTTGTTTACATTATTCATTTTGAGATTTATTCTATCGTCTACGTATATCACAGTTCATTGCTTCACTTCCATACTATCATACTTGAATGAGTGTCTGATCCTTTTAATCCAACCCATTTCACTCAAGCTCTGTATATTAAACTTAACAGAAGGTGTGATTTAATATTTTTTGATTAAGTGTGGTTAGAGTTACCTACTGACTTTCTCAAAAACAACTTTCCATCTGTACATAGTACTACTAATGTCGATCAACACAATTAAGAAGTTCATAAGCATCGAATTGGTCAATATACAGTAATCAACTTATGTAAATCATTCGTATTTTACTAAGGATATGGTAAGGATGTTAGATCCCCCAGAATTCTCTTGGTAAACCTGTTAATTTCGTGATTTAATTGTGTAAATTAAAATATCTTGTTTTTGCTCCAAAAGGTTCCCTTTTCACCTTCAGTTTATGTTTCCCATATAGCAAGACGCTAAATCTTATTGGTTCGTTGTTTATTTCAGTATGCTATTTGTGACATTCCAAGGAGGCTCTCTCTTTTTGTATATATGCGCATGAGATATCTGTGTTTTGATACGTATGCCAAGCTGCCTGTGGAATTAAACACTTCTTGCTGACGTTGGACATCTCCCTCTAGTTAGCTGTGCTGAGGCGCTGTGGAATAGCATAGCTTTCTGTTATTGTGTCACTGGTCTTACGTTTGTTAGAAGGTATCGAGGTGTTATCTTAATTCTCAAAACCTTGTTGGGATAAAAATTTTCATTGTGAAGATTAAATACTACTGAAGTTGAAAAAAGTAAAGTTTTTAAAATGCTAATAGTAAATGTTTTTCATATATCTGTTATCATGTTGGAAGAATAAAATGAAAGAAAAGTGTTTAGTTATTATAACTTAGAATGAAAGTTTGGGTAGGGTTGAATGTGTGGTGGTGGTGGTGGTGGGGTTATATGTACCTTTTTTAATGTACCCTAAGTGTATTGGATACAGTTTTAATAGACACCTTCTAGTTCATCTCATAAGTGAATGTTCAGAATTATCAACACATTGACTGTAAGAAATGAAGTGTTTAATGATTGTTACGTTACGGTGTACAACAGCCATCCATTGAAAAAACAAGCGCAAATATTACCCAACCTTGGACCATTTTAACTTCAAAAATAAAGATATTAAATCGTAGTTCTTTTATATTTTATTACTATTATGTTTTCTTAACTGGATTATCAACAGACAAATCAATATAAGCTTACTAGTGGAGAGTTCTTAGTGTTTTAGTGGAAAAATGTCACCAGTTAAGTCTGACTATGTCAGGTACAAGTTAGTTACTTACCTGTGGCAATGGATGAGATTATGGTTAAATGTTTGCTGTAAAGCCTGAAGGTGCTGAACTCGACTTCTTGGTAAGTGGGGAGTGTACATCGTGTAGGAGTTCCATACTAAGATGGAAGAGATGTTTATTGCTAGTTAGTGGTTTTGAATAGTTGTCTAATTCAGGTCACTTAGGAACATTAAATAAAAATAGAAATTGCTTTTGGAAACTAATGAACCATATTGTCACATGCCAATCTAACTAGGTAGCTAGCAGATATGAAGTTACGGAGGTCTGAGGGAAAGCTGGATAGTGCCCCTATTTCCCCCCCCCCCAACCTCTTAGATCTTCTAAATGACACAACTACAAATCTAAGGTAGAGAACGTTTGAGAAACAATTAAAGGTGAGGTGGGGAGAGGGGATTTTAAAAAAGTAACAAACAAAAATAAAATAAACAATCTTAATCACAATTCAAGCCACAGGTTAATATATTAATAAAATATACTACTTTTATACATGAATAGTTAGAACTATTGATATTTTAAGGAAGTGAATAAGAAGAAATTATGGCAGATTAGGACTGAATCTATAGACTATATTACAATATATTCTTGTTTCCGTATTGAAAATAAACGTCGACTATAACGTGTGTACTTAGCACAATAAAGTAGATGGACTGATAAATGTACATTGGGTGATGAAGCTCATGAGCTTATTTCTCAAGGTTACTGGTAATGGAATCTTTTTCTTGTGAAAGTTAGATGAATTTTTCTGTAGCATAAAACTTTCTCTTAATTGAACCATGCAAATAGTTTTTAAGAATATAGGAAGATTTGTGCTTGACAAAGTTCAGATTCATTACAAAGACGCATCTTAGGTAAGTAGATTCCGTAATATATGTTTCGTGTTTTCAAGTTCTTCTCTGTAAAACGCATAGAGTATCTACTGGCAGTAAGCGGGAATAAATTTTTGCTTTACTACCTTTCTTTACCCAAAATAATAAAGGAAACCCTTTACTTATCATATATCTACCATCATGGCATCTGAAAATCGTGACATCAGTTATAATTAGCATAATCTAAGAATGTAGTATTTCTGTCTTCACCATTTAGTCATATTTCATTCACCTTGGGATTGAATTTCATTGATTAGTGTTGTTAGAAAATTTTTAAACATAAATATGTATGTTCAGTTGTTTATAGAAATGTCATAGATTAATGTCGCTTGGGTACTACTGAAAACTAGAGAGTACTAAACAGTTGTTTCTTCTTAGTGTGGAACTCTTCATCAGTGCACAGTATCAATTGCACCATGAAATCGAACCCAGGAGAGTCTGGCCAGTCGGCAAAGGTTAGATCATTTGCACCTCTGGGACAGCTTATGTTCAATGATAGGTTTTCTAATTTCATTAATTTGAGATATAGAACGACGATAATCCATCGTCTTTGGTGATAAATTTTATACTCCTTATAAGTATGACTTCCACCAGTTACGATTTTCCACTAGAATTTAAGTAGTATCCTGAACTTAGTTGCAAGTGAGCCAATTATTCACTTGGTGGAATCGAGGGTGTGCACTGACGAAGGGCCTTTATAGTAAAAAGAACGAGCTGTCCAGTACTTCCTGGTTTAAACTGATATACACCTAACATCAATCTGTGACAAATACAAAGAACTAAACACAATACCTAACTCTATATAACCACTTTAAATCAAATATATACATCTGTATATACATCTAATTTGATACAACGAATTGGTTTAAATTAGGCAACTATTGACAATGAGTAAAAACTGGAAAACGGTTTCGTTCGACTAAGGGATTCTTTAGCAGTGCTCACTCATGAACCAACCATTCATCGGGCCTAGATCTTTCAGGTTTCGTGGTGGTCGCTGAACTACTGAAATGGCTTTCAATGGTTTATATTTCTAAATCAATTAATTCACGATATATTCGCGCTACCCCATCCATTGTCATAAGTGGTTAACTGCCTCATACTCGGCATAGTTGAACGCCTGTAGAGTTCATAGTGGTCAGTGGTTGTCTTATCCAAATCAATTCATGATATCAAAGTAACATTCAACAATCCCTACAATACTCACCTACATTACATATCTATATTCTGATAAGATTATTCACTATGTTGTAAGTGTTTAATAAGCCTATTGTACTGAACACTTTCCATATTTTTCATAATCATTTAGTATATGAACGGTGTATTTTAATGTGTAGTTTTCAATAAAATATTTCATTCCAATCTCTAACTTTATGCATAGTTTTCACTTGGACTATGAAACTGTAATATAGTGACCATATACTAAACAGTTGTAAATAACTCCAAATACTTTAAAGAATTTACAATCTTGTATACAATTGAAAGTGTAGAATATTACATAATTAATGAAGGTTGAAATATAACAAATAACCCTACCTATTATATGGTATTTAAAGGTTTTAAAATGAGAATCAAACAAATTACTAAATAAAAGTTTAATGTAAAGACTCATAGTTACAAGTTATTAAAATTAGTTACTATGAGGTGAAAAAAAGAAAAAAAATATGTTTCTTTTCTATTCTATTATTCATGCAAAAATTCACTACATTACTAAATTAAGTAGTAAAACTTAGTTTTCATACTACTAGCAACAACTTTTCTTCATTATTTTAAGGAATATTATTAATGAAAAATGTACTTTTTTCATGCTTAATGAGGTTTTCTTTTGTCTAAAAATCAATAGTCTGTTGAGAAAAAAAGAAGATTGTTTTGAAGTTATTTCGTTCCAAAAAAAAAAAAATAAGAAAAAGAAATCATTTCATGTATGCAAAACTACTTTTTTTACCAATGAATAATATCAATTTCATTTTTATGTCTGTAATGTTGAATACATTTTATCAAGATCTAATTTTGTCCGGTTACTTACTTTGTAGGTAAATAACAGTTCTTTGATATGGGACTGTGGAAGTATGTTATGGTCTACTGATTTAATATCATAGATTGATCATTGTTGTATATTACCTATAACTAAACATCATTGAACTCACGTTTTATTGAAGTATGTAATCATCCTCGAATTAAACTAGGAATCAAATCCGTGGTCATTTAATTTTCATTTTAAGCACTAGATATCAGCTCAATGATGATGATAGTTAAGTGTTAACGGCAAGTAACTACATTCTCTGAATAAACGTCTGTCAATTAGAGTACAATGCAGAAGCAAGAAAACTTGATAACTGAAATACCTTAGCTCAGTTTAGGCATGAACATATCATCATTTCAATTTACTAAACACTGTATCAATAAGAAAACAGTATTAATGACTGAATAGTTTATCCACAAAACAGCATTTATATTACTGGAAATATAAATATAGAATGCTAAATATTCTACATGAATCATGGTTTTGCAGTGAACTTGACAACGCTATACCGAATCGCAAATATTAATACAACAATTTATAAATACTATTTACTGTATAAATTGGTTATTAACCATATTTGTAACTCAACATCCAGCCCTAACAACATACTTGTAACTCTGAATACTATTCCCTGGATTCTATCAAGTTATTACTGAAAATATGTGTTTTTACTAGAATTTCTAGATATTAGTGTCAATAATAATTCATATGATAAATATTATTTTCAGCCTTGAGTCCTACATGTATTCATATAGTGCTATAGGACAGGGAGAGACGTTATTCGGATTAGGCCAACAACTAGGGTAGTGTTAGTCAAAACGTAATGTTATTCAGAAAATAGTATTTAGGTCTTGTTATGTTTTACGACTTATGACAAATGACTGTGTAAGTTGGATTCACTTTAAGCCTCGGCGTCAGTTGTTATGTGTTGTGAAAATATACAATGCCCTTAATGATTGCTATTCACTGCACAGACACGTCTTCCCCACGGCTACCCGTCCGCAAGCCGGAATAGCTTAAACAACGATTGATGAGCCAACAAACAAAATCGGATCGGATCGAGATGTATTTCAATCATGACTTTATATATACACAAAATCAGACCACATAGCAAACCAATTAAGAAACTAACATTAATACAGAACTGAGGAAATAGTGGTAGTGAATAGGCACAACTTGTACACAACTAATCAACTGTAGTCCATAATAAGTGACAATATAATAACAACAAATATGCTAAACGAGAGGATAGGGTAAGAGGAACGTAACAATAATAGAAATGTAATGTTTGGACTACTGACGACCAAAATAAATGAATGAGTTCTCTAAAACACATTTCCGGAAGTTTTTCACTTTTCTTTAGTGGTTCGAAATAACAGGTCTTGAATATGATGTACGGTTGTGATTTAAATTTACAAATAAGGTTACAGTCTAATTAAAACATTAATTGTATTTATGAATAGCTGTATTGATATTTGGTAATAGGTGTTTTGCTTTGGTAACGAAATAAGGCTGTTTACATTATACTTTTCAAATAGAAATGTTGAGTTAAACGAGATCTATAGTAAGAACCACATATGTACATGGTTTATGAATGGGACCACCGTGGTGTGCATCCATTTGTAGACGAATATTTGCCTTTTAGTTAAGATTTTTATGTAGAAAGTGTACTGTAATTCCTCTGAAAAAATGACCTGAGTGTTTTTGGGCATATAGATGAGTTTCTTTATCTTCGTTTTTGTGGTTTAACATAGGCAACTCCACTTAGAAACTATGATTCATGTAAAATATGTAAAATGTGATATATATCTAGTAATGTAACTGGTTTTTGGTGTATAAATAGCATAGTGTTCTCTTAACTTAATATGGTGTGGGGCTATCCTTCTAGTTAACTGGATCATTGTAATTTCTTACCATAAATCCTAATTCTTACCGTATGACCTGATCTAAAGTCATATTCTCAACAATGACAGACTAATATTAGCTAAAATTTCTCATCTTTAGTCAAAGTAGTAATCCAGTCTATGATATAATTTCTATGGTACACATTTTTATTTCGCAACAATCATAATGTCGATGCCACATCTCTTAGTTGTTAATTTAAGAAATTTTGTATGGTCACTTAAGTACTGCATTTTCTTAATCATTTATTGTACTCTAGTTCAGCTGTCCAGTACTCTTAGGTTTTTAGTGGTACCCAAATGTGTCTGTTCAATAACATCTAAATCATATTACCTCAATGACCCTTATTGTTATGTATTGGCTACTTTCTTTTTTAGTTTGCTACTGTGTTATTCGTTTCCAAGAAGATTGTTATTCACTTCATTCATCTGTTTTAACATAAGATCTAACTTTTTAGACTATCACGTATTCTTCTAAAATAATGTTCCATATTTAGACTTAGTTCTGGTAGTCCCCGTTTAATAAGTTACAGTTAAGTCACTCTTCGAGTTAGCTAATCGGTATTTATTGAGGAATATGACATCCAATAATAAAGCAACAGATTATTATTAATTTATATCTCGTAAGTTTTGAGTGATATGGCACAGATTAATTCGTCTGTGACAAACATATTATGGTGCAGATTATATAATTGCACTCGACGAAAGAAGGATCTGGACATGAAAAAGTTCATGATGCATTTTTTGTGCTTGTTGGCATTCAACAATGATGCATAGTATCGTCATGCTTATAACTTGCTATTTCTGTTCAGAATCTGATTATCTGTCATAAAGCTTTATACAGATACAATAATTTGTAGACCTTATTCGATAGACTGGATTTACAAAGAAATCTTCATAAGAGAGCCAGCTTTATGTTGATCTCTTCAGTTGAGTACTATTATAATAACCGCCGAGCTTTTAATTGTTAGATTATTGTAACATCGTCAATTAATTTGTGTCATGTTGTTTTAATTCTCATATCTTCTTAATATTACCATGTATTTGCTGAATTAAAACAGTAAGACAGGCTTCTACTTAAAGTGAGATGGTTGACAAAATATCAGACCACAACGCACAATGAATAATAAATCACAATGTTTACAAAACTAGGGCAGATGTCGTGAACGATAACAGATTAAATGTAATTTGAATACAGGCACATCCCGTTGACAAATCCCAAAAGGGACAAAACAGGTGTACTAGGTTCCGCTTGAAAGATAGAATACAACTCAAACTGATTAAGTGGTTTCTAATTAATCAACTATAACTTAGAAACGTAAACACGTGTTAGCAGGATATAGATTAGGTTAAAGCATATTTCGTGCATGATCGTGGTGGCTCACGTTGATTGGATGTTTCTAAGCCAATCAGCTCTTCCGGATTGTTGGAGAAGGCTCTAGAAGCTTCTTACGTAAATTCTGTAAGTATATTAAGGTTTCTCTAACTAAAAATTACAACTTGTATCTACTCTTGTTATTTTGGAATACAATTTCGTTCCTGTTCAACGTGTTCTGAATTGAGGTATTGTCGAGTGTTCAATGTCTAAGAATACTATGCATTAGGAGAAACTGGGTCGTTATTAGCGAGAAATACGACAACATGCAATGATGATTAATAAATTAAATAAGTATTGGTGATTAGGAAAATATGCTAGTATGTTATCTATGAATGTTCTTAACTACACCCTAGTTTGCACTTAATTGTATGTAATGAAATTAATACTTTATTTTCATCTATTGTCGATTTCAATTCGATCTCTCTACAAAGATCCATGTATACATTAAACAGTGAACGTTAGAATTTTCATTGTATGTAGGTTAGATAAGCGTTCAATAAGTGTTCAGTTGACATTAACTTTCAGATTGAACAACAAATACAACAAGACTATTGAATATAACATTAACCTGTTTGAGTAAAACCAAGACTTGAATACATTTCATTGTTTAATTTTAGCATTAGATTGTGTTGGATACTACTCATAAGATCGTCCATAAATAGTAGGTAGCAGAACGTTTCGTGAAATAAGAAAGAATCAGTAAACAGCGTATGAGGCGAGTTGCTGGGTAGCAAGGAGACATGTAAACATAAGTCTATTGCAAAGATGTATGTGTTGGGATGATGAGACGAATATGCAGAAACAACTAGCGACCACAGAACCAACGAGGTTGGCGCGCATACAAACACAAAAACATAATATAAGGATGAAAAGTAAAAGCAACAGTATATGAAATGATTAATGATACCCAAAGTTATAACTATAGATCATATTTGAAATTCTACACTATCTGATCAGTGTTAAGTTGTAAGTATAGATATTATGCTTGTAAATACATTACAGAACTGATAAATTCTGTTAAAAAGTAACATAGTCAAAAATGTCGTTTTTCTAAGTAGGATAAACAATTCAGATCATTTCTTCGGCTGTTTATACTACTTACTATGAAATCTTGATTTCTTCAATATAACTGCATAGTTACATAATATTATGATCAATGAATATTTATTAGGGATTATTAAGAAAAGTATTTCATTGACATTCATAGGAAATTAAATAAAAGAGAAAAACATGCTTACCGACATCGAAGAAAAAGAACCAGAAGGAAAAATGTTGTTAGTATGCAACAACAGACTACAATGGTTACAAACGGAGCTGTAAAAGAAAGTAGAATGAAAAGAAAGAAGCAATATTAGACACTATTCAACATTGACTTGAATTGGTTATATTCAATTATGGTGTGGAATTTCAGATCGTAGAGTGACATGAATTAGACTAACAAGGAGGTACGTAACAATTAGTTTGTTCGAATATGTAACCTCTCCAAAAGGTCGAGATTAAGTGATTTTATGTAATGTCATACACGAAATAAATGAAATTCACTTATCATGTCTTCTCGTTAGAGTTTATGACTTACTTGCTAACATTAATCGATAGGAAGTAATGGTGTAACTTGACCTTACTGTGGAACAAATGATCTATAAAAATTTAGCTAATCAGAACTCAGTTTCAAGGAAAGATGTAACATATTATGAAGAGTTGGTGAAAACCTCCAAAAAGTTAAAGAATACACTATATTTTTATATGATCAACAAACTTATTCAGGATTGAAGTAAGTTCATTTATTTTAAAGTCATGTGTTCGGTATATGTTCGTATGGCTCAGAATCACGTTATTTTTGGGACTTTTATAAGGCCTGAAGAACGCTTTGAATTAGATCAACAGCCCTCGATTGCTTTTGTGTGAACTATAGTTGTTGAGTCGACGTATTGCCTTTCGTAAGTAACAATAAGATGTTCAAATGAAGGAAAAAATGAATCATTATGCATCTAATTACCATCAAAAATGCGACAACGAAGCGTTTTACAGGGACACTATATATTACTGGATAACTGTTTTATCTTGGCATTGTACTTTACAGCAGTTCACACTTTCGATCCCCGAATGTAATCAAACTCTGAACTTATGAATCTTCCGGTGAACACCTAACCATATTCACCGGAATCAATCTATGACAAATACAAACAACAAGAAAAATTCCAATCTCCACATAAAACACCTTAAATTCACTACAATAAAGAGCTCACCAGTGACGAACTTTAAGGTGTACCTGATGTTTTAATTAGAAGTCGTGTTTGATAGTATCCAAACGTGTTGTAAGATATTCATCACCAATAACAATAAATCGTCATCGCGTGATATAACAAATTGATGGAAGTAAGAATTCAGATTAACACCGACCGGTTTATTTATGCAAGTAGGTAAGCATTCACCATATGACGTATATGTCCTGGGTTTGATTCCCTGTCGGATTCAAGAGTGAGCACTGGTAAGAAGTTCCTTACTGAAACGTAACAGGTATTCAGTGCACCTTTGTTTTCAGCGGTACCCAACCAACATCAATCTATGACGAATACAAGTAATCAATTAAATGCCAGTTTCCACTAAAATTGCCTCAAATCAAATGTTCTACATGGAACTAAAGAACGCGATAAAGTCAATAAGAATTTGAAGCTAAACTAATGATCTTTCAGCAATCTTAGGGACCATTGTTATTCCTGGCTTAAACTTCTTTTTAAGCAATGTAACAAACTTCGTGTCAATATTCATGCTACTTCATACAAGCCATGCTAAACCAAATTGTATTAATTTCATAACTTTGTTCCTACATATCTCTAGTTAACATGTGCTTTCTATATGTTCTGAAGGTGATCACCACAACTCTTAAACAGTATATAACCACTAACACAGCTTAATATGTTACGCTAGAGTATCAAAGTTAATTTTTTCACTCAGAATTTAGTCAAGTCACAAGAAAAATATCTTGAATGGTCATATATACACGATCATCACGATATTACAATACAATTTTCAGAAAGCGGCATAGCTACCACAATTTCTGAAGCTTCTAGATATTATTTCTGACAGTATCATCAAGATATTCATTACAAAAGAAAAACAATTGTCTATTCAATAGTCGTTTGGGTTAAACTTTATCTCAAATTTAACCAAATTCTATTACCATATCAACTAGATGTTACTTCCTATGCACATATGCTACTAATTATCATTCTTTAGCATTTACCTACTGAAATTACTTAAAATAGGTAAATCTTTAATAAAGTTATGTCTAAAAGACAGTACATAAACACCTATATTCTAAATAGAGATAAATAATTTTATTAGTTGAAAATACTACAATCCAATTATGATAAATCAGTTATACTAGAAAAGTTCATGTCTATAATATGCATAAGAATATGCCATTAAAGAAGATCATTTCAATTGATGATGTATGCCTAATCAAAGGTGAACAATTCAATGTATTTCAATATATACACTTACATTTATACACTTAGATGACTAATCATAATTCTATAGTTTTAATAAGATTAACTTAGTAATTCTTGATAAAAATCATTATTTATTTATTTATTCTATGAATTATGTAATAATGAAATAATAATGGAAAGAGAAAAAATAGAATTTAAGGTAAATAAAACATAATGAATAAGAAACTAATTACAATTGGGAGATTGTGAAGATAGTTAATTAACGAACTCCACAACCCCTCCCCCGAAATGGTAACTAAATATCAGCTCACTAGTGATTAGCTGCTTGAGGTAATTCCTGGAGTTCTAGTGTGAATACGTGACCGGTGGAGTTCAGTTGTGTCGGGTGTGGGGCAGTTACTCACTGATGACAATCGACGAGGTCGCGCAAACGTATCACGAATTGACTGAATTAGGAATACCAACCGTTAGAAGCCAATTCAATGGTCTAATCGTAAAGCGCTCGTCTTGGAGCCAGAGGGTCTTATGACCGATCTCCAATGGGGTCGTGGGTGCGCACTGCTGAAAAGTCCCATGCTAGGACGAAACAGCAGTCCAGTGCTTCCCAGGTGATCACTGGTTGTCTGATTCAGATCAGTTCGTGATATCAGGATTGACAAATAAGAAAATAAATATCATTTAGGTGGTTAACAAATACATGAACAGGGTGACTGTATATAGGAATTCAATTGAATCTATTTGAAAGACATTCACTCTATAGGGGTGGGGGACGGGAGGAATATTTTCTAACCAATTCGCCTCATAGGATTTGAAAATATTTCTGTCTTCTTGTTGATAATGTTGTAGAATCGAGGTGGTTTCGCAAAGATAGGTGTTAAGTTTAATCGTTTGTATTCATCATAGATTGATGTTAGATGGGTACCAATGAAAATCAGTAAGAACTGAAAAAACTGTTTTGTTCTAATTTGCAACTACTTCGAAGTTCGCACCACTGATTCCATCAGGGAATTCGACCCATGGTCTTCAGGCTAGTAAACGCCTATCCGATTGAGTTTATTGTTAGAATACACACTTCCACCAATTTGTGATATAGTTCGACGATCATTTAAGTTATCAGTGGTAACTGTCTCACATTCAAAGAAGTCGGTAGAGGTCGAGTTCTGACTTGCTGGGAGTGAAACATTTATCACTAATTACAGTATTATTGATAATTGTAAAAATTGCACTTGTTAGTTTAGGTTTTCCTAAATAAAACAATCGAGTCAGTCTCAGAATATAAATAAACATTTACAGCTTATAAGGCTAATCAACATAAGTTTTACGTTATTGTAATAAAGTACAAGGTAACATTGAAAATCTCAAATTTTAACAAATACAAGATTTTTACATCTATGTATTTGGATTAGGTGTTAGAAACACTTCAGCCAGTCATTACACTGATAAGACGCCTATACTAAGACGAAGCAGCTGCTCACTGATTCCTAGTTTTCAGTGATACTGTAATATACAAAAAACTGACCACTTCATACCGCTTAGTGATGAATGCTATCGGGTTTTTACACTGACAGACTGAGTTAGTGTTCTGGTGTGAACATTGACTCCAGGATACAGATACCTCTAGCTGTGCATCTTTGAAGACAAAATGCATGTAATAGATCTCATTTGCCAGGTACAACTTCAAATATAAAAAAATACTTTGAATACTTCCTTTCACCCTTTATATGTCTACAAATAAATCAACTAACCATCAGTAAACAACATTTATGTCTTTTTTCAAGATTTAACGTTTTTACTTAGGGCAACACTTATATTGTTAGCGTTGCCCAGCATATATGCAACATCTGAAAAGCTTCTGTACACTTCGTTTATACACACTTATGCTATTGCATCTAGTTTAACATAAGTCATAAAAGGGGACAGGGGGGGGGTGAAAACGCAGTGTTTGGGTGGTATTCATCTGACTAATAATGTATGTGATTCAAGTAAATAGCATAATTGTTTCTCGAACGTCTATGGAAACTAAATTATGTGTAGTATAGAATAACATTTAAAATACAAGAATTTACAAATAACTAAAGTAAATGTCGTGGATTTTATGTAATAAGTTAGACAAAAGAAACTTTTCTTCTACATTAACAAACCATTGGAAGATTAAGAGATTAGCGAAGAAAAGTTTGTATCACAATCAATAACATGTGACTGTTACTAAACAATAAGTAATAGTAAAGTAGTTACTAGGTAATCAAAGTTGTGCTTTATCCAAATATAATAACTATATGCTGTAGACACTTAGATGTGATTCATACATTTGTATTAATGATCCTTGTGAATTCTAGTTTAAAAGTAACAAAATTAATAAAGGAGGAAAATGAAATAATGATAGACTATATTAATGGAATACTACAGAATAACCACACTCTCTTTAGAGGATTTTTACTGAATGCCAATTTAACTACGAGGTCCCTTAATCTATGTTTAAGTTCTACTTTGTTCACATTCAGGAAAACTTTATATAGTCAAACCAGTAGAGTAATGTTAACTTCCACTCTACACTAACCTTCTCTGTCCTTGATAGCAACCAACTTGTTTATATCATACATAGAATCGTACACTGATACCACAAAGACTGGTGTCGTAGTCCTACTCTGCTATCATAATACTACCAAAAGTCTGCAACCACAAAATGAGAACTTCCTTTAAAACAATAAATACTCTTCATTATGCTTGAATTACTTTGAAAGAAAACATTCATTTAACATATACATAAAATGACGCCTACTGACGAGCTTGAATCGACGGTGACTTCTTCTATATTAAAAAGCCATCTGCAAAAAATTTGATCTGGGCTAAAAAATGACTAGACTACATCAACGGGTCATGTATGAAGGTTTTTCTAACTACAACAAAAGACGGATTCACGAAGTTTCTTCATATATTATTAAACTGGGCAACGCAAAACAAATGAATAGTGTTTTATAATTCAGGCAGATTAAACATTGGTTTAATGATCCTGATGATTCACTATTAGCTATGAGACCCACAAGTCCTTGTTTCGATTCCATATGTGCGAACTGTTTAAGAGTCACATACTAAGATGAAACAATGATCTAAGTCTTTCTAGTTTTCATTTGTGTTCGACTGAAATCAGTAAAACAAGAACAAAAATTATACATCATACACTAAAATTATTGTATTAATCCCTCACCACAAATGTTTTCAAAAATAAAGTCTATCTTTTTGATTAATGGGGTTCAAACATGTTGGGAGTGTGACAGTTATCAGTAATGGCATTGACTATTCGTTACGCTGTTATACAAGTCTACGGAATCGGAAACTCTAGTATTGGACAGCGAATAGCCGGCTCAGTGGTTAAGGTGGTTAAGGGTTTCTTGTGAGACCTGGAGGCTCGGGGCTTGACTTCTCTGTGGTATAATTGGTGCTAAGGATACCCATACAGGGGTGAAACAGCAGTCTACTGCTCCCTGGTCGTCAGTGCAAACCAAAAGATACTATTATGTAATAAATATGGTTAACCAAGTTATGAAATTTTTAATATCACAGCTGACTGGTTTGTATGTACTTGTCGAAAATGAAATTAATAGGTGTCTTAATTAGTTCTATGTCAGTCAGTTACAACGTTGAACATGGCACGTGCGTACATTAGTTCAAGTCGCTATGCCCGAATTAGCAGGTAGTGATTAAATTGTTGGACAAAAAAATCCCAGAGTAGTGAAGGTAGTAGCAGAGTTAGTATTAATGGAGTGAGTTAAAAATTAGTTCTATGTAAAAGAATTCTTTTATCACATAACTTGAAAAACAAATAACTGTTCATATACTAGTAGGATGAATTTGTATATTTCCATTGATTTGTTATAGACTGAAGCTATGCAGTCATTGTTGCTTTATGTGCATCCTGAGCGGATTTCCACGATGTAGCGATTATTCACAAATATCATTTAAGTTGAATTGTAACTGGCAAGTTGAATCCAGTAACGCGGTGGTGTTTGACATGAAATAGACTGAATTCGAATTACACTGTGAACAACAACATTGGGATGCAAGTACATCCTGCCGACAAGTCTTAAATAGGACAAAACGTGTGTCCTAGATTCCACTTGCCAGTCACAATCCAACTTAAATATTCATATACTACTTTTAATAAACTTTATCGTGATTACCCGTTTATCAACAAAATAATAAACTGAATTAATCCAGTTACTACTGATTTAAATAACTTGTTAGTTAACATTACAAAACATTCGTATATACACATCCATCAACTACTTAGACAGTAATACATATTGTCAGTAGTAATGATAACAAGGAAAATGAAATCTACTTATTGTTTTTTTTCAATTTATTCTTATAGAATACCATTGAATTATGTAAATCTAATTATTTTATTGAATAGAATAATAGATTGAATTCAGTTAGTTATCTCTTATTATTATGCAATAGAAACAGGAGGATACAATTGCTTAGAAATATAGAATTCTAAACGGTTTCCTAGTTTTCTACAAAGAATAGATTTTGAATGAGTTGGTTAGTTAGTGAATTTAAGTTAAATTAGTTAGTTAAAGTTAGTTAGTTATTAGGTCTCTTTCACACAAATTAATAGGGGAATAATTGGAAATAAAGAAGCACTAGACAGTTATTTTGTTCTAGTACGAGACACATCGGAAGTGAGCACCTTAGATTCAATCCTAGGTGCTTTAGGTTAAAAAACGCCTAACCCTCTGTACCACTGGGCTGGCATCGAATGATTATATTCCCACTCTCATCATTTTGTGATATATAACACGACGACTACCCATTGTTATCAGCGATTACTATCTTACTACCAACAAGTCTGAACTCCACCAGTCACGACATAATCTTAGAGCAATAGAAACATTTTGAAGTTAGCAACTAGTAAACTGATTATTGTAATTGTACTTAGATGGTTTGTGGAGATTGGTATTAAGTTCAGCTGATTGAATTCGTCGTAGATTGGTGTTGCAGGGTACTGTTGAAAACCAGCGAGCACTAAATAGCCTTTTCGTCCAGGTATGGGACTTCTCAGAAAGCTCACTGATTGCAAAAGTCCCATCCAAGAACGAAAAAGCTGTCTAGTGCTATCCGATTTTCCGTGGCACCCTGGCAACATTAATCTACAACAAATTCAATCAGCTGATCTTAATACCAATTTCCACAAACCATTTCAATTTAGTAAAGATATCGTTTTCTTATTTATTACAACATACCGTGTTGTAGAAAGCTTTGTAGATTGAATTCTAAAATGACTCTATTTAGAAAATTGATGTAATCCAAGATGCATTGAACATAAGTGTTCATTCGTGACACCACTATGGATTGAATGCTAGATCTTTCAGGCTTAGTGGAGAGTGTCTTACGGCTTAAGTGAACATGAAATTCTGAGTGATCATCAATACTGATAACATGTGGAAAATCGTTAGCTGACAACAGAAATTAAGAAGTAGATAAAACAGCTCAGTTAAACTTATTAAAAATTGTAGTCTAACAACGCTGTTAAAAGAGTTGATAAGTTAATGCATCACTATCGACGAATTAGTCTCTAAGGTTGACGTGGTGAGTAGTATGTAGTTTCTGTCTGTTTTTCTTTCTGAATCTGATAACACCAATGCATTTGGATTAGATAACTACTGCATACAACTGGCTGGCACTAGAACCCTATTTCATCCTAGTATGTAACTCTCCAGAAGTACGTTTTAAGGACCCCACCTGAAGATCTGACCAAGAGTCTCTGGGTTTTGCGGAGAACGCTTAACCGTTAGTTCACTGAGTCAACTGTCATTCGTTCGTCGACTTTCCTAACTTTAGTTAATTTTCGATATGTTTCACAACGTTAAATATTACCTTCGGTTGATAATTTCCTCACATGCGACATGGCTAAACTCGATTGGTCACTTTTTATTTAAGCTTTGTAGTCACCTTCTGAAGTCACCGATTAACTGACATCATATTCAGACTCAACAATCCCTATAACAACTAATCACAATTCTGCTTTCATTTAGTATGTCCATTCTTCATACTAGCTTGTAATTCCCATAATCAATTTCATTTCATGAACTAACTTGTACTACATTTATATTTTTCATTTGGATGTTGTAAATAACTGAAGATATTTGAAATGAAATCTTTAATTCAAGTTATGCTATACTCTTCAGTAATGACTAATGAGATGAATGTGAGATAAAATTGCCAAAAGTGCTTGATATACTATGGTAAGCGTAGACGACAACTGTTGAATATACTCCTAGTCAATCGTTATTGATATAAAGTCAAGTAAATTGTAACTAACTAAGTATTATAACGCACATTATGATACAGGCTTTAGAGGATACTTACAACTACATACCTATCCTCCAGTAAAAATAAATAGGATACCATAAAATTCAATGTGCTTAAACACAAGTAATACCAGAAGATAATATAAATTAGGCAATGAATTAATGTATTGAATGGTAATAAAATCATGTTTACTTTTATTAGTATTAAGTAACATAATTAATGTTTTTAAATGAACAATAAAAGTGACAGAGAGAAGAGTAAATTACAATATTTTGACTTGTAACTAGTACAAGTTGGTTGAGAGTTGTTAAGAATAAGTTTATCTATGATTAGATACATCATCAATAGAAAATAATCTTGTATCCTACTGAGTTGTTGTTATGTTGGACCACTAAGGAAGAGTGAAAACCTCCAGAACTGTGTTTTAGTGAACTCATTCACTTATTTCGGTTGTGTGTAGTTTAAACATTACATTTCTATTATTGTTACGTTTCTCTTACCATATTCTCCCATTTAGTATATTTGGTGTTATTATATTGTCTCTTATTATGGACTACAGTTGATTAGTTGTGTACAAGTTGTGCCTAATCACTATCACTATTTCCTTAGTTCTGTATTAGTGTTAGTTTTCGAATTGGTTCGCTATGTGGTCTGATTCTGTGTATATATAAATACAATTCAATTCTGTCTGGCTGGTCTATCGGCTTGTGTTTTTCGTATTCCGGCTTGGGACTCTGGGCGTAGAGCAGACGCGCAGTTATCGACTAGGCACATGCCTAATTAGCATTCGGTCAACTAATCAAAAAATTTCTCACGTCATAACAGTTGTACATTTTCATTTGGAAGTAAGTTAAGTTTATTCAAAAAAATAACAACTGAATAGGTAAACATATTGGATTCAATATTAAATATTCAATGTGTCATAAACAACATAGATAGTGGATTATGTATGCGCTAGCTAAAGTTGCAAGCACTCACAATATCACTTGACAAGAAGAAACAAAAAGTATGTGTGAAGGTATTCTGAAACTGGAAATCTAATGAAAGATAACTACATTTTTACCGTTACGATTAATTCTAAGTTATGTCATACAATATCTTCAACCATTGATTATGATAATCATTGAAAAGTCAATTAGGTTATCTAAACCTACCAATTTCATAAATTGATGTAATGTATTGATATGGCCAGACCTAGATTTCATTCAACTCTGGTCAGTATTGTGAATTTATGTAGGCAGTGGCTTAGTATAAGTAGTACATGTTACAGTAGTTTTAGTAGGTAAAGATTTACCACTATACCAAGCGTTTCATCTTACTCTATGTCTAACCATAGTATCACATGCTTCATAACTTTGTTCATAATCATAATTTTTGCTACAGAAATGAATTCTTAGTAATAATTGTCCAACATAGAAATAAATATACGTCTAACATGTACTTATGATGTAACGAATCAAAAAAATTACTACGAACCCTTTGAATAGTTGGTAATGAGTCAAGTTTTTTAAATCATAATAACTATTTGAACAAGCCGCCGTGTATATCAATAATTAACATTTTTAAGTGAATTGAATTGATTTTTTGGAGATAGATAGTGAGCTTAGTTAAATGTACTTGTCACAGATTGATGCCGATTGGGTATCACTAAAACCTAGGAAACATTGAACAGCACTTCTGTCCTAGTGTATGACACTTTAGCTGTACATACCCTTGGTTCTGTCATAGAATCAAACTCAGGGTTATAGCATGTTCGCATGCAATAGTATTTCGTATATCAGAATGAACAGTAATAAAAGAATGAGTTAGTTACTCCATAATAGTTATTTTCATAGACTAAACATTACTAAAACATTACGAATATATAACAACATTTGATCAAGAGTCAACTATTCTGTATGCAGAGGGAAATGAAATAGGTATTTGTATTCTCATTTACGTATTTATAACTGTCTATAGTGGATCGTATATGGTAGTGCTACATACAACTAGCCGTTTCACGCTTTCCACGCATACGTGTACCGCAGTTGATCATTCTCCATTATCTCATGTACATTATAAGAGAATTGTCATAAGTTTTAACAAATTTAGATTATAACTGACATGAGTTCTTTTATATTGAGGACTCGATTACTGAATGTACTTGTTGTATCTTACTGTTGATATTCATATCCACAATTGAACACAGTCTGTTAGCTTTTCATTAGAGTATTTATATATAGAAACAGTGATAGTTCTAGGACTGCTTTAGACAGGGTTAGTTACGCAATGTAAACAAGATGTTGACAATCGAAACAGGTTGTGTCAGATGGGACTGATAAATCACTATGATATCAATAAGTGAGTTACATAATGTGACTACACTTTAATATACATATGTTAAATCTGACATATCTGGAGGACACGTGATTGTCAATATAGTGTGACAGACATATGAGTCAAAGGCTAGACCTTCTATATATATGTCTATGTATATATTTACATATATATATATATATATATATATATATATATATTGTATATTATTGGTTTATTGTTGTTGTAATACATGCGGTGAGCGACTAGTTGGCTTCTTGATAAATCAGTCAGATTATTGTGCCTGAGCAATAGAATAAGGTAAGGCTGGGTGCTAGCTGCACGACATAGCGCTGCAGATAACAAAATCGATAATATTGGCCATCCCTGCTCAGATACAACAAAGCCTAAATTAAATTGAAAATGAATTCATCAAGTACTAACCAATGACACCAATTGGCGCTAAGAAAGAAGAGTGAATGACGTTTCCAAATAAATGATTGAATAGTAATGCCAATCTGTTGTTTGCATTCGCCAATGATTGGTGTCAGATTGGGTATTAATAAAAACCAGAGTACAGTGGACAGCCATTTCAACCCAGTGTCGAGCTCGTCAGCAGTGAATACTCTCAATTTCTTAAGGGAGTAGAATCAAAGATCTTTACATCTCACTGATAACATTCAGCCATCTGCAAACTAGGTAGTAGAAAGAAGCTTAATTCCAATTACATAGCAAAACATATTTGAACTTTAAATGTCGATTAGTATGTTCATATGTGCTCTACATTCAAGCAATAATAAATTTTTGTTTCAAAGTATAGTATTACTGTTCGTCTCAGATTAATGTTAGTTTAGTGACGCTAACACTGAAAACCAGAAAACATTGAACAACTTTGAAGCAAATACCGTACACTACGTTTGGGAATCTAACACAGAGACTTCAATCCTTAATGCGAACGTTTCATCCTCTATAACTCTGGGCTAGCTGAAGTCGAGTGGTAGGACTCCCACCTTCATTTTTTGAGGCATAGAATGCTAGTGATGATAATTGTCTTACTCCATATATATCTGAACTCCCGTGATTATTTCTTCTTACTAGATTTTCAGGCTCATGATAATGTTAATCAAAAGTTAGTCAGTCTAAGAGCACTGAATTCTACTCCTTAACCGAATCGAGAGTGATCACTGCAAAAGACTCCCATACTGAGACAAAACAGCTACTAGGTTTCAGTTGTACCCAAATTTCATCAATTTGTAATAAATTCAAACAGTAAATTAAATATAAATTTGTACAATAACCACCTTAAACTAACAATTATTCAAATCATTATTCATATCACTTACATTCAGCTAATGAATTCTTTACATGATAGAAAATACATCATAGAATTCAATGTTGTATGGATGTTGTCATTGATTTATTACTTCGACATTATTAAACAGTCACTAATTAATCATTATGAATGTATCATGATTATTTGATTGTAATAAATGATCATGATAAAATTGTTCTTCATTAAAATGAAATAAAACTTAAATTTTTTTTCAAAAACACTTTTCTTTAAGTCATTATAAATCATTTGACAATTATTACATAATCATGCAAATTAACTTAGCTCTTCATATTTTTTTAAAAATGTTTTTCAATAAGATTTATGTTCATTTAAATAACAAAAAAAGTCATATGATATTATGTCGTAGAATAAGGAAATAAACATTACATTGTAATTTAAGTTGGATTGTGACTAGCAAGTGGAATCCAGGACGCGCATTTCGTCCTATTTGAGACTCATTGGCTGGATGTACCTGCCTATTCTGGATTACATTGTAAACTTTATAAAGGTCATTACCAGATACATTACTTCATTGAAACCGATATATTTCAGTATTATGACTATTCATTATGTATAAACAACAACAACAATAATAATAACAAGTAACATATTTCATTGTTAGTGACAGGATATTTATTCTTAATCAGTTAAAAATTTTACTTACAAAACAGTTTTCTTTTACTTCATATAAATAAGGGTGTGATGTTAAGTGTTTTTCAATTATATGTTCCATTTATTAAAGATTGAGTATGTTGTTCTTTACTGAATAATCAACAAACCTAGAGAATTCAACACTTATGAAAGTAGAGATTCGAATTATGAATTTTGTTTATTAACGTTGGCGGCCTGCCTGAAATATTAGGCTGGCACATTTTAACGAAATCTCAACAGGTTACTTTTCGCTTTCTCTTTTGTTTTATTACCCAATTATGTCTCGAAATCGCATGTGTACACCCGTGCCTTTATAGAAATTTTACGACCTATCATGAGTTATTCAGTTAGATCTAAACGAAAACTTCATGGAATCTGGCAACATATATGGACAATGAAACCTTTTGTTAAATCACAGGGTAAAGAAACATTTTTACTCCGCAAATTAAGGGATATCGCAGCATAGAAGCGTACCGGAATTATATGTGATCAACAAATTATTTGTGATTCAGTGAATCAAGAACTACTTGAAATCTGTGTCGTCCCACATTATATAACTAATCCATATTTATTATGTGGACGTAAATTTGATTTACGTGTCTATGTTCTATTCAATCCAATGGAAGTGTGGGTTAACAGAGATGGATTTGCTCGCTTCTCCAATACGTGATTTTCGTTTGACTCTATCGATGATCATTAAATACATTTGACAAATGTTGCTGTACAAAAGACTGCACCTGATTATAATTCTGAAAAAGGTAGTAGATGGCCAATTGGTCGTTTACGTCGACATCTTCTAGCTAAATGTATCTATGAAAAGACGTGTACACGGTAAAAGAGTAACTTGTTAAGACATTGTATGCTAAAAATTCTTATTGAACTAAATATACTATTGAATAAAGCTATTATTATTTTATTTTTATTATAAATAGTTAATGGCCCTTTGCATAATAAAAATGGAACGAGGTGTTCAGCATATTTATTAGCCATGAAGCTCAAGTTTTACTAATTTCATATGTTGGTCATTTGAATGCATAACTGGCTAGAGCTCATACATTTGATAGTATTGTAACTTGAATTTAGGTGGTTTGCAGAGAATGATCCTGATGCTCTATTGTGAAGTAATAATTGGTGGAGTTCAGAATTATTAGAAGAAAAGCAGTTATCATCGATAGTAATAGATGATCATTGTGCTATATCACAAATTAATGGAAGTGAAATTCTACCATTCCATAGCTAACCAACTGAACAGGGATTCAGGGGTTCGGTAACCTAAAGACCCTGATGAGGAAACCATGATGTTCACTAATGGAAAGCTCCATTTTAAGGGAAAACAGCTATCCAGTGGTCTTTGGTTTCCAGTGATGCCCACAAACATCAATCTGTGGTGAATTCAATCAATTAAAAATATTGTAACTTGTTAGTAAATAAAAATAAAAGTTTACATCTGTTTATGAAGAAATGAACCGGCCTAATGCTCTATACTAAAGAGCCTAATTGTTTGGTGATAGAGCTGTTTAATATCATGAATTGATCTGGATTAAAAAAACTATTAAAGATTAAGTACTGGTATATTACAGTTGTCTCATCCGACAGTCTGATTTCTCAAATTCAACAATCTTCAAAACACTCAATTATAATCAATATCGGCTAACTATTGACTTAAACAATTAATTCCTGGAGTTCTGGTAAAAAAACGTCACCAGTGAATTTCAGTCGTTTCTAGTGTGGGACAGTTACCCACAGATGATGGTAAATATGGTCTAGAAATATGTTAACAGTTGTCTGAAATTTGAAATATTAAGTCCTAAATCCCAGTCAGTTCAGCAGTCTAACAATTAAATAATCGTCACGAAACCCGCAAGTCATTGGATAGATCACTTATAGAATGTAGAGTCAACTTATCGGGTAAAAGAGCTGTCTTATGACAGTTCACGACTTCTAATAATTGTACAACCCAAGTTATTGCATGATGTCACTTTTAACCATCTGCACAACATCTAATTATATAACTGTTTTATGCTCTACTGTTTTATTCATTCCCTTTCTAACATTGTTACTAATGAAATAAAGTAGTTTTACAATGAATCGTCAATTATTAACAAGCCACAATGTAAACAATTATGAAATACATAAAATTAGCTGACAGTCCTAGTTATATATATATATATATATATATATATATATATATATATATATATAGAGAGAGAGAGAGAGAGAGAGAGAGAGAGAGAGAGAGAGTCTCTGAATACAGGACGCAAAGTTGAACGATAAAATGTAAAACATTACTGTCTTCAATTACTCTCTCCATCATCAAGACTGAAAACACTATCAAATCTAAATTGACAATTAGATGATGCATAGTACTAAATTAGTATTCAACATCTTTCAAGTCATTTATTGAATACATTATCAATTTAAAACATGTATGCATTAATTGTCTAGAATAAGGTGTTTATGCTCACTTTAATGCTTGAACCCAATACATTAAGCTACAAACGTTAACTTGATATCTATTATACTACTATGTTCAGTTATTACTTATGCAACAGATATAAATTTAGATTTTATTAAAGTTCAAATATTTTTGTTCTTGATAATAAACTTTTAGTACCTTTAACTGGTTTGTGTTTATTCTGTTGTGAATTGTCTTAGTACTGTTACGTAATCTCAGACATTTAGTAAAATGTGATTACAGTCAACAGTTTTTATCATTAACAACAACAGAATTGTAGACATATGAAAATTAAAATGAACCTTTAATAACTGGCAAATATAATTATGAAATAAAAGTCAGTTTAATGGACTATACATACAGTCGAACGTTCACTGATTTATGTATGTTATGTAACAACAATGTAGTTGATTTATTATGAGTTTTATGAAGACTGGTATTTAATTTATTGTTTGTATACTTCGAATATAAATCTTGTTGAATATCATCGAAAACTAGGGAGCTGTGAATCATATTATTCAGCTTATTATTAACCGACTTTAGGATGATCCTGAAATTGTAATAGTAAACTCGAAATATGTTAGGAGTCAAACAGTTATCTCACATAGCACTGACTTATTGTTCTACTATTTTACAGATTGTTGAAATTAAAAATTCTACTATTGAACGACTGCTAACCGATTGGTGTAGTTGGTTAAATGTTCACTGTGAAACTTGGAGGCGTTTGATTTGATTCCATGTTAAAATCGAAATATTCACTTCAGACATATCCCATATACTAGAACAAAACAGCTGTTCACTGCTTCACTGGTTTTCAGTATTACCTAATCAAGATTAACAACTGACGAATATAAACAGCAATAACATGTTTATTATTCTTACAACTGATTAACAGATTAGACATAATAGTTACTTAAATGAATTGAATAGCTATTAAGAAAGAATAAAACAAATCATTTCATAGATAACAATAAGTGTCTTTAATCAAATTGTTTTAGATTCTATCTACTATTTCTAAGACTTTAATGATAATCTCATTTAAACAATTTTGATAATTATACATCCATAGATTATGATAACTATATGAATATTTCATTCATTTAATGTAATAAATCATTCATTTTTCAATATTGTTTTAATTGAAAATGATTAACAGGTGAATAAAAGAAGAAGTGAATTGGAAAGTATAAACAGTACAATAATGTACTCATTTGTACAGATAACAGCTGTGTTGATATACAGATTATTATTATTATTATTATTATTATTATTATTATTAGTAGTAGTAGTAGTAGTAGTAATAGTAGTATTATGCTTATAATAATAATTAATCTATTTAACAAACAATCTTGTATTCTTATTGTAATCTGATTAGATTACTTTATCAGTATAATTGAAATTTACTTTATAAACAAGGGAAGAATTATAGTTTATACGAATGTTTATGATGAAACTGAACAAGATAGTTAGATTGTAAACTTATTTGTTGACATTTTGGACAATATTATCAAGTTTAAGTTAGTGTTAATAGGGATAAGTGTCTTACTTTTAACATGTCAGAACTATACTTTAAGAATATCCTGAAGTTAGTCATTAGTGAGTTAATTATTTTAATTAGAATATGCTTGTATCCTCCCTGGACACAGTAGCGTAGTGGTGAACGCAGTGGCGTTTGGCACAAAGGAGAATGAGTTCGAATTCCAGTGTGAACATTAAAATTGGGATGCAGGTACATTCAGCCGATAAGTTCTAAATAGGACAAAACGTGCGTCCTGGATTCCACTTGCCAATCACAATACAACTTAAACAAAACTCATAATTTTAGTTGAATTGTTCAGAATGATAATGAAAGTTACACAGTTAAATTACTTAGCTTAGCATACTAAACATAATGGAAGTTATCCATTATTCTAGTTGTATACAGTAGTGTATTGATATTACTTAAATAGATATTATTTGTATTGAACTAGTACGGGATTTAACATTCTTTAGACAATAATTCATTTCAGCTAATTGACTAGAATTTAGTGCTCAATAATTCGACTATGGAATGGTGAAATACAATATTCATTTGTTTGAATCTGTTTATATTAACAAATCTATGCATATGACTTTATATATATCATTATTGAAGGCCAATAGCATTCACAATTAAAAATATACACTGGATGAAAACATTAGTTTAGCTCAATTACATGTACTGGATTGGGATGATAATGTTGAGACAGTTGTAAAATCTAAATGAGCCCAGTCTTACAGATAGTTATGCGTTCACCGTGCGACTAAAATATCCTTACTTCTATTCTCTGACAGAATCGAAAGTCTTCATAGCTGAAAAGTCCTATACTAGGATGAAGCTTCTTACCGATGCTCTCAGTGTACCACTGGCACACAACGGATATCAATCCGTCTACTAACTAGATGCAAGATCTGATTCTTATCGGTTTTACATAACCCCAGGCTGAATCTACACTGTGACTTGAACACAAAGGAAATACACGATGAACACTTTATTTCAAGGTAACTTCTCAGCAAAAAAATGAGGGTTTTTATAGAATTACAAGTAACCTTGCTTTTCTGGAGTGTTTGAGAACCCTATTAAATATAGTAGCATTATGACCAAATATCCAGTAAAAATAGTGTCAAGTAATTCTTTATTTTCCTGATGTTTCAGTGAAGGTTCTATCCATTGTTAATTGCATGAAACGTTTCCTGACATTTCTGGACTTCTAAAGGCTTATGTGAGGAATATTTCGGAATTCCTTAGCGTTTTTTAATATGATTTTAAGCAAGTTATTGTGCATGTTAGTCAAAGAACTGTCTAATGATTGATAAATAATTAGGAGGTTAGAAAATGTAATTAAAACTATCACTGTTACAATTAGGTGTTGTGGAGATTGTTGAATTAGAATTTGATATTACGGATTGATACGGCTTCGACAGATATCGAAATATACTAACTGTCACTGAACATCTCCTGTAATTTTGTAGATGACTCATTACATTTGAACATCCACCAACATAAATTGACATCGAGATCATTACCACTGAATGCAACTGTGAAAACTCAACCTCAGGTCACTGAACTGACAGGTGTCTACTGGTTGATAATGTGCATCATTATCTACTACTATCAGTGATTAACTGCATTACACTGGATGTGACTGAAGACGTGATCAATGGAGTTCTACAAATCGACGTATATGTACGAGATTGCTTAATGTTAATCGTTTGATGCAGCTTCAGTAACCTGAGTGTTCGAGATGAAGTTAGAAGGCCTCGGATTCCATCGTTGATAGGTCACAGGTGTACACATTTGAGTGATCCTGTACAAGAACGGAACAGGCGTTTAGTTCTAGTTTTTGATCTTCATAGGTTGTTTAGTTTGTGTCAATTCATCATAACAAATTTAAGTTTACACCGTTATTCTACATATTTACCTGAAAGCATGATATTTAGTGTCTGACTACGTAGTAAGAAAAGTTTTAGCATATCAATATAATTTACATATGAAAAGAGAGATGACTGCTACAATTATATACGAACGCTACAGTGAAAGAAATTCGGAAACCACTTTGAAATATGGAGGTGTGAATGAAAATATTTTCGTTTACTTGTTTCTATATCGATGTTCAAGAAGAGTTGTACAGAATTTACTTCCGAATATGAAGATTAGGTTTGTGAATGTGGAACACATGCTTCAGTGGTATGCAAAACGCAAATTGGTAGATTTTGGTATGTAGCTGATACTTTTACTGTTTAATACTTTACACTACGTAACTATTCGCTACCCATTCAATGTTAATATACAACCAAGGACTTTTGACTTAAATTTATTAAATCAGGACTGTCCACATTTCGCTACTTTAAGATGAAGAATTATAGATTTTTAAATCAGGTAAAAAAGACGGTTTAAATTCATCATGGTAAATAATTGCATGGAATTATTGATACTGTGGAATCAAACAAGCTGAGACCAAATAATAAGATTTTATCGCAATTAAAAAATTTCGTTCAGTCAATTAGAAAGTGGGTCGGTTGGTTACAGACAACGTAGACCCTGACAGATTAACCCATAGAGCCAAGTTACTATATCACATTAACACAATCAAATCAAATTTACAGGAATAACACAACAGAGGAGGAATGAATGAATGGTGAGTGAAAGTGAATAACGGAACCTAATATTTGGAAGAAGCAAAAGTATTGAATACACTTACTCCACTGTGACCGATTCTCAACTATCTCCGCTGGTGTCACCAGCCATTGATCATTACTATCACATGGACTACAACCAGGTAGTCATCATCTACCAACATAGTTAAGACCGTTAGCTAATGACTACACCGACTGATATCATGCTCTCGGTTTGGCCACCTGTGGCTTATGATCGTTCTACTCACACTGTAGCCGAAATCGAATCAGGTAAGCAATAGTTAAACATCTATAATACATTTCTCAGAAACTTATTTCGATAAAAATTAACAACCTCACCTATTGATCTGCTATTCTTCCTTAGTATCTAATGGCTAACTTCAATATTACCTACTCTATCAAGACTACAACAACATCAATAAAATTACTAGGACGAATTTGAATATTCCCATTGATTTGTTATAGACTGAAGCTGGTCAGTCACTGTTGCTATATGTACATCCTGAGTGGATTGCCTCGATATAACGATTATTTACAAGTGTCATTTAAGTTGGATGCACATATAGCAACAGTGACTGACCAGTTTCAGTCTATAACAAATCAATGGTAATATAGAAATTCATCCTACTATCGATTCGCCCATTGCACAAGTGTGACTGTCGGGACTCAGTTGTCTGGTAGTAAATGCAATGGTGTTTGACACAAAACGGACTAAGTTCGAATTCCAATGTAAACATCAAAATTGAGATTCAGATACTTCCAGCCAATGAGTTCCAAATAGGACGAAACACGCGTCCTGGATTCCACTTGACAGTCACAATCCAACTTAAATGATATCAATAAAATCAGTTGCATTTTTTTTAGGAAAATTTTATTTTACCTATAAAATGTTCAACCTTTTAATCTACTTTCATTTTCCCAATAGATAAACAAAAATGTATAAACTACAGTGAATACAATTGAATACAGGAAAAATTTCTTTGATGAATCACTATGGTTTACGTGTATTCACTGATATGGTAACTAGATTACTCCAATTAGTCACTAATATAGTTAACATAAAATCAATATCATTTAGTTAAATACAACAATGGAATTGTTTATTATTTAGATTGTAAAGGAATTTATATCTTTCGATTATAAATGGATATTTATGCATAACCCAATTGCATTGTACTACTATTGAATTACTTGAATTAACCCATTTGGTCAAGTTGATATACACGTTCAAAATACTACTTACACTACATAAGATTGTTGTGTAAGATTAGTTATAGTTGGTGACAAAGACTGGCTGGTATGTTTGACTATGTACTAGATTAGCAAGATTAGACGTGACCAGTGAAGTTCAACCATGTCGAGTTTGAGACAGTTACCCATCGATGGAAATGGATGTGATGGAGCAAATGTATCACGAATAAAGTGAGTTAGAAAAATCAACCATCTTGAGTCGACTCAGTGGTCTAATAGTAAAGCGTTTCCTGCAGAGCCAAAAGGTCCTGAATTCGATCTCTAATGGGGTCATTTATGAGCACTACCAAATGGTCCAACACTAAAACGAAATAGCTGCCAAATGCATCCAAGTGATCACTGATTGTCTAAATCAGACCAATTAGTAATATAAAATTAACATTCAATAATCGCCACAACATCCAAATAAATTAAATTATTTGTTGCATAAAGGTGTTTCTTTTTGTTGAAGATCGACAGTAATTTAAAACTCAGTAACAACCAATACATCTTATATGTATACTAATTTGAATTTTCTCAGCAGTGTATAATTACAATGTATAATTGTCTGTGCAGACATCAAGAGGCTACAGCAGTAAGTCAAATCAAATAATGTACTTTTACAACTCTAGACAGTTCTTAATCTTAGTGGGAGACAGTCGTTTGCATTATGGTTGACAAATGCTTTTACCGATGGTATATTTCATTCTCAAAGGTTAAAGCTAGTCATTCAAAAAATCTAGGCACTCTATATCGAAACTAATCAGTAGGAAACACATGATCATACATGGACATAATATTATTTAAGACTGATCAGTTGTAGATGTAATTCTCATCAAATGCTGTTTTCTGATTATTGGAGAATTTATTTGGCTGATTGTGATACCCAAGATATAACTTGATTGTTTATTGGTTTGTGTTACTTAGTCACTATATACCGTGAGCTGATGGTTTCAATATAGTATTAATTCATCAGTATGATTAAAGCTGGATAATAGCTAAAACCTAGTATCCAGAACATGTTTTTCGTCCTATTATGGACTTGCCAGCAGGACTAACTGGTTTGAGTATAAACATCTAGTTAACAATCTTATGTCACTTGAATAAATGATGTGGAAGTTGCAATAACCAATTATTGTCGAAAAAGTAACGATTTCGAATTACTTATTAACAATGTGCGATTCAACTAACTTTTGTATAGATTCACTAATGATCTTTTATTGATTCTGTTTTGTGTCGCCTTCAGTAACGGGTAAAAGTGAACCACCTTGTTGTTCCCGCAACGAAGACTAACTTGCTGGAGGCTATTAACCTGCAACGCAGTTGCGTTGGCCATTATAAAATCTGGTTTCCGGGCTTTCTATCCCTCACTACTAACACCTAATTGTCTGAGCCCCTTCTATTGTTCATATATGTTTTCAATATAGAGTTAAGTATTTTGAGGGAACTATAACTATTTCGAAACATAGTTACGAGTGAAACACGTAAAGTGAAGAATTCAGCTGTCATAAAAACGTCAGTGGTAGGTACATTAATTATTTGTCTAAGTGAGCTTAGACAGCCTACTGTTGGTTTCCACGCTCAGTTTTACAGTCTTAGTTGCCTTAACTAATAGTACTATGACTGAATTAAGGTGGTTTTATTGAGATAGACTAGGATTAGTTGTTGTATTCACACAGATTAATGTTGGTCAGTTAACGAATACAAACACTTAAAATTAATACTAACCTATTTTCACAAACTACCTTAATTCAGTTACAGTAATCAGCTAACTCATGAATAATTTCAGCATGTTCCAGAAGTCCTAGTGACAAGCCGTGATCAGTGAAGTACAAATGTGTTGGGAGTCAATCAGTTATCACCAATTACATTAACTGGTTGTAGCAAAACTATAAATTCGATCCCAATCTTCAAAAATCTACTCGAACTTATGCCTTATATTAGTTTATTCCTATCAATATTTTGTATATAGGATAGCTAACAAGTTACTTTCTTGCCAACTTCTGCGTTTATCACAATAATCCTCCATTCAGTATTAAATATTCAGTTTAATGAAGTATGATACTTGAACAATTTACTGATAATCGTCATAGATATTACTGTATTTTTTTAATAGGTCTGCCAGTTTCACAGGAATCGAATCTACGAAATAACATCAATTCATCGAGTATTCCTGATACACTATTTCTACCAGTATCAAATGACGTAAAACCTTGATTCGTAGTAACACTTTCGACTATCCACTTTAATTAGGTACACTTATTCAGTTAGTGACTGATGATTTATTCTTTATTTTATAGACTTAAGATTTGTTGATTTACATTTGGTTTTACTTAGGGATTTGTATTTTTATCAAAATATGGCTAACTGTAATGCATATCATTAAACCATAATTGTAAGGCATAATAAGTTAGTATCAAAAATAGTAGATATTTGCTTAAGTTTTTCTTCATTCATTATAATTAAATAAATTTGTAATATTAACTGTATACAAGTTCATTGTCATGGTAACCAATGTTGTTGATGAAATGCATTAACATATAAAACAAAGTGAACCTTTTTTTTAATTATCACATTCAAACTTATAATGTATCCACCCATAAATTAATAATCATGTTATTTTGTAAGTAAGATTGTAACTGGACAAGTGGAATCTAGGACTCACGTTTTGTCCTCTTTGTAACTCATCGGGTGGATATACCTGTATCCTAATGTTTATATTTACGTTAGAATTCGAACTCAGTTTGTTTTGTGTTGAACACCACCTCATTTACCACTAGACTACTGAGTCTTAACAGTCACACTTGTTCAATGGACACATATGTAATTAGGTTGAACTTGTATCTTCCTGTTGATTTATTAAGGACTGAAACTGATCAGTTTCCCTATTGTTTACTAGTTTTTTTAAACAATTTATTACAATCATTGTTATAATTCGAAGTATCAATGTAACGAAGGTTAATTTATTTATCACTGATACAAAATATCTGTGTATGTGACGGGCGGGAGAGAAAGGAAAATAATTTCATTGTATTTCTGGGTGGTTTTCATCTAGAATGTTCATTCGTTTTACCATAATGTTTATGTTTAATTAAGAGTTTTAGAATAAGCAAAAATACTGATATCTATGAAGTAATAAGTACACTTTAATTTCCGTTCTACAATAATTTTGAAATTAATTGGATTGTATAGTAAAAATAAAACTTTATAAATAAGCAAACATTTCATAGATTGCTACTTTTCAATTATAGAAATTTATAATGAATATCAAATCACTTTTGATCTTCAGTTTCAGTTATTAACAGTGATTAACCTCTTTCTCTTTTCTATAGTAATATTAGATTGTTGTTGATTGGGTAACACTGCCACTAAATATCAGATAGCATTCATTCATTTCTCTGAAGAAGCGACTTACACTAAGCCGCGAAACGTCAGAAATTTTAATTTCTACTCATTGGAATTTTACAAATATATATTACTCATTTTATAAACAACCTATCCAATGCTCAATTTATTTGAAATTATCAAAATTAACCTTGGTAATTATGTATGCATTAAACAACTGTTTCGCTTTAGTATAGGAATTTTTCAACAGTAGGTATACACCATTTAGTTAAGAAAATCAAACTTAGAGATGTCTGGTTTCAATGTAAACGTTTAACCCATTGTACCATTGGATTAATTGGCCTTAAATAATAGCATATTCACGTTTATCTATTTGTAATATAATACAACGATGATAGATTATCATTGGTGATAACTGTCTGATTCTTGATATTTCTGATCTCGATTGAGGATTTGTTCTCAATAGTTTCAAGTACATGCTAAAATCAATCACTAGTTAACTAATTATTGAAGTTGAATCGAAGTAGTTCAATGGTAATAATTATTAAATGCACATTCATAAATATCTGTATATTCAAAATAAACAAATACATAAATAGAATGAAAAAATCTCATCATATGTTTATTTATCTATTTCTAACACTGGATTTTTCTTTTGTATTTATTTAACCAGATGTTTGAAATAAGTAAACAACTGGTTAATTCATTCTACATATTGAAATTAAAATGTTTATCATAATCAGATTAAAGTTATAGTTGAATCATAGTTTATTTACTGAACTGATAACAATCTTCACAACATTCAGTAATAATAATTAACATGTAAAGAAATAGCAATGAATTCAAGAGGTATGTCGATGGGATCTTGCGAGAAAATGAAATCAAAGATGTTTAAACATCTTCTTACGCCTGTTACCCCTCTCGGAGTAGCATAGGCTGCTCATCAGTATTCTCCATTCGACTCTGTCCTCAGCAAACCTTCCCAGCTGTTTCCAGTTACTGTTTATCCTTTTTATGTCTGCTTCCAGTTCTCGACGCAGGGTGTTCTTCGGCCTTCCTCTTTTCCGTTTCTCAACAGGATTCCAAGTTAGTGCTTGTCTCGTGATACAGTTTGATGATTTCCGTAATGTATGTCCTATCCATTTCCAACGTCGTTTCCTAACTACCTCCAGCTGAAAGTTGGTTTGTTCTTTTCCAAAGTGGGCTGTTGCTGATGGTTTCCGGCCAACAGACATTCAATATTCTGCTTAAACAGTTGTTTATGAATACCTGTACTCTCCTGAGGATGTTTGAGGTAGTTCTCTACGTTTCAGCTCCACACAGAAGAACTGTCTTGACGTTCGAGTTGAAGAGTATAACTATGAGGTCGGTAGACAGTTGTTTGGACTTCCATATATTTTTCAGCTGTAGGAATGCTGCCCTTGCTTTGCCGATCCTTACCTTTACATCTGCGTCGGATCCTCCATGTTCATCGATGATGCTTCCCAGGTATGTAAAGGTATCCACTTTTCCAGAGTTTCACCATCAAGTTCATTTGGGTCGGTGCTCTCTTTGTTGAATTTGAGGATTTTGCTCTTTACCTTATGTATGATCAGGCCTATCGATGCTGAGGTTGCTGCTACGTTGGTTGTCTTCACTTGGATTTGTTGGTGTGTATGGAATAGAAGTGCTAGATAATCCGCGAAGTCCAGATCATCAAGTTGCATTTTACTTGTCCATTGAATCCCGTGCTTCTCCCCAGATGTAGAGGTTTTCATGATCCAATCGACCACTAGGAGGAAGAGGAAAGGCGAGAGCAGCCCGCAGCTCTTCTAAGGTTGTTGCCGGTCCCAAGCCCGGGTAAAGGAGGAGGGTCGGGCATAGGGCTAGCACGCCTATCCTGTAAAACACAAGTTTGCTAAAAAAACGCTAACCAGAATAAACAAACATAACCATTTAAAATCTGCCCTCGAGGTGGAAGGAATCTATATGTTTAACCATAGTGAATATAAAACATCTACTAACTAATGGTATTGTACTATCTGTAGATTGTGAATAGAGATTGTTATGAAATTACATACAACGACAATACAACTAACTAGTACTTTAAAAGGTGTTTAGTTTAAATCAATTATGGAATGTAAAATTACAATTTCATCACTTTCTACTATACTTAATAATAACAACAGTCACCGATGTTTTTGCTTAAGTTAATGAAAAAATGCAAAGCATAAAAAACATAGAGTTGGGGGGTATGTTTGGTTTGAAGTAGTAACCTGTCAGTTGAAATAGTAGAGATCGAGTAATTTATAACGAAGTTAGAAATATAAGCATCTAGTTAACGGTAGAATAGTAGATCTAATCGTTAAACTTTCACTAATGAAAACTTGGAGACCTTACACTCTATTCCTGGATAGGATAGTGGATGTTCACTCCTGCGAATACATATACTAGAATGAAAGAGTTGTCTAATTCTAGTTCTTGGTTTTCATTAACTATCCAACTTAGTTTAATTCATGATATTAAATACAGATAACAAAACTGTTATAAATCATTCTGAACCTTGTCTTAATAACTTTACAATAAACATGGCAATTTCATACTAGCTACAACACTTTCACATGTTGCACAGTTAGGCAGTAAATTCATATGTACGTAACTGTTTATTTCTCTGGATATGAATTAGAAAATCAATAATTCTCTAAATAAAGTGAGGTAGTTTTGTGGAAATGTGTATTAAGCTGTGTTGATTGGATTCGTTACGGATTAGTGTTAGTAGGATGTCACTAAAAATAAACGAGCACTTGAAATTCGTTTCGCTTTAGTATGGGAATCTAGGCTGTGCATTGGTGAGTCTCGTGCTAGAACAGAATAGCTGTCCATTAATCTATAATTAATGAAATTTGAAGACTGTTCAGAGAAGAAACTTTTCTTCTAGTCAGTATGATCATTTACTTTAGTTGTATAATCGTGAAAATAGTCATTTTTACTAAATATTTATCGACTAAAAAATAGAAGACGATTACACAATACGTTATTTGAAAATTCCAGGTATCAAAAGAATCACAAGTATGTTACGCAACTGCCTAAACGATGAAGAAGAACTGTTCTGAATTGGAACACTGATTCTGCAGGATTGTTCTCCTGCATCATTTATGCTGTTAAACGACTGAGCTCAAAAGGGGACACCAATGAGCAATCTATGCAATACTGACGTTTTGACAATCGGGAAGTTCAAGGTCGATCTCTGTGTTCGCAAACAGCACATTCAATCATTGAATTTAGCTTTACTTTAATTCTTCTTCATGTATTTCATGATTATCATATTGAATCTGTTCTCATGGTTGTTTACTCTTTTGTTTCTAATACCGTATAATCCGTTTAATAAACCTAACCTAAATAATTCTAATGTGTTTGGATATTCCCATTGATCTAATATAGACTGAAATTGATCAGCTTTTGCTGCCGTTTGAATATCCTAAACTGATTATCTCGATATAGCAGTAGTTTAGGCCACTTCGTTCACCACTAGACTACTAAGTTCAAACAATAACGCTTTTTCAACTCAACGAACTAAGTTCGAATCATGTTGTGAACAAAACTGGTATGCAGTTATATCCAGGCGTCCAATTTAAAAAAATAGGATAAAAACGCGCTTCCTAGATTCCGGCAGTTACAATCCAACTCAAACAATACCTATCTTATCTATCTTCACTACAACATTCTTCGATAATTGTTTCTTCTTCATATTATTATTCAAGTTGGCAATTATCTCCCTTTCTTTCACTTTGTATATTAATCACACATTGATTCAATTCTTCATAATTATGCAATACTTGAAAATTGTAACTAACTTATCACCCAGTTACTTTCTATTCCTTAGTACATAAATATTTTATACAGTGACTATATATACAAGTGTACAACTATGGTAATTAATCATCTTTTCATTGAAAAGGAAAATTTCTTTAGTGCATTATCATTACATCTATCTCAGTGATATATGTATGAATCATTTCTATTATTTTATAATTCTTTTAATGATAAACAATCTTCTTTCATAGATATTTAAGTAGTATATCCAACCATTTAAATATATATTATCACAATGATGCAAACTTGGTAAAACTTCTCATTAACCAAATTAATTTTTCTCTAGATGAATTATGCTCAAAGTTCCATGACATCAAAGTTGTTACTGACAATAAAATCTACAATGTATATTTTATATTATTTTGGAATTTGTTTCTGGGATAGTCAGATATTTATAAATAACTGTCTTCGCTAGATACTGAATGTCCATAGGTCGAAAACCATCAGCAACAGCCTACTATGGAAAAGAACAAACCAACTTCCAGCTGAAGAGGAAATCAGGAAACGACGTTGGAAATAGATAGGACATACATTGCGGAAATCATCAGACCGTATCACAAGACAAGCATTAACTTGGAACCCTGTTGAGAAACGGAAAAGAGGAAGACCAAAGAACACATTGCGTCTAGAGCTGGAAGCAGACATTAAAAGGATGAACAGTAACTGGAAACAGCTGGGAAGGTTTGCTGAGGACAGAGTCGAATGGAGAATACTAGTGAGCAGCCTATGCTCCTCTACGAATGGTAACGGATGAAAGTAAGTTGTCAGTTAACACTAAATTTTCGTTTAACTATGCATACCAATACTTGAATTCAGTTAATTTCAATTTGTAAGTTTCTTATTACATGAACTACACTTTTTGTGCTTATCTACTATTAACATAACATCCTACTTTAATCAATAACGAATTACTAAAACCCAATAAACAAAAAACAAACTTACATTTTCTCTCTTCTTGAATCGTTTGTTCTGATGATTTAATCAATAAATTGGTATAATCACATTCTGTATGCGTATCATTTGCAGATGATGATGATGATGATGATGAAGAGGAAATAATATCAAATTGTAAAACAACTTCTATTTGATTCTCTTTCTGTTCATAATCAATAGATTGTAAACCTAAACATTTAAAATTTTCTCCATTTATTCGATGTTCAATAATATCGTGAAATAAATGTGTTGTTAAATTGATCAATGCTGGATGTAATAAATTTGTATTTGATGTTTTATTCATTTATTAAAAGTAATTAAGAAAGTTTATTTTAATGAGTAAATATTATTTAGTTATTAAATATGACTACATGAACAATAACAACTGCCTACTACTACTACTACTACCATTACTACTATTAAAACTAATAATAGTAGTAGTAATATTTATTAATGAAGTAATATATTTACTATTTATCTGTCTAATCGTATGTGTTAGTGATTATCAATTGGCAAATAAAAATGATTTTCACCCAGGGTCATTTTTAAATGACCAATCAGAAGATGATGAGTTGGTATGAATAGTAACAAAAATAGTAATAGATATTTACGTAATAAGGATAAAGTTATTTATTTCTAGTCTTTATTAATGCTTCCACCATTTTTATTGTAGTCTTTAATGTAGATAAACCAATGATTGTTTACAGTAAAATTGTCCCAAAACATTAGTCCCAAAAAATCTACGACTCACAGGAACAAAGACATTTAATAGCGCAGTCGCTAAGCATCTGATTGACACAGGATACCAGAGTGATTTTAATGATTCATTCAAAGTGTTCAATCGACAAAAAACTTTAAATCTTCTAAAGTATGCAGAAGCGATCGCCATTAAACGATTGAAACCAAACTTATGTGTTTAAAAAGAAACTGTTATAAGCCTTTCTTTACCCTGGTAACTTAACTTTTGCGTTATTGTTTTCATCGTTATTATTCTCTAGCTAAGTTTTTTTAAATACGTTTTCTCTTTTGATCGGATTTAACAATTCCTTCTCTCGGTTACATCATCGTCTCTTAGATGGTTAAGATCAACTTTCGTATTGAATTAGGTCATTTAAAGTTTAATAACTGAGTTTTATTCACTTTATTCTCAAATATTTTCAACCACCTCTTATTGTGTAATCATTTGACCTCTCATCTCTATTTTGCTTTCATGGTACCTTCTCTTGGATCGTATGCATATTCACAGCATTTTCTCCAACATTTTAAGCCATGTTCACATGTTTATGTAATCTTGATTTCAACTAACTCCATCCGTTCTCATGAGTATGTTAAAACTTGTTTCAAATATTAATCTTGTAAAATATTATTCTGGGTTGTATGCAGCTGATGAGAAACTAACGAAAGTTAGTGAATTCATCTTATTCTGCACAAATATTTGTTCTTGCTCTCATGAATATAATAAAGGGAACAAAGTGTATGAAATTAAAGAATCATTGAAAATTGAGAGTGATTACAGAATTGATTCATTATGACATAGGAGGTAATTAGAATTCACGCATAGCTTCAGAGATAGTATGAAGACGGTCACTTTCAGTGAAACATCATTATTTGAAAACAGTGATTTTAAGTGCTGTTATAGATTCGAGGGCGTCTATATTGTGGAAGAGTTGCTTTTCTTAAGACACCTTAAAAAACCTAAGTCACAGGTGATTTTGACGATCCAAAAGTGTGACCACAGTGAACACGGAATAATTCCCTAAGGTTTGTGATATATGACCCTTTTGTAAGTGGTTTTCGGTGAGCAAGCTCTACATATGTCAAGGCTTTACTCCGAGATACGAAATTAATCCATAGAGTATGGTGAGTTAAGGATATTTAAGATGAACTACTACAATAATTGTAAATAAAGTCGATTATGAGGAAAAGGTCTGTGAATTACTACCCACAGAAGCATATCAAATGATTGATCTGAAAAATATTATAATGGTGAAAAGTAAAGTTGAATAAATATGTAAGTAACTTTTTGAGGTTGACGTCTCAGTGTGATTTAATTTATATCCTAAATAATGTATAAATCTGTCCCAGTGGTTTACTGTGATTTCATAAACCAGGTATACCACGAGGTCTCAAAGTTGACTATACTACATTTGAATTTGAATCCATTAATTGATCTGCTTAGAGAATAAGAAGCAATCGACAAATGTTACGTTTAGTTATAGGACACCTAAACTGTTAAACAACCCAAAACTTTCAAGTATAATAAAAACCACTTATTCATTGAACCACTAACCTGAGACCGAATTTAGAACCTCAACAGTTACCTTTCGTAAGTAATCGCCAAACGCCTAAATAAGGTTAGAAATATCAGACATTTTATGCCAGGTAACTCTAGACTTAAACAATTATCATTGCAGTAATAGAATTACACTATAAAGTAACCTTACAAATCACTCTAATATTTATAAATCCGGTTTCGAATTGTACATCTGCAATGTCAAAGTAATGTATGTGTATACCTTTATGTGATTCATCGTGAACTCTAGGTCCACCAGTGTACAATGTTGTTCATCTACTTGCTATAAAATGGCCAGTAATATTTTTCTCTTGCCTTTTAAGTAAATACTGCTGTTAGATAGTCTCCTATGCACCTGATGAGTGACAGAAGTACAAAACTTCATACGGATGTGCAAAAAAATTCACTTAGGTTTTCCTTAATATAATTAAATACATGGTTGTATCATTTTTTTAGTTAATTTATTGGTTGCAGTGATTTTGACATTTACATTTATAGTGATTTCTAGAGGAACATTACCAACTAGTTGTCTGTATTAGACACAGATTGATCGCAGGTAGGCATCACTGAAAACTAGACGGTACTGGAGATCTGTTTTGTCATAATACGGTGCCCATCAGTGGACACAGTAAATTCCGTAAGGGAGTCGAACGCAAGACACTGACTGACTATCATACTCCATTATAAATTAATGGAAGTGTGAATTATACCATTGTACACTACTCCAGTGGTGCAGATGGTTAGGGTTTCACTGTGAAACAGAAATGCGCCGACTTCGATTACCTGACAGAATCAAGAGTGTTCATTATTGACGATCCCCAAATTAGGATGAAACAGCTATTCAGTGCTTTCTGAGTTTCACTGACGCCAAACTGACAACAATAGTCACGAATGCAAGTAAATAAACTATGCATACGTTTTATAATATGATTCCAGTCAAGTCATTGTATTACAACGTTATGACTGTTAATAAAAGCAATATCTAATGATTAACAAATAAATACGAGGCTAGAAAACGCAATCAGACCTATCACACAAAAATGATTAGTATCTCTTTGTAATATTCCAATGAGTAGAAATAAAATCTTTCTGACGTTTCACGACTTACTGTAAGTCGTTTCTTCAGAGAAAATGAATAACCGAATTAAATTAACCGAAGATTAAGTAATACAATGGAAAAAATCAAAATGATTCAGTTGAGTGAATACGTCATAGATTGATGTTGGCAGGGTACCATTGAAAACCAAAGAGGGTTAGGCACTCACCGTCAACCTGAAGCCTATGATGGGAAATCTGGGGTTCGCACTTCTAAGGAGTTCCACACTTGAACGAAACAGCTATCCAGTGCTCCTTGGTTTTCAATGGTACCCTACGAACATCAATATGTGACATATTCAATCAACTAAATTACCAATATCCTCAAAAATAACCATCTCAATTGAAAAATCAAAATTATTCCATACAATCAAAATGCGAGTTTGATCATGTCATATCAAGTCATTTAGGTCAAGGTAATTTCAAAGTGAGACATGCATATGTTAATGTGATGCGAAAAGTTGTGAAAAATATTTGTGAAATGAAGAAAAAATTGTATGTATGTCCACATGAAAGAAATTTAGTGTACTTTAATTATGGTCCGTTGGATAGAAAGTTCATGTTGGATGAATAGTAAGGTCTTCCTTTTTGTTAAATGCAGTTGGATTTAACAATATGTGGAACGCTTCATCTATTCGTTCTTCTTTATAGTTGGAAATACCTTTTTTGAATAATTTAGATACTTTTTAATGTCGATTTTATGGTTGTAATAAATAGGATATATTACTATTGATGATTTAATTTGTAATTTTTCTAGTTTAACAAGATTGTTAGGAGGTCGTTTAGTGAAGATTTTATGTTTTTTGTCAGAAGTTCTGATCTCTCAAGAAGACTCTCTAAAATAGAAAGAATCACAATCAGCACAAACCAGCCTGTAGACATAATGCTGTGTGGAGGTAAAAGTGACCTTTTCCTTTATTTCAACTAATGCACCTCGAAGAGTGTTGGTAGTTTTGTAGAATACTTGAAGTCTATGTTACTTTAGCGTATTGTTAATAATATTCATCGGAAAGTTATTGAATTGTAAGATGTTAATTATATTTTTGTAGTCAGTTTTCTTATTATCTTCTGATGTTATTAGTTTATTGGCTCTTCTAAATAAGTTTACGTCTAAGGATATTTTTGCACTGAATGGATGTACCAAATTGAAATCGATATATCGATTTGAGTGTGTTGATTTGCGATAAATCCTCAGATTAAGTGTTCCATTCAAATTCCATTTGACTAGGTAGTCTAAGTATGGTAATTTATTGTGTTTATCTTCACTTTCTAAAGTGACTTACTAAGAAAAAGTGTTGATTCGCTTTGAGAACGCTCTTTCGAAAGTCTTTTTAATAATGACAAAGATGTCATCTACTCTCTGAAATATTACAAAAATATATCACTTATTTTTATAATTGACCTATCCAATGTTCAACTTATTTAAGATTTGTCAATTCTGGTATCACGAATTGATCTGAATCAGATAACCATTGATCATCTGAAAGCACTGGACAGCTGAATCGTCCTTGTATGGGACTCAGCAATTCGCACCCACAACCCTATCGGGGATCGAACCCAGGACCTTCTGGCTTTGCGGCGAAGGCCTTATCAATGAACCAATGAGTCGGCTCCTAAAGGTTGATATTTCCAATTCACAAATTCTAATTGACAAATTAACTATCTCCACAACCCCCACCCCAATTGTAACTAAATATAAGTATACTAGTGACTAGCTCCTTGGGGTAATTCCTGGAGTTATAGTGTGAAGATGTGACCGGTGGAGTTCAGTCGTGTCAGGTGTAAGGCAGTTACCAACCGATGACAAAGGATGAGGTCGCGAAGACGTATCATGAATAAAGTGAATTAGAAATATCAACCGTTAGAATCCTACTCAATGGTCCAATGATAAGGCATTCACTGCGAAGCCAGAGGATCATGGGTTCGATCCTCGATAGAGTCGCGCGATGGAGTCGTGGGTGCGTATTGTTCAGTCCCATACTAGGACGAATCAGCTGTCCAGTGCTTCCAGGTGATCAATGGTTGTCTGATTCAGATCAATTCGTGATAAAAAGGCTGACAAATTAACAATCTCCACAACCCCTCAATTATTTTAAAATATCAACTCTAACATTGGTAATGACAAATTTAAATCTATCACAGCAACAGTTTGGTGTTGTGAAGATTGTTGAATTAGAATTTGATATTACGGATTGATATGGTTTAGACAGATATCGAAATATACTAACTGTCACTGAACATCTGTAATTTTACAGATGACTCATTACATTTGAACATCCACCAACATAAATTGACATCGAAACTATTACCATTGAATGCCACTGTGAAAACTCAACCTCAGGTCACTGAACTGACAGGTGTCTACTGGTTGATAATGTGCATCATTATCTACTACTATCAGTGAGTAACTGCATTACACTGGATGTGACTGAAGACGTGATCAACGGAGTTCTACAAATCGACGTAAATGTATGAGATCGCTTAGTCTTAATCGTTTGATGCATCTTCAGTAACCTAAGTGTTCGATGTGAAGTTAGAAGGCCTCGGATTTTATCTGTAGTAGATCACAGATGTACACATCTAGGCGCTTCTGTACAAGAACGAAACAGGTGTCTAGTGCCAGTTTCAGATACTTATAGGTTGTCTAACTAGTGTCAATTCGTCATATTGAGTTTAAGTTTTGACTATTATTCTCTGTATCAACTTGACAGCATGATATTAAAATCATGATAAACTACGTAATAAAAGGATTAGCATCATTTATCTAGAACTAGACTGCAACATTTAGAACTAAATCTTTTAGCACCATAGTTTATATAAAGCCATAGTTTGTCATTGCTTTGTTTGTATAATTCACATAATTGTCCATATATCTGATTTGGAAATACCTACCTCGTACATAATGGAACGAAAATGTAAATTTGTTGTCACTAAGGAGCAACTTCAGGGAAGTATAATTTTAGGATATTTCTTTTAACACTGATCCAATTGGATTAAACTTTATGTATATTTAATTGGGTGTTGTAGAGGATTTTGAATTTTAATTTGATTTGACGAATTGATCTTATTTAGGCAACTAGTGATAATCCGGAACTAGCAATGGACAGTGGTTTTATCTTAGTATAGTACTTTTCAGCAGTAAGCATTCACGACCGCACCTAGGAATCAAGACCAGGACCAACAGGCTTCATTTTAAATTCTTAATCATTAGTCTACTGAACAGACTTCCCTGAAGTTAAAGGTATTAAGACGAAATAAAGGCTGTCCAGTACTGCCTGGCTCTCAATGGATGTCTTACTAAGTCCAGTTAGTTATATCAAATTAAGATTATCATTATATTTAAAAGATACACATATTAATTCACCATTAAATTTGTTGAAGCATAGTTACTTACTATTTCTGCAATCTTTAAAGCTCATTGAAGTATAAAACATCGACTCTAAATAATGTTCTGGAATGAATGACGTAACAAAACACACAACATAGTTAAATACAGTTGTATTCATGCGTTTAAATCTAGTGATAAAAAAGTAGAAGAAGATATACATTGATTGATTGATTGATTGATGCTTTAGGAAAATAATCACTATGATAAAACATTCTTTTGCATATGAAATCGAATAGCAAGTATGAACAGAATTGTAGAACAACATTTTAATATCTATTAAATTCTCATAGTGTTTATAATTTAGCTTAAACAACGTTAAATAGAATAATGTATAGGAAACTCTAGACTTATTTAAGTTAGGTTGTGATTGGCAAGCGGAATCAAGGACGCGCGTTTCATCCTATTCGGGACTCGTCGGCTGGATGTATCTGCATCCCAATGTTGATGTTCACATCGCGATTCAAAATAAGTTCATTTTGTGTCAAGAGTCACCACATCCACTATTTGACTACTCAGTTCCGACAGTCATACTTGTGCAACAGGCGCATAGGTAATTAGTCTAGTGGTTGAATGCGGCGGTTTTAGGCACGAAACGTACTGGGTTTGAATACCAGTGTGAACATCAACATTAGGATGCAGATACATCCAGCCAACTAGTCCCAAATTAGACGAAACGGACATCCTGGATTCCGATTGCTGGTCACAATCTAACTTAAATAATACTTGTGATTAACAGCCATATCGAGACAATTCACTAAGGATGCAGATATATCAACAGAGAGCAACAGTCCATAACAAATCAACGGGAAGAAGCAAGTTCATCTAAACTGCAAACTTAGGTTACACGTTAGATGATACACTCCAAAATACCTCAATTCTATCTTTTTTTCGACGATTGGTAGTCTACATGAGGTGCAAACAATTGTTATACAGAGTTACATTCTGAAATATTAACAAAGACCTCTGTTTATTTTACTGGAATTCATTTGTAACTTTTGATCATATAATTTTCTTAATAATTTTTATATTGATTGAATAAGAATTTTAGTTTCACAGGTGATTTTTCATTACTTAGTCCCTTGAATGAATTTTTTCTTCAGAGACTGTATTCTTGTTATGACTTGAGAAATTTTTGGTTGATTGGCTGAATGCCAATTAGGTGTGCCAATTCGATAATTGCGCGTCTGCCCTATGCTCACTGAGCCCCAAGCCTTAATAAGAAGAACACAAGCCAAAAGACCAACCAGACAGAATCGAATTGTATTTCAATCATTCCTTTATATATACACAAAATCAGACCACACAGTCAACCAATTAGGAAACTAACATTAATACAGAACAAAAGAAATAGTGGCAGTGAATAGCGACAACTTGTATCCAACCAATTAACTGTAGTTCATAGTGAGAGACAATATACTGAGAGTAAATATACTAATCGGGAGGATGGGGTAAGAGGAACGTAATAATCACAGAAACGAAATTTTTACACTACTCACAACAAAAAATAATTGAAAAAGTATTCCAAAACACAGTTCTGAGAGTTCATTAGTCTACTTTAATCGCCCAACCTAATAATTCCATTTTCTGACTAAAATGATTTGAATTATTTGAGTTGGATTGTTACTGGCAAGCAGAATACAGGAAACGAGTCTAAAAGCATTCGGATTGTAACATAATTTGAATGTATTTTGTAACCTTCCTTTGACATTATTCAGAACAATTTTAGATAAACTCCAACTAATTTATATGTAGCCTCTGAATAAGTATATGTATTTGGAACTAGTAGCTCCCTTGATAATAACATCCTGAATATTTTTATAGGTATTAAGGAGGCTATCACTTCCAAGATGATCACATTATGGAAGGGTTCCTTTTATTGAGACACCAAAATAGATATCTTTATTAAAGGTGGTGTTGACAACTTGACTCTCTCTGTGGAAAGTCAGTATTGATATAATGTTTATTGTTTGGAAGAAACACTTTATTCATGCCTCTATACAGCCAGTATTACAACTTCGACTTCTGACAGTAGGTTTTCTTCTCTTAGTTTTATCTGTAATTACTGCCCTGTTTGGTATGATGTGACCTTACGGATAGATTGTTAGGTCAGTGTTGATCCAGTAATTCATCACGATAGACAAACCAGACCACTAAATTAAGGTAACAGCAACGGTCAAAAAATGATAATGTAATGACATTTTGACCTGATGTATGTATCACTACTAGAATGAGTAATAAACCGGGTAAATTATTTCTCATGGATTTCATTCGGTAGCCATAATTAGACTTTATTCATATTTATAAATTAGCACTTTATTAAGATAATCAGTCCACTCAAGATGCACATGTGGAAGGAGAGGTTATCTTAGTAATAATAATAGTAAACACTTTATTCAATATCTTACATTTGGTTACAGTATAGAGCACTTAGTACAAATTATGAAATATTGTAATGAATTCATACCTTATAACCGACTGGTACTACTGTAGGATAGAAGAGATGCATGTATCTTACACTTCTTCAAAAGATAAGTATAAAAATATAATAATCACCTTAAAATTCCCTTCTGAAAATCTGATAATCTATTGATACAAAAGACGAAAATGGACATAGAAATAAGACCTGTATGTGAGCTTGATATATTTCGCTTGTACTTATAAATCCTTTTTTTTTGGATTCATACCTATTACTTCACCTATGTAAACTGAAAATAATTTAATCCCTCTATACAACTATTAAGGAATTTTAATAAACTTGAGAAAACTTTCAGAATAGGCTTGTATCTTCCCGTTGATTTGTAATGGACTGAAACTGGTCAGCCTCTCTTGCCATATGTGCATCCTGAGCGGATCGCCTCTATATAGCGGTAGTACACAAGTTATATTTAAGTTAGATTGTGACTGGCAAGTGGAATCCAAGTGGGATGCAGGTACGTCCAGCCGATGAGTCTCGAATAGGACGAAACACGTGTCCTGGATTCCACTTGCCAGTCACAATCCAACTTAAATATAACTTGAGAAAACTTTGTCTGTAATAGTTATGACAACATTCAATTCAGTGGTCAGGAAAAACGCTAGTTATCGATTACTTTACACGTTAGAATAATTATACCACACTTTTAGAAGTTCAATTAAGCGTCACTTGACAGACATGGGACATGAGGTCGATATAACAAATACCTTCGAAATTATAAATAAACAGTACCAATCGATTCTATTAAAATTTACTAAGGCCATTTTAATTAGAAGATTAAAACCTGACCTTTGTATTCAAAAAGAATCAGTAATTAATCTCCAATTGGCCTTCTAGCATTGTATTGATGACCCAGTTTCTTCTTCCAACTAAAGATAATAGGAAGTTAGTTAGTTACATTCTTACTTTTCTGTCTTATTTTCTTTACATAGTCACAACAATAGAGTATTGATTATTACATAATCGAACTTGTTCAACTATTCACTAGGATTCTCATTCTTAAGTGACCCTTTAGGTTGTTTTCTAAACCTTTTTCTCATATTACGTAATTAAACTATAGAATATTCATCTAATCTATTAATAAATACTCAAAACTCAACCTCTTTACAGTTTTACTGCTTAGATAATCTAATGTTATCTGATAAACAATCCAGTTGACGAAATCAACATGTGTATTAATAATTTAAGTTATATAAAATCAATGGCATGAATGTAGCTGATGAGAATGCAAAGTAATACATTGAATTCAAAGTATTCTACAAATGTTGTCGTAGTCGTATTATTCAAACAATTGAAGGGAACTAACTGTATGATAAGTAAAAATTATTATTTTATTATGTGTACTATAGTCAATGTCTTTAATTTGATATCATGAGTTGGTTTGAATTAGGTAAATGGTAGAAACAAGGGCCTGGTACTGGACGCATGTTTCGTCATAATATGGGACTCTTCGGTAGTGTATATCCTCAAATTCACTACATGACTTAACACTAGACCTTGAAGGAATTGCTTCAAATGCTCAACAATTAAAAGACTAAACAGAAATGTATCGTTTGATATTTCAAATTTCAGATAACTTCCAATGGATCTGGTTGACTTCATCCATTGTCATTATTAAATAATTGTTTCACACACTCATCATAGCTGAACTCAGCTGGTCAGTATTTGTTTACATCACACCAATCCATGATATCATATTAGAATTTTACAATCTGTACAAGACTCAATTATATTTATTCATTTGTTGAAATTATTAAAACAAATGATTCCTTGAAAGTGTTTCTGAAAATGTTGAATGATATGTATGCACATGTCATGTTAGCTATTGTATCAATTGAAAATGGAATCCATTTGGTTTAGTTTTTATGAGTTTTACAATTCCATGTAGGTAACGATTGACAGTGTAGCACTAGCCTCTGCATCAGTAGGCCGCAACATACATAAAAATAAAAGCATGATCCTTATATTCAAAACAACGATCACCAACCAAATCACACTTGACCTGATCGAGAAGTTCCAGGAGAGGTGGAAACTTTTGCGTACCTGAACAACATCATCGATAACCCTGGAAGATCTGAAGCAGATCTGAAAGCATGGATTAGCAAGATAAGGGTAGCATTTCCACAGTTGGAGAGCATCTGCAACTCAAATCAGATGTCAGCCAACATCCTCATTGATGTTTCGACCAGACTAATTCTATTTGATGGATCATTCACTAATTTACAAACTTGCTTGTTGATTAATTAAACATTAAAAGTGGTTTCATTAAAAGCTCACTGTCAATTGTTAAAATGACATATTAAATTTGATGAAATGCTGTACAAAGTTAATATCATTTATAAATTCATGGTATCGTTTGATGTATCATTCTTCTTCACCACAGTTCTATTCGATGAAACTAATAAACGCCTGGCAAGTTGACGATTATGAAAATCAATCAATCAACGACTGTTATCCCATGTGAAGCAAAGGCCGCTGACCAGTATTCTCCAATCAACCCCGTTATGGGCTTTCCTTTCCAGCTCTTCGCAAGTGTTCTTCATTCTCTTCATGTCTATCTCCGATTCCCGACGCAATGTGATTTGGATCTTCTTCTTTTTTTCTGGCCTTCAGGATTCCATATTAATGCTTGTCCTATGATACAGTTTAATGATTTCTTCAATGTGTCCTATTCAGATCTAGACTCTTTTCCTAATTTCTTCCTCGACTGAAAGTTGATTTATTCTTTGCGACAGAAGGTTATTGTTGATGGTATCCGACCAACGGATCCGAAGTATTTTACGGAGACAGTTGTTTATAAATACTTGCATCTTTTGGATGATACTTTTTTGTAGTTCTCCAAGTTTCAGCTCCATACAACAGAACTGTCTTCATATTTCTATTGAAAATTTTGACTTTAATGTTGACCGGCAGTTGGTTTGAGTATTTTTTCAGTTGTAGAAATGCTGAACATGACGGTATTGTTGAGTACGTTTCCCAAATCTAACATTAAAAGATCAATACATTTCATCAGTGAACTTGTTAGACGCTTACTTAACAGTAAACATAAAGTTGATATTTAAGACTCCTTCAAGACAATTAAGAAAACAAAAATCCTTCACTATGTTATGTTACGCAGAAATAATGGCTTATTCAGAAAACGCTGTTACTAATCTTACTCTGAATTGGTTACCTTAGTTTAAGATTTTGATTTCCTAATCGAGAATTAAGTAGTTAAAATATCACTAGCTGTTATGTAACCATGATATATTTCTACATGTTTTTAGAAAATTTCTTGATTCTATAAGTATTTTAAATTTCTTTTCTAAGAGTTCCTTATATTTAAACTAAAAATAAGCAATTGGATGTTAGTATAATGATACAGATGGTTAAGTGTTCTCCGTGAGACTTAGAGGCTCTTAGATAGATTACCTTTGCGTAATTGACAGTATGCATTACTGAGAAGTCTCGTATTAAGGCGGTACATCTGTCTAGTGATCAACCAACATCAATCTGTGATAAATATAAACAACCCAACTTAATACCTATCTCTACAATAGTATATCAATATAAGTATCTAAATATCTTTATTATTATTTTCTATTAATCATCCTTAATTATTCTGAATTTACACGAACTCATAAGTCCTACTTATGTAACGTACGTGGATGACGACGTTTATCAAAGCTAATTGGATACATTCCCTGAGTAACACATTTAGAATAAACTGTTCACAAATAAAGTTGGTAAAATGTTTACGTAATAAAAAATAACGAAAAGTTAAAAGAGGAAAAAAACAAAGAAACTCAACAATAAAAACAATATAATTCACTCTCTGAATGAAGTATCATCACAAAATAGAAGTATCAGATAAACAACCATCATCATCATCACCAACCATTGCTAAACATTTCAATGAGACACATATAAAACTGTCACTAAGTCAACAATTATTATGGTGTATAAAAGTACATTAGGGTGTATATTACATTATGTTGAAGCCATAGGAATATTTAATTGTTAAATCCTACTCCACAATATGCAATTGTATTAAACTTATCCTGACAATATAGGTCATATATCTAGAGTAGAGTGTTATTCACGTTATTTTGTTTATTAATTTTTGTTTTCTTTACATCTAATTTATTTTGAGTGTGACCGTTATTTCTAAAATTTAATTGATTGAATTCGTCACAGATTGTCGCTCTAAGGGTACCATTGAAAACCAAGGAGCATTGAGCAGTTGTTTTTTCCTAGCATGAGACTCCACAACAGTGTGCACTTAAGATTCCGCCCCAGATAGAGGGCTATATCACAAACTAATGGAGAGATGATCTTCGTACTATATCACTAATTCATGGAAGTTGGAATTCTACCATTGGATTACGGCTCAGTGGTACATAGGATTAAGTGTTCACCGACCTAAATCCCCTGGACAGAACCTAGTATGGCACTACTAGGACTAATGACATGTCGAGAGCTCCTTGGCGTTCACTGCTACCCTACTGACATAAGTTTGTAATGAATCCACTCAACTTAAACTCAATACCAGTTACAATAAACCACGCCTACCCCCCCCCCAATTCACCTTTATTTTTAATACAGGAATGGTAAAACAAGGTTGATTTGCGATCAGATTACTTGTAATCTGTTGCTCGGAAATGCACCACATAGCTCTGATAATTATCATCTTCCTATAGTACTGTGCGAATTTATCAATTGAATAGATTGTATATAAGCTTATTTTAGTTTATAATGATGGACGTAACTAAGATGTCGTAGTATTTTAAAGATTGAGATTTAATGTATTGCCTCTATTTGTCAATGATTAATCTAAGTTAGGTACTATTTAACACTAGGTAACATTGGACTGTTTAACAGTTTGCACTCTCAATTCTACCACAGAATCAAACCCAGTACCTTCATTTTTGACGATAAGCGCTTAACGAATGTTAAACTACTCATTTTATTCAGTTTGGCATGTTGTATGACAACTAGTCAATGCAATTGACGATATCTTTCCCAATATGAAGTCTATCAATCATGACTTCTTTTGAGACCGGAAGTTTCTAGTTTTTATTCTCTTGTAAAAATCTTGTAGGTTAGGACAAAACATGTACGCGAACAGTATTGTTTTCACCTTGGTTTTCCCAAGGTTTTACACTAGTATTTGATTACATTTATTCGCAAATATAAAAAATCTTAAGCTAATTAGGGCAATTTATGGTTTTATGGCAACAAGGAAATAGACAGATTACATTATCATAATTTGTAGATAACACTTGTTCCAGATTTATGTTGGTAGGATAACAAAGAAAACCAAGGAGGACTATGCTGCTGTTTCGTCCTAGTATGGAGCTCCTCAACAGCTCAAAACCTAAATGCTTCAGGTTGTCGAATGATGAACGATCTGCACCAATCAGCCAGTATAAGATCAGCTAAAACTTAATACTAATCTCCACGAACCACTTCAATTCAATTATCACAACTAGTAAGAGGTACAGATTGTTAGTCAAAGGTCAGGTGTATTATTAATCATAAGACCAAAAAAACAGTCTTCGTAGCTTTAAATACAGGTAGTTGATTCAAACTTAAGCACACTAAACACTGAAATATGAATAAACAGTTCTAATAAAATAAATAGTGGAAACAATAAATAGCAGAGGGGAGAGGTAATGGAAAGTTAAAACAAAGCAAAACGAACAATGTGCAAAGTTCGCGGAATCGTTTGTTAGGCTTTATTAGCTCAGAGAAGAGTTAAGAGTCTCAAATCTTTCTTCTGAATGAATAAATCAGAGTTATTGGTTCGACTCCTGTCGGCTTCTGATATGTATAATAGTTGGTACTGAAGTCTATTAAGAAGTTGTGGTGGTATACAATACATTATTTACGAGGCCTTCTTTTTTTAATTATGTACCAGCTGTTTATAAAATTAGTTAGGGTGGAGCAGTATACACTCTTTATCTGTCATTTTCCAAACCAAGCTAGGAGGTGTTTATTTATTCGTTAGTTAATTTAGCTGGCTGTACGTTCTATGTAACTTGCTCTACAGGAGCGATTGATCTGATATAAGCACATGTAAGAGATGAATTTAAATGATTTATTCTTAGTTCGAGTGAACACAACTGGTGGAATAGAAAATGAAAGGCACAGTTGTACTGCGTAAAGTGTTCTATTCATTGTATACACTGTGTATACCCATTTCTAAAGAGTTCCATGGTGCAACGAAACTGTAGTCACTTCCTAACGAATACAAACAACTGATTCATAGAAGTATTTTCAAGTTTTTAATTAGCTACATTGTATTTACAAAGTGAATGAATCCATTTCGTCCTTACTTTATCACTTTAAATCTTCTATAATGAATACAAATCTTATTGATAAAACCTTAACTCACTAGGGATTCTTGTCAATTACCTACAATTATGTAATAACAGAAATAGGAAACTATGCATACAGGCATATTTTTACGAAAAAATCTAAATAGTTCAGTTAATAAGGATAAAACAGTATGTAATGAAAATAAGTAGTAGCTAATCAACTAAACAACTGTCACCTCCTATTCATTATGTTGTAATAATTACATTAATATTAATATTATTATTTTAATTGAATAATATAATGTAATGAAATTACTACTTATAATCATTTCAGTCTGTATTCTAAATAAAAGTAATATATGAAGATAGAAAATAAAAGATATGTTCTACTAATGATTTCATATTAGTAGTCTTAGAAATTGTAATGAAGGCGAAATAGCATTTCTGAAGTTTGTGCTCAAGAAATGAGTAGATAATTTACTAAGGGGGAAAACTGAACAAGTAAACTACTTGAATAGGACAATATACATATTTTCTAAGCGAAATCTATTGAAAACACTTCACTATAGAATTATAACAATATGTTTGAACACGGTCGACAAAGTGACGAAAGCCTAACATAGAGCCTTCTGGTAGATTGACTACACCATAAAGTTCATAAACAAACACATGTCCCCGAAATAAATCGGAAAGGCAATCCGGACAGTAGATAAGTTTACTCTTTATGCGACTATCATTTAGAGATTATGCACTCAGTGAAATGTTAATGCTATGGTTATGCAGAACCATCTGAAGAAAATTCAAAGCAGGAAAAGTGTAGGTGGCGTTTTCTACTGTCTTAATGACGACACAGATTAAAGTATAAGTTAACTAAGCACGCTACCTCTTTTGTTTCTGTCAGTTGAACTGCCCATGTGAAACAAATCATATTTACAGACGCTCTAGAAATGTGCTCCATTGTGATCGTGAGTGTTTTGTCTTGAAAACATTGGACAGTCGCAATATATGAAGAACGTTGACCTCACTTGTACTAATCAGTGCGCGCTCACGTCTCCCCTATGATTACTAGTTCCCAAATTTCGAACGTAGAACACAATACAAATGAACCATCCACCAAACTGCCAGATTATATTTCACTCATCTATTTATATACATAAAAACCAGGACATGCAAAGCACCAATTTAGAGAATAACATTTTTACAAAACGAAATTTTTATGACTAGGAACTGAGCATACAAATACATAATTAATTGATTATAGCTCGTGAATGAAAAATGACTTGATGATAGTTTATCATTTTAATGGTAGGTTTTGACGATGGGAACATGATAATTAATAGAAATAATTGATCGATTTACATATACTCAAAACAAGTGACACCGTCTTCTAAAGAACATGTCGGAGAGTTGAATCGCCTGAAATGATAGCGAGCACCTAGAATGGTTGGGAAAGGAGGTTGTCGAAGTTATCAGCATTCCAATATTAGCCCACTTAGTTCATACGGATTATGACATGAGCAAGGACTCGAACATTCACCATAATCTACAGTGTCAATAGCTATCTTCAAGGATTAGTTGAATATATATTGCACTTCAAACAAGAAAAGTGACTGCTATGTAGGTTCAAGGATTAGAACTTTGTATATTAAAGAAACAGTAGTGTTCATACCAATATTCCAAACTAGTCAATATTTGCCTTTATTATGAAAGGATTTAATTGAAATAATGTACATCAAGGATTTTCTCATTGAATTTCCATAACTTCAGTTTGTCCAATCCAAATATCGATTTTATTGTGCTCATCATTCATAACACTTCGTACTATTTCGCTCCATGTTATTACTATGTTATTGTTCTTCTTCATTCTTATTATTATTACTAATCATAGATACACATAGTGAATTAGAATATCACTCAAATCACTCTTCTGTTTCATACTTAAGTCGTATCATTGCATGTATGGCGCAATTCTTCAAACTAAACATTTGATCTGATTGTAATCCCTTTCACTGATTATTATTATCAGACTTACACAGATGTAACTAACATCATTTTACAAACTCACTTTTTTGAATTGAGATGGTTTTGTGGAAGATTTCCAGAAAAGCTACTCAATTCAAGTAACAATAATTAGCTCAGTAGTGACTAATTTCAGTATGCTCCAAGGGCACTAATGAAAGTCATGGCTGGTGAAGTTCAGACTTGTCAGGAGTGAGACAGTTATCACCAGTGACATTGAAATGATCATAAATTGATGGAAGTAGGGTTGGTACCATTGGATGCCGGCCCAGTGTTGCAGAGGGTTAGTCATCCTCCAACCTGAAACCCTTGGGATGGAGTCTAGGGTGGCACTGCTGAGCAGTTTCACACTAGGGACGAAACATCCTTTCAACTGCTCTCTAGTTTTCAACGGTATCCCTGCCAACATCGATCTGCTGACAAATTTAATTAATTACAACTCTTGCTTAGTCAATATCATTTTGAATATTATTCCGTCTTTGGCCAAACACCTTCATATATTCGTAACTGCAGTCACCATTTGTTCATCTCTATGTCTATTCTGATTGATAATGTTGTTCATTTCAATGGTCGTATAAAATTATATAAATTAATTGAAATAAGGTGGTTTTACAGCAATATATATTAAGTTTACTTGATTGTATCTTTTACAGATTGACATTGGTTGGGTAGCACTGATATTGAAAACCAATACATTGGATAACTGTTTCGTTCTTACACGGAACTTCTTAAGTAGTGAGTATTTACTAATCCAAGTGCCTTCAGGTCTCTTAGTGAAATGCCTCACCATTTGGACCACCTAGCCACAGTCCGAGTTAAACATCGCATGATTAGTGTTTTCAGCGTAAACTATAGTGTTTCAAGAGCATTCCGAAGTTCATAGTCAGTAATCCTTCCTGTCTAAATGGTGTATTTACCGCAATATTTGCTGTTTTTATTATGATAATTAATTTTGAAATCAGTAGTTGAAATACTTGATGATAATATATCGAAAGAACATTCTTCATTTACAACTTACTTGTTTTGATAAACATATTAGCTATTGAACAACCTGATGATGCAAACTCACTTCCAATAAAGAAAGTTAGGTAACAGTTGAAAAGAAGGCCCCATATAAACTGATAACTGGCACAGTACTCCAATAGCTGAGCACTAACAGCTAGTCCTGAACTTCCTGGGCACTATTACTTAGTTGGATTATAGATGTGCACCGCAGGAGAGTCTCGTACTAGGACGAAAAAGGTAACTAGTGCCAGTTCCTGGTTTTCACTGATTATTTTACTTATGCCAACTCATGATATAAAATTACGGCGATAACTGTTATAGCTTGAACTGATAAGAATTATCAATAACGTTTAGCATACTCATATAAAAATCTTGATCCACGTACGTAAAGAAAGATAAGACAGGAAAAAAATACAAATTATGCAATGTTTGTAAATGAAATAGCTGAGGAAAATTTCGGAGGATGATGGCTTTCATCTCAGTTGCGTCATTAAAGACATTTATATCAATATAAATGGAACTACTATGCATTTGATATCTACTAGTTTGATGAGGTCATGCAATGTTAAAAAACTGTTATGAAATATCGCATGAATATGACATACTGATTATTAAGTATAGGTAATCAGTGTCCGACATGAAGCTATTGCGGCTAAATGATAATCACTCACAAATTTGACCTACTGATCAAACTGCCTCGACGACTGGTTATCAGCAGACAAGATGATTGGTCAGTACATATTAGTCGTTTCAGTATAACGAAATAGCACACTCATATACTAAATATTTGCGAAAAATGAGATATCCTAGTCGATCTCGTAGGTCACTTTCAATTCTATGTAATCGAAATATAAATAGTCAGGTTTATTTAATGCTTGTGTATCAGAATTATCAACCACTGGATACCAACTAAGCAGTTTAATCGTTTAAGCCACCATCGTCAAACCTGAGGGTTTGAAATGTTTAGTCCAGGCGAATTCATGATAGCAAATTCAAAACTCTGTAAACTGCCAGTGAAGTAAGTTTAATAAACAATCAATTTCACATTGGTATTGTGCAAGTCTTTCGGAATATTTCCAGATTCTGCACTAATATACCTCCAGTTAAGGAGAGTGAATTGCTTAATCCTCATATTAAAGACCATATATATAATCATTAATGGAGACTATTATGGGTTAACTTATGTTTCTGCGCGCAAAATATTATATCCATACCTTGAAATGTGCGGTTAATGCATGTAGAATCAATCAGGTTTCACATGGTCATACTATAACATTACTATATACTTCTCTATTGTCTTCCGTTTCTGATAAGATTGTTTAAGAACGAAGTAATAGTTGTTGAAATGTATTCTTAAGGTAGCGTAGAAGATTTTGTTCACACTAAGTTCTTTTAACTGCATGGCCTGATTTCGAATCTTTGTATCATCATCGTGAACGATTCTATTATAGCAAACCTTTGAGAGAAGTGAGCTGCGAAGAATCTGCCCTCACCCCTCAACACCAATAAATTGACTAACATTTTGTTTATTTGTATTCGTTACATAATAATATTGGTTGAATATCTCTAAGAACCAGAGAGTACTAGACAGTTATTTGGTCTTAGCATGGGATACCTCAGCAGTATGCACTCTCGATTTCCATAGAGATTCGGCATCAAACACATGACCATCTTCACCACTTAGCTTAGCTTCCAATAGTTGAATTACCATTTCTCTCATCAGTTTGTGGAGAATTTCGCATAGTTTACTTCTATTAGTAGGTTGTTTTAAATAATGTACCTAGATTGAAAATAAAACTTTCAATTAAACCAACCAATTTAAGAGAACATAATCTATGCAAACTTGTATTCTTGCTTATTATAAGAAAAAAAAGAGGATAAACAAATAATATTTGTAAAGTTTTCAAAAATCCCGTTACTGATCTAAAACAGACCAAGGACTGTCTAGTTTGTTTCGAGATAGTTTTTACTTTACTTATTTGAGTAGTTGTGTAAATATGCCACAACTTAGTTGTTTAACGTCATTTACTTCAGAATAGGTACTTAACATATACTGGAAAGTAAATACTTCATAGTGACTGTTACATATATATTTACTCATGTTTATATTCTATTTCAAACAATTAACTTAGTTACCAATGTAAATTCCTTTGATCGGGTAGATTTCGAAAACTTGAAAAAAAGTAAATGGAATGTAAACATTATGTAATACTAGTGAGAATGGTGACTTTGTTTTATTAAATGATACTAAAAGTAAACGAACATAACTAATTGAATTGAGGATGGTTTGTTGAGATTGGTACTAAGTTTTTAAGTTGAGTGAAGTTGTCATGAAATAGTAGGGTACTACTTGAAAATCAACCAGCACTAGACAACTATTTAATTTTAGTTTGGACACTCCTGAGTAACATGCAGACAAAATAGTAATGCTCTTTAAATGACTAAAACATGAGACAACTGTTTCATCATACTTATAGGACCTTATCAGTACTGTCTGCCAAAGACTGAACCCAAGAATTTTCATGTCTTCTAGTGAATAACTGACTAAAAACGTTGAGTTGATGACTAATTGTACAATTTGAATGCTGATGACTTATGATATAGTAAGTTAACAATCAAATGACAATGATTATACCTTCAATTCATCTGAAGTCCATTAGCCACGATTTCTTATTAGAATATCTTAAAGTAAGACAGTTATAAGCTCACCATTGTAGTGTAGTTAAAAAATACATCTCTGAAGTATGTAGTTCTAAAATGAAACATTTTTACAATGTTGCCTAGTTTTCTGTATATGACAAATGAAAATTTACAATTTAGAAAGACTACATAACTCAGTTAAATAAAGTATCAATAAATAAAAATATTCTCAGAAAAAGATATGTACCCTGTTGAGATTTTGGTAAAAGGTGGTAGCCGAAGACTTCATGAAGCCGCCTGACATTTAATCGACTGCAAAGATTGTAGGCCTTGGATTTAATTTCAGTTACAGTCATGTAAGCACATACTTTGAGAAGTTACAGATTAAAACTCAATAGTTGTTAAGACACTGTGGATCTTTTTACGATTACTAAACAAAAGCTAATTCATAATATGAAACTTGAATTGCATCACTCCCAATGACAATGATATAACAGCTTCTTTAGTTACTAGGTCTGTTTCAATGGATAAAATAGGTGCCTTCATTGTCCACATATACACATTTTGTTCAATCTCATTGCCTTGGAAACTATCTCTATTTTCTAGTGAAATTCGAGAAATTTATCTCTTAACAAATATTTGTTATCGCAAACAAATAAAAAACTATGACTTAATGATTTTCATGAAAATATGTTACACACAAATTGGAACTTAAGTTCCAGTATTCGATGAAACTTTACTGAGTTATCAAACAAAGTCTTGATTGTTCAATTCTGAGAGTCCTTAAAAAAGTACAAAGAGCTGAATTGCCAACAATCTCGTAGTCACATGTAAATAATAAATAGTTTTAGCTTTTTTAAACATTGTAGATTTAATGGACAATCAAATGACTTCATAAGTTAATTCGTTTGTACATTAATACAATCCATCGATATATCTTATGTACATCTTGGCTTTCCATCTTTATTAATAGTGTTAGAGACTGAATTCAAACAATCTCTGATACCACATGTACATCCTAGATATATCACTTTTATATTGCGGTAGTACACGAATAAGATCAAAGTTAGACTGTAGATTACAACTAGAGCTATAAAAGTGCTTTTATTGTGGTATATTAAACTCTTTGACTGGATTTACTTGCATCCCATTATTTTTATCCTCTCTAGAAATAATAATAATTACTATTGTCGTCGAGCAATTTGATTATGATATACATATGTGACAATAAAAACTGATGAATTCCAAACTATGGAAACATTAACGAGGTGGTATGAACACTATCAAATTATGCCAACATATTCATTACATATGAGTAAATGTTTAAAGTCAATAGTGAATACAATAGAGTTTGTTACGAAATGATTGAATTCAAGTTCATGTATATAAACTAACACTAGAATGCAAATAAATTCAACTGATGAGTTCGAAATAAAATAAAACATTCACCAGTCATTCAGAATAGGCTTGTATCTTCCCGTTGATTTGTAATGGACTGAAACTGGTCAGCCTCTGTTACCATGTGTGCATCCTGAGCGAATTGCCTCTATATAGCGGTAGTACACAAGTTATATTTTTAAGTTGGATTGTGACTGGCAAGTGGAATCTACAACGCGCGTTTCGTCCTAATTGGGACTCATCGGCTAGATGTACCTGCATCCCAATGTTGATGTTCACACTTGTGCAACGGGTAAATATGTGTGTGACTGTCTGGACACAGTAGCCTAGTGTTGATCGCGGTGGCGTTTTTTTACACGAAGCAGAATGAGTCCGAATCCCAGTGTGAACATCAACATTAGGATGCAGGTACATCCAGCCGATGAGTCCCAAATGGGACGAAACGCACGTCCCTGATTCCATTTGCCAGTCACAATCCAACTTAAATATTCACCAGTCATATTCATACTCTAATCATACTGTATTCTTATTTGTTCATTATTTTCTTTTCTTATTATAAAATAATCAAATATTCTTTTTTTATTGAATTTACACTACATACTTTGCTTACTTTTTATCATCATCAAAAGAATGATTTTACTAACTTAATTTTATGTTTTACCCATAGGCATTTAGTATTACACTAATTAACGATACATTTCATGTATTCAGTCTATGCAATTTGTTACTTTGAATAATAGAAAAACAAAACATTTTGGATGAAAATAAAAATCAAGATAAATTATTGATTTTTAGTTGATTGAATATGTCACAGATTAATTTTGGCAGGATACCATTGTAAATCAGGAAACACTGGATAATTGTTTTGTTCTAGTGTAGAACTCCTTGGTAGTGTACACATCAGATTTCTAAACTAAGGGCTTCAGGTTGACGGTAATTGCCTAGTCCTCAGTACCAATGGCTTTTAATGGTAGCCCGCCAACATTAATCTATAACATATATTCAATCAACAAAAAATTACCAATATCTACAAAAATAACCATTTCACTTCAAACCATTGATTGATTGAAATGAATATGTTTACAATATGTAAATGATTTGGGTAAAAGTAATAGTAGTAATGGTGTTGGTAGTAATAGTAGTAGTAGTAGTAGCAGTAGTGGTAGTAGTGACAGTAGTATTAGTCATAGTGATATTCACTTGCTTCCTTGATTGTTTGTCAGCTTGCTTACATACTTACTTGATTAATTACTGACTGAAAGACTTATTTATCGAGAAATAAATGTACTTCACTGTTACATTTTCGTTACCTATTTATGTTGTTTACTATTTTGAATACTACTTGACAAAGTGTGATCAAAATCTATTTACATGATACTATGTATTAAAGTAATCTGAAGAAATATATTAGAATACTTAATGTTTGTAACTTAGTAGTATATTATCTGTAAATTAAAGTGATTTCTACAAACTGTTCACTGATGATCAGCTTAGAGATGATTTCTGAGAGACATATCAATTAAATGCAATTGCATTTCATTTAAATGTAGCCTATCTATTAAAAGAATCTTATACTCAATCATCCATGACTTCTTATGGTATATCAATGGTAATAATTTGTGTTATATAACATACTTAATTATTGTCTGCCTTAAACTACCTTGAGTACTGATAATATGTGATATGCCGAGCACCTAAAGAAGATTGATTATCTTCGAGAGCTATTAATCTGTAGCCTATTTCAGTAATTTTGGTCATATTCAAGGTGAAAAACTTATTTTTATTATCATTTAGTTCTTCCTTCTCTATCCTTCCATTTGATACATTAACTGTTATTACATCATTCTTCATTGATAAACTATGATTAATCAATTGTGTATACGAACTACAGTTCACAATCACTATTACTCCCATTCTGTATTAATGTTAGTTTCATAATTGATTGACTGTGCGATCAGGTTTTATGTATATATGAAGGAATGTATGAAATATGGTTTTGATTCTGTTTGGTTGGTCTGTCGTCTTGCATTCTTCTTATTCCGGCTTGGGACTCAGTGGGTATAAGGCAGACTTGAAACTATCGAGTAGGCACACCTAATTGGCATTCGGTCAAACAACCAAATTTCTCGCATCATAACAATACGGGGTACAACTTCACCACCCAAACGTCCTAGTAGCAAGTTAAAAGATAGAAGAAGACAAGAAAGAATGTTTATTCAATTAAGCATCAGATACCTTGAGAAAAACATGGTAATTTGTCGTTTTTGTGCTGACTGAAAGCATTATTATTAACTAACCAATCCGCTATCAAAGGTTTTAGCTATTATCACGATGGGATACTTTACATTAAGTTTCTAGAAAATTCTACAGAATTCAGTGAGTACATGGATTGATTTCGGATCCTTCAGAGCTTCTGGTAGCTTCATTTACATTTATGATAGTCATCTAAACAGTATTCTTAAAATAAAACCACTAATCACTTAAAATGTAAAAAGGAAGTTCTGTATCTTCATTAACTAACACCATATAATTAACTGATATAGACTACTGTGGACTGCATACCTGTTAAGCCTATTTTGTGAGTAACTAGAGAATATAAATAATTTAGCCTGGTCACATATCGAAAAACTTAGCTTCTACTCACCTTAGTTAACCGAAATCCTAATAAGCTTATTATAGAAAGCTATTCATATCCATTATCATTGGATGATAACTGCCCTACTATAAATCTGTTCATTTTACAATGTTTTTAACTGGAAACGTTATTCTGTATTATCAAACTTCTCAAAACCCCATGAGACAATAACGAAAAGAAAGAAAGTGGAGGGGTTATTAGAAAATTTCTAACTCTATTGTTGGTTATAATGATGATCAAGGTAATAAGAGTAATTGTTTAAATTTTTTATAGATGTATGAATTTAGTTTGTTGATGTGAATGTTGGTGGCTTCGACTGTATGTAATAAACGTATATATAGTCCTTGAGGTAAACTAACTGGAACATGATAGATTACTTGTGAAGTCTCGTTGATGCTTGTTAGATATCTAGTGTATATTAGATGATTAAGTACAGAACTTACAATCGTCTTCAATTACCCCTTTCTTTACTTGATTGAATGGTATTTGAAAATTCTGCAATTGACTTGTTTGATTATGACCCCCTAATTAAATAGCTTTAAATGATTAGTTGGTTTTATAAATACACATTGGTTAGGTGAAGGAAGTCTGTCATTATTTCCAGTTAGAAATTAGAGGCAATCGTAGGACTGATAATGTAACGTCATTCATAGAGATTTACTTATTTGTTGAGTTAATAATTCACTAGTATTATCACATATGAACTTAAGTTTTAGGAATATCGGTTTCTTGACAGTCCTCATAATTTAGTTTTATCTTAGTTTGCATCAGGTGTCTGTTGATGAATTTATCTGACACCTATTTGTACGTAGTATGTTGCTGACGTTCATAAGCTCATCTGTATGTTAAACTTATAACTAGATCTCTTATTTACATAAGGAGTAAAGAACAATGGAAATGGGTATATTGGTTAGGTGAAATTAACTTTCTACATACACTTACTTTACTTACTTACTTACGCCTGTTACTCCTCTCGAAGAAGCATAGGCCGCTCACCAGTATTCTTCATTCAACTCTGTCCTCAGCAATCCTTTCCAGCTATCACCAGTTGCTGTTCATCCTTTTAGTGTCTGCTTCCAGCTCTCGACGCAGTGTGTTCTTTGACCTTCCTCTTTTCCGTTTTACAACAGGGTTCCAAGTTAGTGCTTGTCTTGTGATGCAGTTTGATGATTTCCGTAATGTATGTCCTATCCATTTCCAACGTCGTTTCCTCATTTCTTCTTCAGCTGGAAGTTGGTCTGTTCTCTTCCATAGTAGGTTGTCGCTGATAGTTTCCGGCCAACAGACATTCAATATTCTGCTCCCGCAGCTCTTCTAGTGTTGCTGCCGGTCCCAAGCCCGAGTAGAGGAGGAGGGTTGGGCATAGGGCTAGCATCCCTATCCCGTAAAACACAAACTTGCTAAAAAGACGCTTTATACATACACACCTTCTTAATATCCCATTTGATCTCATTAGGAAGATATCCAAGAATTAAATTGTGTCAGGGAATTCTCCACCCAAAGTAAATGTTGTCACATTGACTATATTACTCTATTCCTTTTCATTATTATGGATTATAAATGTACCATTTATGTAATGAGATTAGAATGTTAGTTAACTGATATCTACTTCAGATGGACCATTCTTGAATTTTTCTAAAGATAAGTCTGATAAATATGAATCTAATACTGATCCTATAGTGACACTATTCATTTGTCTGTAAGTTTGATTATTGAATTGGTAATGAACAATCATTACACATCTAAGGAATTGATTAAAGTCATAAACTTCTTTGAATCCTTTTGAAATTATGTTAGAGAGGGGTATATAATTTAGTTGTGCTTTGATGTAACAGTACCGTTCAATCAATAGTTTTGTGATTGTTTTATTTGTTCAGAATGATTAACACCTCAGGAAAGCTTAACTTACTGATTCGATAAATTTAACTTCAAGTATTTAGGTTACTTTCCATCATATTGAAATATACAAATTTAAAGTAGGAAACTTTCGATTTAAAGAATTTTCATGTTCAGTTTATTGTGTTCGTTACAGTGTGGTATTAATCAGGTACTACTTAATACTAGAAAAGACTGCATAGAATTGGTTTCCTAATATAGGACTCATAAACAGTGAGCATTATTGACTCCCCCCTCCTATTTACATGATCAGTCAACAAATCAGCCAATGCCTGTCACAAACTTGCGCAGCATAAGCTGCAACCAGGCTTATCCAACCATCTCGTTTCCACTTCTCCCAAAGTGTTATTTATATTCTTCAAGCCTGACTCCAAGTACCAGCGAAATATGCTCTTCAGTCTTCCCCTTATCTCTTGACCCCGAGGATTCTACGTTAGTAGTTGTCTTGTGATGTGGTTTTGTGATTTCACTAATATATATCCAATCCACCTTCAGCCATTTTTCATAATTTATTCCTCACATGGAAGTTGGTCGTTTTGTTTTTGCCACAGTAGACTGTTTCTGATGGTGTGTGTTCAAAGGATCCATAGTATATTGCGAAAACAACTATGTATAAATGCCCGCATAATTTGAAGGATGCTTTTCGTGTTTTCAATGAAAGTTTAAGATGCATACAATCGAACTGTCATGACGCTTGTATTGAAAATTTTGACTTTCATATTGCCTAAAAGTTGTTTTGATTTACTGACGTTAGTCAGTTGTAGAAATGCTGCTTTTGCCTTGCCAGTCCGTGTCTTCGCACCTTTATCAGATCCTCTTTGTATATCGTTGATGCTACGCAGTTATGTAAAAGTTTCTACAGTTTCTTCTTTTAGTGTAATTAAGTTGATATTCATCATTTTGGATATAAGGATATCGCTTTATCCATAATATATACTGAGATCTATTGTTGTTGGTGATGCTGCTACCCAGTTCGTCTTGATTTTGTATGGGATGGAAGGAATTGATCATCTGCGAAATCCAAGTCGTTTAGCTGTATTCATATTAGCAACTGTACTCTATGCTTTGATAAGTTGTTGTAGTTTTATAATCTAGCCAACCACTAGTAGACGTATAAAGAGCGACAGTGAACAGCCCTGTTTGACATAGGCCTTCACTTTTGATGAATTTCTGAGCTGCCTATGTGCAAGATTATGTAGTGTATTTCGTCATAAGAATTTCTAATGACATTGACCATTTTCCCATGTATACCATAATGTTAAAAAAGGCTCCATAATATTTGCCTCTGCATGCTGTCAAATGCTTTCTGATAGTCAAGACAGTTATTGTAAATTGATGAGTTTCATTCACTTGTTTAACAATGAACCGCAGTGTCACAATCTGGTCAGTACATGATCGATCCTAACGGAATCTGGCCTGTTGATCGCAATGTTTAATGTCAACTGGATCTTTATTTGATTCAACAAATAATCTGTTGAAGACTTTTCCGGCACTAAAAGTGCAATGATATCTCTTTAGTTCTCATACTTGCTAAGATCTCCTTTCATCTGGCATCTTGATGAAGTACCCTTCTTTCTAGTCTGTTGATACTTGTTATTCCTCCCAAATCTTTCTGAATAAAATATGAAACATTTTTGCGGTAACTACTACATCTGACTTCAATGCTTTAGCTGGTATATCTCTGGGCTATATTGATTTGCTATGATTGATTTATCGGATGCCTATGCTGATTTATTCTATTCTTGTTGGGTCAATATTTATAGGTAGATTTGTAGATGTCAACCGATGAGTTCATTGGAGCTTGTCTATTCAAGAGTTCTTAAAAGTGCTGTATCCACCTATTTCTCTGTCTGTATGTTCTATTGATTGATTTTTCATCCTTGCATTTTACAGTTTATTGTGTTATGCAAGTGTCTGTTCCTATAAAACAATTCAATTAAATTTCCACTTTACCACTTTAGCTTATTATAATTTAATCTTATTTATCATAGTTTACCTAAGAAAAGAAACACCCATTAACCTTATTATAACTTACGTTATGCTATTTAAGTTGGATTGTGACTGGAAAGTCGAATCCAAGACGCGTGTTTCATCTTATTTGGGACTCATTGGCTGGATGTTCCTGCATCCCAATGTTGATGTTCACACTGAGATTCGAACTCAGTCTACTTCTTACCAAACATCACCACGTTCACCACTAGGTTGCTGTATCCAGATAGATACAAGCTTATTCTAATTACCGTTATGCTCTTGTTACTTACCTTATATATTTCTTCTATTAATTACCTTCTTACTTGTTATACTGGTCCACCAGGGTTCTTGGTACCTGTGTGGTTGTGCCACGAGAGAAAGCTGTATTGCATTACCAGTTTCAGGTTGTAGAGAGGTTGGGCGCTGTGGTGTTAATCAGTTGACCTCCTGAAAAACCGAATTGGTTGAGATTACCCTCATATTGCAGGGTATATTGATAAATTGTTGTGTGTTACTTGTTATACATATGTATATAACTGTTACTATCATAAGCGAATCAATTAAAACCTTATCAACTTAGTTTTACTGTTTTTTAATAGTTTCATTGAAGAAAACACGTCTCTTACATAACTGAAAAATATTGTTTCTTATATTTTTCTTTTTTTTTTAATAAGCATAGAATCGATTGTTTAAACGTTTATAATCAAATGATTACAATAAACACACAATTGAATAAAGTCTAGCCTTATTTCGTTTATAGACTGTATCTGTGGTTGATCATTGAACATCCTAATAGATGATATTACAGTATACGTTTAATTAAATCAGATTATCATCAGATTGTGTAGTATTGATTTCAATTTTTCAACTTTAATCTGTAATGTTTACTGTCATAACAGTGAACACTAACATCTAGAAACAGGCAATATCAACCTGATGAGTCCTAAATAAAACGAAATGCACTTGTGAGATTCTATTTGTCAACTACTATCATATTTTTAAACTACAAGTGTATCAGTACAACCTACTAAAGTTGCTTATTTCTAAATAGTGACTGATCAAATAAGTTTAATTCATTCTATGTGAAAGCCAATGTCAGACAGCATTGGTTACTCTCATCATTTTCCTTTCTCTTGGTGTTCGACTGAACTATGAAAACTACATTTTTTGGAAGCATGGAATGTGGTGGATAATATTGATACTGTTAGAAGATCTGGACTTTGCATATAATCGACTTAGCTATTCTATCCCACACTCAGCAACAAATGTAGGAGAAAGAGGACAGCGTAACATCAGCCTCCATATCAAGAGGCTTCAACATACACAAGAATAAAAGCAAGATCTTTATGTACAGAACGACGATCACCAACCAAATCACATGTGACTTATTGGAGAAACTCTGGGAGATGTTGGAATTTTGTATACCTAAACAACGTCATTGAAAACTTCGGAAGATCTGAAGCATATATGAAAGGATGGATTGGTTAGGTAAGGGTAGTAATTCCACAGTGAGAGAGCATCTGGAACTCAAATCAGATGTCAGCCAATATCGAAGGTCAGAATATCAATGCAAACGTGAATACATTCCTATTGTATGGAAATGAAACTTGTATACAGAATTAAGAAAAGGATTCTTCAAAAAATACATATATTTACAAACAATTACCTTAGCATAATACTTTGGGTCCGTTGATCACACATCATCAGCAACAAATTACAGTGGCTAAAAGCAAATCAATCAAAATGCAACTGAGAAAGAAATTAAGAGAAGTCCCTGGAACTGGATAAGACACACATTAAGTAAATCATCATACCGCGTCACAAAACAAGTACTAACTTGAAACGCTGAAGAAAAGGACCAAATAACACATTGGGTAGAAAATCGGAGGTAGATATGAAGAGGACGAACAGCACTTCGGAAGAAGTGGGAAAGAGATTTGAGGACAACGTTGGCTGAGAATAACTGGTTGGCAGACTTTGCTTCATGTAGGTTATCAGGCATTTACTGACTGATAATAGGTTTCACAAACGGGACACTAAAACTAATCAATCATCAAGTCGTCATTTGTTGTAAATACAAACCAAAGTAATTTACAAATAATCAGAATTAATGGTAGATGATTAAATGAATACCACAAGATATTCGTATATAATATCGTGAATTGTAGCTCAAATACTTCTATATCCAACTTAAATATAACTTGTGTACTACCAGTATATAGAGGCAATCTGCTCAGGATGCACATATGGCAACAGAGGCTGACCAGTTTCAGTCTATTACAAATCAACGGGAAGATACAAACCTATTCTAAATTTATATATTATGAGTTTGCATTTAAACTACTTATGAGTAGGGCAAATAACTAATGGAATTGTTTTATCGTAAATGTTTACATTTTTAAAATATTTTAACTGGTATATTTATAGATACTGTGAAATACAATAAGCCTTAATTTTGATCATTTAGTATCTTTCAGCTTGTAACTATCATTAAAAGACGAGTTTGAGTTGCTTTCGGTAAGTATTCTGAAAAAACTTTCAGTACTACATTGTAAAACCACTAGAGTGCATTAATCAAAATCTATACGATTGACAATAGTGTTTTGGAAATGACCTTGGAGTTCTCATGGGATAATGAACCGATGGAACTTGTCCTATGAATATGACATAACAGTCTTAGAATATTCTTATTGATAAGCATGATGCATGAGTAATCGTAGCTTTCCCGAGAGACTTGGATATGAAGTACAAGCATAAATGTGTGGGGGTTAATGACAATGTTATTTATGTAAAATAATAGCCTTCATATGTTATATACTGGGTCAGTTAGTAATGTGAAGCATAAAATATGAAAAGGTTGAATTAGGAAGGGGATTGTATCCAGAGTTCAAGAAAATAAGACCATATTAGGGTGACAATAATTTAAAAAGGAATACACATATAATAATCGTTAATGGATCTGTTCAAAGCTTATAACTTCAACAATAAAATATCACAGTCATTGAATGATTAACCGGTTTTTACTTAGGTGTAAAGTTCCCAAAAGATCCTAGAATGAACTCGATAGACTATGATTTCTGATTCTTTGCGTCCCACCCCCCGCCCATCGGATATTACAATCTTTTATACTAATATTGGCTTCGACTTTTTATTAGTTCCTAGAAGTCCACAGTAACAGGGACCTACAAAACGTACTTCAGTATATGATGATTGGTGTTTCAAACCCAAGCTTTTTTATTACATTAAGAAATATGTGGGTACAAGGGGTTATGAACACATGAAATGTTAATATATATAATGTAATTGCCTATTTAGTGTACATTATCAAAACAAAACCAGAAAACATAAGCCACTCTCAAATGCTTTTTTCTTTGTATGCGTACTACGAAGATGCTTATGTCATAAACAATCATGAACTAGTTTATGATGGAGAAATCTGTGGTTTCAACGTCTGAACATTCGACAATACACTAGGATGACAGTTTGGCTAAAAATAAAACCAGCTTCTGTTTACAATTAGGATAAATTTATTTTGTCTAGTTGTTGGAACTTCGCTGTAGTTGTCTTTATCATAGAAGTACACGAAATCAACTAATCTTTTTTATAAGTTTAATTGCTCTAGTAAGACGGACTAAGAAGGAACAGACTAGTTCCTCAGCTTCCCAATGGATTTAATGACTACAAGTATATTTAATTTAAACTAATCCCCGCGAGCCATTCAGGTATCTATAGCACTGATATGAGACTAAAATCAATAATTATTGAATATAATCCATTTGATCTCAGCTAATTTCATACATGCAAAGACGATGTTTTATGAAAAACATCGTCAACTAAACTCAAAATAAAATGTCAGAGATATATAAGTACCTAAATAACGTCAACCTACTTACTACATCGTGGTTTTCTATTCTTAACATTCATATTACTGTTTTTTTTTCAGTTGAACATCTCTACACAGAGTATCATTCAATGTAATCTCATACGAAGACAACTTTCCTGGGTTTATTTGTCACTCATCTAAACATATTAATTTTCATCATTTATACGAGGTTATTTTTATTACATTAACATACAACAATGCATGATTAAATTAATTTCCTTCTATGTATTCTAGTAAAGTATCCTAGTGTGATTCGTTGTTTTGAGTTAACTAAGATTATATTTTAAGCATCGACACAGAGCAGATTTGATTTTATTTCTATATTTTACACTACTTTAAAAATAATAAGTAGACAAAATCAATTTATGTAAATGTTTTATTAGTCTTTCAGATCAAGTTTAACACTACTACTAATAGTGTCGTAACAACTGGATGACTCCCCATAACTTTATTATCAATAATGTAGAGTTTGTTAAGGGTACATAAAATAAGACAGTACAAAATGCACTTACGTAATTCAAATGAATGATTTCAACAGAATTATTATTTCAAACAGTTTGATTGCTTCATAAATATGAATAATGAATAAAAAAGATCAATGATTGTCTGGTTCAGATCAATTCGTGATATCAGCATTGACAAATTAACTATCTCCACAACAGCCCCCTTATTTGTAAATAAAAAAGATGCTTGGTAAAATATAATCAATTAATCACTTTACCTTGAGACTTTTTATGATCAATTACGAACAGTTTAAGATTACAAGGAATAATATGAAAGCACGATGAAATGATACTACTAATGATTACACAAAGTAGTTCATATAGACTCTAATGAATGAAAACAGCTACTAGTACTGTTTTATACGAGTTTGATGATTACACCAAGATACAAAAATGAATTACATACACTTGTGATTTCATCTTGTATTTAATCATTCAGTTCTTTTGTATTTGCTGATGTTTCTTGGCCTTTGCATTTTCGTGCTCGTGAACATCTTTCAGTGTTGCTAAGGAAAGTGTTAGCTAAAACAGTAAGTACAATACTCGTCTATTTATTTAAATACTATTATTTAATTACAAAATTTGGTAAGTAGTAGGATCAATAAAATATGTACCACACAAGTACAATAGTAATGATACAAAAAAGTAGAGTAAGAGAGCAGACAAGTTAAAAATGTATGATTTAGTTGGTCAACAAGAGAATAACAAAGCAGGAGTTAGAGTTCGAACACAAAAAACATCTAAGGTGATAGATTTCTCATGTATGCCCATCTCCAGGAGACGATTCTAGAGTGTAATCCTGCTTAATAAATCAAAAACAACCCTGATATCAAGAAATATAATAATTGTCGGCCTACAATACATGTGATAGTGTTCCAATATTTGGCAGAGATTAAAAATATGAATCAATACATCCTCGATCGGATCTAAAATCGGTTTGTTCCTAATTATTCAGTCTTTAACGTGTTTTGGACGGTCTGCGGAATATGATGGAAGCCAATAATTTAGAAGAAATAAAAAATAGACTTGTTCCTTCGACAGTTATAACATTTGTTAAGTGAGTCCGTTTTAAAAATGAGACGACGACTACTTCATTCCAAGACTAAGAACACTTAGTTTTTTCAAACCCTTCGAAGTAATCTTGTCGGTTCCGTCACCAAGAGTCTTACGCCATCTTTAAAAAGAGTTGGGGGCAAGCTATATAGGCCCTGTGATTTGTGTCGATTCAGAAGTTAGAGTTCTTTGAAGACGTTCATGCCCTTCTGCCACAGAGAGTAAGACAATCTTGTCAAAGACGATCTTAATAGTTAATGATTGAAGTGTCATTAGCTTCACAGATTGTATCACCGACACCAGACTTCTTGCTAAAAGCGGCTCAGACGAGGTGAAAGAGCAATTATCTAATACAGCTGCTGTTTTGAACTCTTTGGAAAGCTTACGCTGCCAAGTCTCCCCGTCCTTAAGTAGGTTTTAGTAGAATTCGGTTCTACTATCAACATAAATTAGTTATAATTGATACTAACATTATTTCTATGACTACTACTATTCATCTTGAAAAGACATGAAGAATTTGGTCAGCATCTTAATTTAACAATTAGGTTCCATTTTCCACATTGCGTAATCTTCCATCAAGAATTTGTTTTGATGTGTATTCATATTATTTGTTTATTTCACCCCTTTCCCCTCCCGTTATCTCCAATATATTAATCCTAATTCTGACTTCAATTGATGTAAAAACATTACTGAAATCGGCATTATAAACTGGGTATTTTGACATGAACATATCGATTTCTTTAACAACCCTGAATTCATTGAATGTAATTTAATTGGAAAGTAGCATCACCTACATCATCTGTGAATTGAATCTCGGTCTCAGAGCGAATCCTTAGCTATTAACAACATTCAACTGAATTCTACTAGTCGTTCCAATCACTGTAAGATTCAAAGAGACGATTAACGCAAGACATTAGTGATCACTGTCTTCTTCTCAATATATCTGAAATCCACCAGTCACTACCTTTGGCTAAAATTTCAAGAACATATTAAAGTCAGTCATTAGTGAATACACTATTAGCGCCTAAGTTGATATAGTTTTGTTGAAGGTAGTTTTGATTAGCTATTTTTAATAAAGATGTTCCCAAAGTTATATACCAAAATCATGATTGATAAACCTCAGACCTATAAGGAATGTAACAGTTATCATCAATAACGTAAAATGATTGTTGTACCAAACCAAAAGATGATTGAGGTAAGAATCCTACCATTGAACGTTGATTGCTTGACAGATCAAGTGACAAGTATTCACTTCAATATGCGAACATTCTAGTTTTAACTTCTAGGTGAATCTTGAATATACACTCCTACAGGTATAATCCATACTAAGATGAATCATCTACCTATTTCTGTTTTATGATTATCTATCCTATTCAACTATGATCAAACATTGTAAACATTTTGACATGATTAATGAAGTTCATTTGTTGATAAAGACATCAATAAATTAATTTTGTCATAGTACAAGGAAGAAAAAAATTAGTTCTTGTTAGACTGAAGAGATAGAAAGTAAATAAACAATAAACTTAGTCTGAAGAACATTGGCAAGAAAAAATCATTGTTCCTTCTTGAAATCGATTCAAATAAACAGAGTTACTAAGGTGATTTTGTGAAGATAAGTATTCCGTTTAGTTCATGATAATGTTTATATTTGTAGGTATATTATTGCAAAATGAACTGGAACACTTATTCTTTTGGTTATTTGAATTCATCACAGATTGATATCAGTTATGTGACACTCAAAAGTTGAGAGTGTTGTTTAAATGTTTCATATTAGTCTAGGACTGTTGTACAATGTGCACCCTCTATTTCATTTAAGAATCTCAAAGCTGTAATGTGAAATCATGACTGGTGAGTTTTATACATTTTGGGAGTAAGATGGTTATCAGTAATAACAATTAGGCATCATACTATACCACAAGTTGATGGAAGTGGAGATTCTATGATTGGACACCAGTCTGCAAATGGTGAAAATGGTTTGATGTTCGTCAACCTGTAGACCCAGACTTAGATTCTTTGCGGAAAACCAATAGTGCTTACTTGTGAAATGTCTTGCACTAATGACTAAGACAACTGTCAATTACTTCCTGAATTCCAAGCGGTATCCTACCAACATCATTGTCGGCCAAATTTAAATAACCAAAAGAATATGTGTTTTGGCTTCAGTTTCTGACAACCTAAACACATATATAAATGATACTATGATTTGAATAACAGGAAAAACCTATATGATTAGTAGAATGAAGTGAATCTAGTTACTTTTCGTAACATTCTTCTTAGATGCAAACTACCTAAATATTGTCCTATCTAGGGTTTCTTTACCAAATATACTTTTATGAATTGTTTATTTCTTGTTTTGATTTTATACTCATTTCCAAGTAGTTAGCTGGATAAAGGTATTACATAGGTTTCTTTACAACCTTTGTTAAAGTAAAGTAGATTATTTAGTAGTATAATTGTGAAAAACGTAATGAAAGGGGATGAATAAATGACAGAGAAACTTATAGTTAGTTCACTTCACAGAAACCGTTACCATCAAGATCTGTTAAATACTGTTATATACTGAAAGAAAGAAATCATGGTGAACCATTCAGCATATAAGTAAAATGACTATTGGGGGTTGTGGAGATAGTTGTCAATCCTGATATCACGAATTGTTCTGAATCAGACAACCACTAATCATCTGGAAGCACTGGACAGCTGTTTCGTCCTAGTATGGGACTCTTCAGCAGTGCGCATCCACGACCCCGTTTGGGATCGAACTTAGGACTTTCTGGCTCCGCAACGAGCGCTTTACCATTGGACCACTGATGAATGATCGTCTGGTTCAGAACAATTAGTGATATCAGGATTGATAAAATGACTATATTATCCTCTCTACTTTGTCAGTTATATGATATTAATCTTACTTTTATATCGAATGTATGGGTCGATTACATAACCATTCTTTGTATTTTTGCATTAGTACTTATATTATCATTTACTAATTTTTAATGTGTCACTATTTTCTACATACAAATACATTTCCATCTTCACTATTTAGTAGTATCTTGCTTTCATGATTATTGAATAAAACTGTATGCAAACTATGCGTAAAACTATGTATCTTCCCTTATAAAGGAATCGTACTGAACGACATAAACTGATTGTCAATTATGATTTTCTGGGAAGTTTTAAGCATGACTTATATAGTTTTAGAGATACTACTATATACTAATACATAATCTTTGAACTAAGTTTAAGTGATATTTAGGCTGGATTGTGACTAGCAAGTGAAATCTAGGACGCACGTTTCGTCCTATTCAGGACTTATTGGTTGGATGTACCTGAATCCCGATGTTGATGTTCACACCGGGATTCGAACTCAGTCCTCTTCATGACAAACGCTACTGCGTTCACCGCTAGGCTAATGTGTCTAAGTACTCACACTTGTGCAAAGACTACATGTGTAATTAGAATTACCTTGCATCCTCTCGTTTCAGTCCATTACAAATCAACGGGAAGATACAAGCTTACTCTAATTAAGTTCAAGTGATTAGAGTCACCCTGAAAAGTTTATTTTTAGTAGATTTACTATTGCAAATAATGGTTTCATCGTCTGCATATTCAGAAACTAATCTCCTACCAGTAGGCCCACTGATCGAGTTCATATCCACAAACGACATGGTTTTGTTCGTTGTAGATGCCAATAAAATGCACTCGTTCAACAGGAGTGAGCAATAATGCAAGCATGTTCGGGCTGCGCTTTGCTATCTATCAGTGTTATTCGTCATTTTATACTGGTCACCATTAGCATCTCAACTAAAGATAGGATGCAAAGTACTTCACTAGCTGTGGTGAATTGGTGTCTGTCAAACTCAGCATGTTTGTTTGGCTTTTGCCAACTTACGTCACCTGTGGTTTAGGTGAGATACCTGTCTGTCAATTAAAAGACAAGTATCCTGCCAAACAGTTCGTTTTCTCTTACTTTGCCGGTCAGAAACATAACCATTATGATTTAGTGATATTTACCAATCGTTGATATTTGATCACTGGTATATTTGAAGCATCGAAGGCGTTTGCTGAGATCACTGGGTAAGCAACAATGAAGTTAGACACAGGTATTGAGGTAAGAAAGTGAATTTGTTGACAATATTGTAAATCTTCAATAATCAAGGTCGTTAGAATATGTGTTACGTGTGCTTAACCATTAATCGCCTTGACATGTGGTATTGACTGATTTTGAAGTAGAATGGATAAAATCTAGAGGTAGTCAAATTGAAAGGTGAAATTTGCTTACGAAATCACTTGCTACTGGTCATGAAATTATTGGTAGATACAGACTAATTGGCTTGGGTCAGTGTGTATGCCATAATCAACGGTTGAAAGCTTTGTGTATCATAGCTAAAGATCGGCTACAGTGGTGCAAGTGTAGTTACTTTTTGTCGTTACTTAAATTCTGAGCTTAGAAATATGTCATTTTTTTCTTTTCCCGAATGAATTCCTTTTCTCTGGACTATACTCTGTAATATTAACTCATATTTTTTACCATTAATGAAACAACTACTAATTTTACTAATTTTGTGTTGTTCGTACTGTTCTTCCAAGGCAATTTTAGTTGATTGAATATGTCACAGATTGAGGTTGGCAGGGTACTATTAAAAGTCAGGGGGAATTAGACAGCCGTTTTGTCCCAGAATAGAACTCCTCAGCAGTGCATACCCTAGATTCCACACCATAGGCTTCAGGTCGTTGAACACCTAGACCGATAAGCCAGCCGGCATCCAATGGTTGATATTTCTAATCCAGTAAATTCGTGACACATTTGCGCCACCTCATGATTTGCCATTAGTGGGTAACTGCCTCAAACCCGATAAAGTTGATCTCCAATGATCACGTTTTCACACTAATATTATAGAAATAACCTCCACAAGTCAGTCCCATGTAAGCTAATATTGATTATAATTGGGTGTTTTAGAGATTGTTGAATTTTAATCTGATATCACTAGATGGTCTGAGTTAGACAACAACCTATACAACATTCAATTAAAATTGATGTGAATTAAAAGTTGGTATATGCTGTGTAAAAAGTGAAAGATTTATCCACAAATGAGGAGATATTAGAGACATCAGAAATCCTTACATACTTGGGCAGCATCATCCATATACAAGGAGGGTGTGATGCAAATATGGAGGCACGGATTGGAAAGGTAAGGGCAGTATTTTCACTACTGAAAAACATCTGAAACTCAAACCAACTTTCAATCAACATTAATATCAGAATTTTCAATACAAATGTGAAAACAGTTCTGTTGTATGATGCTGAAATTTGGAGAACTACGAATAACATCATTCAAAAGATACACGTGTTTATAAACAACTGTCTGCGTAGGATACTTCGGATCTGTTGGCCGGATACCATCACCAACAACCTTCAGTGGCAGAGAACAAATCAACCAAATTCCAGTCGAGGAAAAAATTAGGAAAAGACGCTAGAGGCGGATAGGAAATGCATTAAGGAAATCATAAAACTGTGTCCTAAGACAAACATTAACATGGAATCCTGAAGGCCAAAATAAAAGAGGAAGACCGAAGAACACATTGCTTGGTGGGGAATCGGAGATAGAAATGAAGAGAATGATGAGCTCTTGAGAAGAGCTGGAAAGGAAAGATCTGAACAGAGTTGGTTGGAGAATGCTGGTCAACAGCCTATGCTCCACATGGAGTAACAGGGATTGATTGACTGATATGCTGCTTAACAATATCACAAATTCGGAATTGTTTACAGTAAAAAATTATGAGTGCATGGCAAAGTAATTTCAGATGGCATGCATACAGCGATTAGTGTTCGGCGATATCACTTAATAAATAAAATAATTGATCAAATTTGTTATAGAAAGGATGAATTACATAATATATATTAAGTGGATTGAGAATGTTATTACGAAGGCAAATGACAGCTGTATAAGTTGAGTTAAGGTAGCTTTGTAGAGAATGATATATAATTTAGTAATCTGAATTCGTCGTAGATTGATATATGTTGGGAACTAATGAAAGTTAGTAAATACTAGACAGCAGTTTCGTTTTAGTACTGGATACTTAGGCTGTGATCATATTTGACTCAGCCATTGACGCTGATTGTTGAGTGTTTACTGCCAAACTTGACAGTCCTCTATTCCGTTTCATCAAGAGATCCATTGTGCATACTGATAAGAAGTCGCACAAAAGGACAAAACAGCTGTCTAGTATTTACTGGTTTTCAGTGACCAGTCTAACTTACACTGATTAGTGATATCAAATTATAACAATTAGTTGGTTGCATAAATGTGGATAAGTGGAGTGACCTGATGAAAAACTAACTGAAACGAGATATTTCTAAAAGGGGAATGTTGTCAGAGGTTAAATTATGAGTTTAGTCTATTTAGTTCTTAAAATTGCTAATATTTTTGCAAAGTTTTATATATTGTCTACTATTATGTAACAGGAAATTTTATTCACTAAATGATGATTCATTGTGTTACATTGATCTAATAAGTTGTCTAGTGCTTCTCTGTTTCACTTGTTGATATGTCATGAACTCTAATCAGATAAGAATAACTGTTGATCAATTACTGATACTCTCTTACCGAAAAGAATAAAGAGACCACAAATCAGAAAGACTGACTAATCGATTGCCTTTAAGTCTGACCGAATTCTGTTATTCATCAGCAGAATAGAAAAACACAAGATTGCTAAATCAACAACCGGAATCAATTTATGCTTTCTTTATATAAGTACAAAGCATACTCCACAGCTAACCACTTAGGGAAGTAGCACCAATGTAAAACAATTTTATCACTTTTAAACGACTAAGGTGGCTTGTATACAATTATTCAGTTACTGTTCATGAATGGAAGATGACACAACAATAGTTAATAGGTCAAACAGAAGGTCAAAGTAACGGGAGTATACAACTAATAGAAATAGAACGTTTAATGGAAATACAACTATAATTAAAGAAATAATCATTTGAACAACTGTTCTAAAAGTTAGTCATTCACTGTGATCCCTCCGATTTGTCAGCTGTTAAGACATTCATATAAACAGTTGAATACTGCATACTATGAAGTGTCAAACATTCTTTTACTCAGAATTATAATTTCATAGTCTTATACGGAATCAAACTCAAAGCTCCTAGTGATCATAGTAAACTTCACTATAACAAAACTATTAAGTTGAAGTTATATAATTCTTATTGTATAGAATATTCACTTTACTTATAAATTGCTATCATCATTCAATTACACTGTTAAGTTAATATTCCATTTCAAAACGTATTACAATTACACACTTCTCAATGGTTTCAAATGAATAGAATCCTTACAATCATCATATCAATCACTGAATGTTAATGAAACTATTACAATTTGTCTAATACTATTCAACTTTCCCAAAGATAATCAACTAAATACAAGCCAAAAAACTAACTACATTCATTCATATACATCATGCCAAAATCTATTTTTATCTAGTTACTTGTAAATGATGACAAAACTTATGTCCATTAGATAGTACAATCTATAATAATAACATGTATTATTCTTAAAGAATTTTCTAGATTCTTTAAGACTTTATCATTTAATAATTGTTAAAGAAAAGTCAAAAAAAAAGAAAAGAAAACAATATGAAAAGTATCCTAAATCTCGGTAATATACTATAGTGTAGTACATATATTGATTGATATATAAATTGTGTAGGCATATGTATTCATTGGGCATCATATATTTACACCAATAGTTATGTTCTATATTTTAAGAAGGGGGGATGGAAGATAAAATGAATGTATGCCTATTCATATTTCCTATTACATAGGTCTCACCAACTATTATTAACCATAATATAAAGTTATAGTTATTAGCTTAGATTATATATATATATATGTAGTTGTAATTCATTCTTAAAATAATTGAACATTGAATGAAACATTGAATTGAATATTGAACATTTATTAATTGTTCATTTGAAAACGATAACTTCATTGATTCATTCATTCACCATCAACATCATCATTATGGAAAAGTGTTAAATACTACTTTTGTTAATAGTTACATAATTAAAACATAATGATTATTAAACAACAATACAAGTGTATTATTCAATTGATATTGTTATTATTAACATTTAATAATGTTTTACAATTAAATTCACAAAAATTTAATAAAGAAAATAATAATGATGAAAATGTAAAAAGAAAAATTGAAGAAATAAAAAATGAAGAGAAATCTAAAGGTAAGTTGATAGTCATGAAAGGAGAGGTTGAGTGTGAAGGATGATGAAGGTGGGGGGAGAATGGGTTAATAGGAAAGTACATTTTTTATCTTAAAGTTACTGTTTCTTTTTTAATTGTGTTTTCTTTAATGTACAGTCAGTCTAGTTACTGTTGTATATTAGTATTAATAAGATTTAATTCCCTTTTTAATACTTCGTCTAATGCATTCTTTAATTGTATATGTTACTGTTAAACTGGTTACTAGGATAATGCTACACTATTCGAGATAGAAATCTAAACAATACTGATTCATGCATTTGAATTTTAGCTACACTGTAATGTAATGATGTCGCTTAATGTTAGATGGGATTCGAACTTTTTACTGAATAATTGACAATCGATCATTTGCATCAAATATAAGACACTCCTACCCCACCATCATTTTCATACAAGTTATTTTATGTTATTGTGTTTTTTTATAGAATACAGTAAATGGAAATATCCAGATGATTTTACCAATTGATATTTGCTTTTAAGTACAACCACTATGTTTCTATTTGAATCTGCTGTTATTATATTTTAAGTTAAAAACGATTTTGTTGTTTATATTCGTTACAGATTGATGTTGGTTAAGTACTAATGAAAAACAATGAGCACTAGATAGTTATCTCATCTAAGTATGGAACTCTGAACCAGTGCCCACATTCGATCTTCCTTAGGAATCGAACTTAGACCCTGCAGGTGTTACGATTACAGCCTAAGCATCTACACTACTAAACCGATGTTCGATGATATAATTCACACTTATATCAATCCCTGTCTCCATAAAACTACCACAATTAATTAAGAAAGTATTTATATTATGCTTTTAGTCCAAAATATACTATTGAATACGGAGTATAATACTATGATTATTCTAAGGATTATTATTACTAAGAGCATAAATGAATACTAATGATGTATATGATGAGTTGTAAAGCATTAGCAGTATGAATGTTGGGGAAGTATCATAACTGTATCCATCAGTGTCTTCTTTCAAAAATGTTTGCAGTATTTTCAGGTTATACTTAATACCTACCAATTTACGTTATTCTAATGTTAATACATTATATCGATTGTAACGATATTCTGAAAAATAATCATATTTATTACTGAGCAATCTTACAATTATTACTACTAATACAACTACTACTATTACTAGTGTTACTATTGCAATTACTACTATTATTACCACTACGACGACGACGATGACGATGACTGTCTATGACCTACAGATAATTTTTACATTTAAAACGATTAGATGATCTAACCTTGATATACTTTGAAGAATGCAATCATTACATATATTTTTTGGAACAACAGATGCCCTCAGATGTATATAAATGTAGTACAGCATTAAGTAATAATTTATACAGTCAAATATTTCCTAAGTTAATAAAGTTATTTTAGCTTAAGACGGCTAATAATTTACTGACCGTACTAATGAATGTTGAACTAATCAGAATGTAAATAAATGAATTAAGATTACCAAAATCAATAGTTTGTGATTATTGCACATAGTATGAGAACCAAAAGTTTTAGAGAGGATTTCTTGATTTCTAGTTGATGTGCACTATTAAGAAGTTGGAAATCATAACCATTCAGTGAGTTGTAGGATGAATTTGTATATTCCCATTGATTTGTTATAGACTGAAGCTGGTCAGTCACTGTTGCTATATGTGCATCCTGCGCGGATTACCTCGATATAGCGATTATTCAGAAGTATCGTTTAATTTGTATTGTGACTGGCAAGTCCTGGATTCCACTTGCCAGTCACAATACAAATCATTCAGTGAGTTATTTACATCTGAGATTTCTAGTTCTGGATAAAAGATATCTCTAAACTATACAACACAATGATTATGGAATTATACAGAACACAACATACATAACATTTCACTACATACTTAGTATCTGATCATGAATCTACAATTATCCTAGAATTATCTTGGATTTGTACTAAACTGTCATTCGGTGTCACTAGTGTTAATCGACTCATGTAAATTTTTTGTTTAAACTCTACCAATTACACATTATTAATTGAACTTTTGGAGTTTATCACTATTGTTACTCAGATTAGTAGTTTTTAATAACTTAAAAAATTTACTGTACTTGTTCACAATACTGAATGAAACTTATAGTTATGAATAGGTTATACATATTGAAGTTATCCACTTATTGTTATCTATGAAAGATACTATATCATAAGTGTACTAAAGATATGACTGCAGACCAATGTATTTCAAGTACGCTTCAAATGACCTAAGATTTCTGGCTTTGATATTTTAAACAATAATAATTCAGTATTACTTAATCTATTTTGATCTACTTCCTAGACAATTAATTATTTCATAAGGTAAATAGTTTGTATAATGGAATATTAAACATTCGTTGTTGGATCTATGAAATATTGTAAAGATTTGATGATAAAATCTGTTTTATTTTAGATCACATACACTTCAAAATCATAATATCAAAGAATTTAAGGAAGGAGGAGATTAGGGTTATTAATCACTAATATATGTAGTGCCATTTATTATAAGGAAAAACATTTTTGATTAGGAGTTAAACATGTAAAACAATCAAAATGCTCCTTTTCAATATTGTTATTTTGTACTTCTGATTGTAAGTGGTGCAATCGACTACCACTTTAGTGTTAACAATTTATTTGGCACCATTGTTTGTTGAGTAATATTTAGTTGAATGTAGATTAGAATACTGACTAAGTGTAATTCTACATTATATTTGAAATTGTTTAGATGTTTGATTAGATTTCCCAGTAAGCACTGACTTCCCTCATGACTGTAAACATGCTTTGACTATAAATTGATTGATTTTCTGAAATGACTTTAAGGGTCCTGAATTAAGGGTAAGAGATGAGATGACCGAAACAAGTGAATATTAATCTTGTGTCTAATGGAACTCGTTTTATAACCATGATACAACTACGTAGGACGCTGATTGGTTGCTACAATTCCAAACTGACCAAAGATAGGTTCAGAGCGAGAAAGAGTGAGAACAAGACCAACATTAACCAAATAGATTACTGTGCAATAACAAAAACATTTTACAAATCAAACGCTGGACCAATCAGTAACAGGGAAAACAAAATACATTAAAGTTTGAACTAGAGGAATTTTTACAGAAATCGAGATAATAGTTGTATAGTAATATTACAACAACTGGGGAAGGAAAACAGATACTGTAATCGACAATGAATTTATCAAAAGCTTGTGGTTTAAGCAATACAAATATCAAACTTAGTAAACAATTAATCTTAGGTGTCAAGGGTCCTGAAACCACTCCATAAGTTGTAGTTCCCTCACATTTGCCTCATAATAACATTTTCTGATAATGAATTTAGCATTGGTTATCACACTGAATCAGCTCCATAATTCATCGACCTCTATGAAACCAATAATTCATAATTTGTCTTTCTGAATGAAGCTATCATTTGTTATGTATAAAATGTTATATTTAGCATCAAATCAGTTTCAGGTCTTCAGCAACGGCGATTCGTATTAGAACTATTGTGACAAAAGTATGATTTGATGAGGAAGTGTTACATTCAGATAAACTACAATAGTCTAGATCACCTTATTACCACGATTTGTAGAGGGGAAAATCCTAGTTGTAATAAACAGCAGGTTTCAATATTACAGAATAAACGTTTATAAATAATGCTATCCCGAAAATCCGCTATTTTATAGCAACTAGATGGTACTGAGTTCATATATCAATGTGAATGCAAACAGTTTATAGGGTCACAACGCTCATCTTGAGTTTCACTTCTTGACAGAAGCCAACTATAATTGAAACATTCTACATGGTAACGATATCATTCAATGCTTTAATGATAGGTATTTGCTAGGTAGAGGTTGATCAGTTACATTCCATAAAACTAACAATTGGAAAATATAAACCTTAACAAATTTTAATAATCACAATGCATAATCGGCAGTGTTTTGAGTAGACCCTTATAACCTTTAGATTCTTCTATTTAAGGAAGATTTGTAATGATGATTTTTCCTAATCAGTACAAAAACCTATTTAGTGCAGTGAGGACTTAGTGGTTAAAGAAATAAACTTGCTAGCTACTTAGATTGGTAAATTTTATAAACAAAGTAGTATGTATAAAGTTACACTAAGACAAAAGGACAATAATGTAGCTTAGTGAAAGATCTGTAAAAACAGAATTAAAAAATGACGACGGGGAAGAAGAATGCACAAATTTCTCTAATTCTTATAGGCATAATGTTAACAAATCAAAGGTGGTGTAACCCCAGATAGCTAGAAGTCAAGCATAAGTTAATTTTGGTATGTGATGACTTCATGAACGATTTCTACATTTCAACCAATCAAATGAATGAGCAACCTCCTTATGTGACTTTTGATATCAATTAGATTTCATTAACGCAATGTTAATCTGTTCTGATACTTCCATCTCCTAGCCGGAGCTGGTAGAACATATATATATATATATATATATATATATATATATATATATATATACATGCAAGTCAAAACCCCACAGCATACCAACCAGATTAATGAAACAAACACAAAAATACGACTCCTAGGTACATAATTAATTCGTCATAGTTCATGTTCTGGAACTTAACTAGTAACAATTAACAGGTCATACAGGATGCTAAGACAATAGAAACATGACAATAGTAGGAACAGTATGTGTATATTATTTTCCTGAAACTATATATGAAGGCTAAATCATTCTTCGTGACTTACTCTTTATTAACAGTACTAACAATCTCTGCTGAAATCGGATGATTGGCTACTGCATGTAAATACAAGTAGACTGTCCTATAGCTAATGCCTAGCAATGAATTCATTTCATCGAGATGTTAGAACTTTAGTACTTGATAGGGTAAATACTGAGTTCGAAAGTTCATAGTTTCATCGCTTACGGGATGATGAAGTTAGATCATTGGAGGGTCACATGCTAGACAATAGAACCGTTTAATGCTTCCTAATTTCAGTAACAGTTTAATTACAGTTAGTTTATGGTATGAATTTAATTTTCAATAATCTCTATAACACAATAGTAATGTATGTAGCAGTTTCATACAAAGAAAGAATCAACAAAATAACTAAATGAGAAGTAAGAAACAATAAACAAATGTTTTCTGTACCATATAATTTCTCATTAGTAAACATATTAAACTGTAACATAAGATTCAATCAGTCACTTAATAATATGATGGACCGGGTTGATGAATTACTTGCATTGATTAGTCAGTTAACTAGCTGGTAATGTCATGTATATCAGTGGTCATCAGGATTTTTGCCTTAAATTTCAGTGTGATCAGAGATTGAAGTGACACATCCATTATGTACTCTTTTTTGATGATTAATGTTTTATGGTGATAGAATTAGACATATTTAAGTCATATATGTAGTTGAGATGGATCAATGAACCATCTAAGCACGTTAACATCATAGAATTGAAACGAAATAATTAAGTTGCAAATAATTCAATATTATGTTGATTATAAGTAAAACAGAAACAGGTTACTTGCATAGAAGTTACAGATTGATGTTTGTAGGATTTCGTTAAAAATCAGCTAGTACTGGACAACCGTTTCTTTCCAGTATAAGTCTCCTTAGTAGCACTCACCCTAAGGAGTTCCATACTAGAATAAGACAGCTGTTCAATGCTTCCTAAGTTTTTAAAGCATTCTACCAGCGTCACTCTGTAACCAATTCAATCAACAGAAACAAAATATACTGTATAATTTTAGCAGACTGTACATATTTCCAACTAATTACATATTTCTTTCTCTATTAAATTTCTGGACATGAATTATTCTAGCCAATTTTTTTTGGCAGAAATGTCAAAATGAACCTGGAACCAATCGAATGTATAGATTTCTATATAGTTTTCTATATGAATACATAGAGAAATATACAAGTTACATTAGATATATGAATACCAATACAATATATATATATATATATATATATATATATATATACACGACATTTTAGTTGGTAGAAGAAAGAAGTAACATTTTATGATAGTTCTGACACTGTAAATGGGAATAAAAAGAGAATGTGAAAGTAGCCAAACATTTTATTCTTGTCCATTAAGTATTACTGTTTGTTGTTATTCTTCTTTTTTCTATTTGTTTAACTAAATTGTATTTTATGTGTTTATACTACTTAATAAATAGAAGAAAAAGAAAATAAGAATTTAACATTATCAAAATAGTAAAAGCAAATAATTGTAATTAGATAATAAGTAGTTTGTTGTGTAGTTAATGTATTTTACATTTACATAATTCGATAGTTTGATACATTCTTGTCAGATACCACATTCTTATATCCCCGATGAATAGATTTGTTTAAAAAAACTTTAAAGAAAGTCTAATTGGTACTGGTAGTAATATGATGTTAGCTTACTGTTGTACATCTGTTGTATTTACATTGTTTATTGCATTCAGTTTATATTGATTCTCATTTAGTTTTTTGATTGATGTATAGGTACAACATTGAAATCAACATCAGTGATTAGTTATTTTTTTGACTAAGTCGATTAGAAGTATTTGTAATATTCACTGTATACATATACGTGTGTGTTATTGGTCAGAGCATACTTTGTCATAATTAACTGAATAAAACTGATATGTTCATAATAGACAATACCATCAGCTTGAAGTAATAAGAAGTAATATCATTAGTTAAATGTTATGGAAATATGATCAAATGTACTGCATACAAAGCGCATATATTGAAAACGTTGAACATATCTTCATTCATCATTTTAGTACTAGCAATTCTCATCTTGATTAGATATATCTACCTTTGTACCAGTTAATTCATTCAGATTTGGGAATTCTTTCATTTTAAATAAAGTGCCGAGTCTCATGATTATCAAAGTTAAGGTGAAACTATCTTAAGCTAGATTATAGTCAATGAATCCTGGGGTTGTTAGTGTCAAAATGAATTGTTTATGCGTCAATTGAAATTGTTGTCAAAGTGATAATAATTTTTACCATCGTAAGAAGAAAGACTTATAGTTGTGAAGATACAAAGGACAGAGGGGAAGAATCAATATGTAAATTTAGTTAACTGAATAAGCACATAATTAGAATGTATTTGGATCTTCTCGTTGATTTGTTATGGACTGAAGTTGATTGGTCTCCGTCACCATAAATGTATCCTGTTCGGATTGCCAAGATATAGCTTACGATTTTTAATTTCTTAGGTCTCATGTTGGCCATGGTAAGAGAAGCAGTTAGACATATTTCTTCTGCACGCAGAGCTTCGACATTTTAATTCCATTAATAGTTGCTTCTATCGTTTAAAGAACTTCGAGTCTTGCCGAATAGGGTAGACAGTTACTAACACTGCATATTATTGAAAACAAATGGCCGAAGTTTGAACTATGTCCTGCTTCAACAAAATGCTCAAGTACTTAGATATTAACTATCTTCACTGTGCCTTTGATTGGCTGGAAGATGTTTCCGAGCACGAAAATGTAAATTCCTAGAACAACGGCTCATATAACTTGCCGTACATGAACATTTGAATTGGTAAATGCAAAAAGAGCTGGCCAATGTAGGTGATTCGTCTCCTAGTTTCAGAGTCACTATCTAATGCGTAGAAAACATTAATCCTAACCTACCTACATTAAACATTCTCTCACTTGCTCTGCGTAACCTCTGAGTTGCTATTTCACTAACAGCATCGCCTCAGAATTGTAGGCTCATTAATAGTGATTTCTTGCAAGCAGTCTGGACTGTTTATACTCTAACTTTCTTTGTAATATATATATCAGCCTTAAACTCGGCCACTCGAAGGAACTCAGAAGATCCAAATGATCCATATTTTTCAACAATGGTTGACTGAATGACTAAATGATGCAACCAAAGCATATAAGTATGCTTATGAAAACGCCAGAGGCATAGGTACTATATAAAACTTAAATAACTCTGATTAAGTTCTGAGTAGAGGTAAATCATGTGTAAAATGAAGTGAACTTATCACAATTCACGATAAATGTGGTAAGAAACGATATGTCAGAAATGTTCAGTAGGTTATTTCAATTATAGGAGGTCGGCGTTAAGTGATACTTTCTTATAAGATGAAAGTATTTGAATTAATCTTGCTGTTGCCAAGGAAAAACGGAACCAGGGAATTAGTGTTATAGAGTTGAAATACCTTGATTGGTTGGTATGATGCTTAAGCTACCTAAACCTTCCCAGTAGATATGGATAAAAAGTGAATGAGAGTTAAAGCTAAGACATTTTTCGAATAAAAACAATAGCTTTTATATATTATATACAGGACCGAATTAGTAATAGGAAATGGAAAATACAGTAAAGGCTAAATTGAGGACTTGTGTACAGAATTCGCGATAATGGGATGGCAATAATCTTATGTAGCTTCGGTGTAAGGATCCTGATAGTTCGAAAGGATAGATTCTATAGATTGTAATTTCCAGTTTGTTACCCTGATATAACCACGTTTCTATTTCTTCACCTACATGAATCAGAAAACACGAAGATTTAAACTTGTTGAATGCACTCAAATGTTCTTCATAACTTCTTTAAGAGTTAATAATCTCCTGAAAATATTTCGTTTGATTAAAATCCCCAAAATTTTTAAGAAGACTGATATTCTATGCTTTGATTGAATGAATATCAAGCTTCTAGATGCACTGTATTCCAAATGAGTGATAAGTAAGCTAACTATCTATAAATCTCCGTGTATTTCGTATATAAGTATATTACTTTGAAAGTAAAGCATTTACTCACATCTTTCAAGTTTCCTTTCATGTTCGGAGCTTAGGTGTCAGACATTGACAATCGACTAAACAGTAATTGAAAAACATAGTGAAACACGTAATATACCAGAAAAATCTATAGAGTGAAGGCGATAATATCTATCCACTGTAAATGTATCCAATATCTTAGTCTTTTAATATAGTGAGATCACTCATGAGTTGATCAATTTCAACGGTCAAAACAGGAAGTTGTAGTTACTACGAACTCCACCAGTCATGACTTCTTATTAGTGCTCTAGGAACATTCTAATGTTACTAGTAAGCTGTTTATTATAACAGATTATTGGTAGTTTTTGTGCGATTTAGTATTTAATTTGATGTTTGTATTTGTTACAATCAGACATCATAAACTGAAGTGACTATCAAACTACTGGTCACTACCAAAGTATTACAGATGGTTAAGCTCTCATAGTGAAACCTGAAGATCTTTGGTTCAACTCTTCAGTAGAATCGTGAGTACACACTGCCAACGAGTCCTATACTAAGACTAAACGACTGTCGAGTGCCACCTCTTTGTTTTTCACCGGTACCTAACTATTATTGATCTGTGATGAATATAAGCAACTAAACATATTACCTAATGGCACAAAACCACCTTAATTCAATCTTAACAATTGTCTACTCTCAAAATATATTGAAATAATTCAAAGCTGAATAATAAAATTATTAGTGAGTACTATTTTAAGTTGGATTGTGACCGGCAAGTGGAATCCAGGACGTATGCTTCGTTTTAATTGTGACTCATTGGCTGGATGTACCTGCATCTCAATGTTGATGTTTACTTCCACTTTTCAGTAACAATCCAACTTAAATAATACTTATGAATAATCTCTATATTCGAGGCAATCCGCTTAGGATGCACATATAGCGACAGAGACTGATCAGCTTCAGTCTATTACCAACCAATGGATATATACAAATTCATTCTAATATTAGTAAGTACACTTGATTGTGTTAAACTGTTACCTACATATACTGTGCCAATTTACAGACAGATTTATGCTTTAAATAAATAAACACCTATTTATAGGACAGTTAAACAATTTTACATTTTCAACGAAATACCACTTGTAAAAGCATTAACCATCAGTTATAATAATTGATATTCAATAATCAGTCTTATTTACTTATCCCAATCTACATTTTTCCCACTATTCAACCAATAGAATAAGATAGAATTGGATACTATTTATTATCAATGATAAATCATATTATTGATTTAAACTTGTTAAAAAAAAAGAAACTACTTATTATTCACTTATTGTTAGTTTTAGTACAAGCTGATATATAGTTTCGTCAGTATCAAAGTCAATCGAAAAAATATATTCCAACACTACTGATAAAGTCAATTTAAGTAGTATTTGTAAAATGAACAACATACAATGAAATACAACTGTAGAATAAGTGTAGTTTGATATTATTGTAAGGATAAAAAATGTCTTTTGTTACGGATAAAATATTAGGTATAGAACTATGAAAAATAAATCAAAAGAGTAAATACAAAAGTTATTTCATTCTCATACTGAATACTTGAGTAGTATATATGTGTGAATGTAAACTATAACATCAACTTGAAACATCAGTACTCATTCATCACAACATCAGAGATCGAACCCAAGACTTTCGATTTCCTTAGCGAAAGCTTTACCTTATCCATTCCTATAGGTTGGTAGCATTGGATAAGGTTGCGCAAATATAGTGGCGGACTGATTGAATCAGAAATATCAACAATTAACAGCTAGTTTAGTGGTCTAAGGGTAAGGTGTTCGTCACGAAGACATAAGATTCCGGGTTTGATCTCTAGTGAGATTAGAACGCTAGTGTTCAACAACTAGCACATTTAATTTGAGCTACTTGAGTTACTGTGAAAGAAATTCATCTATAAGATCTCCACAAATTTCCAAACAGAAAACCCTTACTTCAGATACTATAATTACCTAGGTGTAAGTCACTGAAGTATTTCTAGATAAGTGTAAAAGGGTTATCTCAAATGAAGCAAATAATAAACTGAGATAGTACTGTGAAGGATAGGATACTGAGTGTAATTGTTAGTATTTGTCACAGATTGGTGTTGGTGTGCACTGTTAAGGAGTCCCATACTATAACTAAACAGCTGTCTAAGTGCTTCCTAGCCTACATCACTCTATGACAAATATAAGCAACTAAAATGAACACATCAAGAAGTGATGAAGGAATTTTCTTATTAAGCGCCATTTAGACGATTTTCGCTCTCTGAGAACTTCATATTTAAGTCAGTGTAGGTGAATAAATTTGAGGAAAATCAAAGGAAGGTTTGTGAATAGCATTAGAATCGAAGATGTGTGCTTTGTCCAACAGAATATACCTACATTCTGGATATGCAAATCTACACTAGAATTCAGTTATAACCTTCCTGTTAAGTTCTAGACAGGATGAAGTGATCATCATGTTTTTGATTGTTAAATGTATGCAAAGTTTACAAAAAGTCATGTGACTCAAGATATATCAAGGTGCTCAGCTAAGGAATCAGAAACGACAACAGCGGTTTACCATATATGATTCTAACCACATACAACACTTATTAGTCTAAATCACATTATATAGAGTTAAAACATCTTATTAAAACGATATAATTAATTCTTTTTTATATTATTAACTTTACAGATATTACTGATTTACTACAACTTGTTGAAATTGACATGTTGGATAGTTATGAAGTTACACGTCAATATGGATTCTGTCCAACACAATTAACAGAAAATCCAAACACTGCCTATTCATATCATCGAGGTGACAAATTAAAACTACCAACAGAAAAAGTATTCCCTTGTAAGTGTTCTTTTACCTTGATTTGACGATTTGTTTTCTTCACGTCATTTTTCATTAATCAATGTTACTTACTATGTACTTGTTATTGTACTCGGTTTCAGTATCAAACTATTTTGTATGGTAGCTGATAATAATACTGGACTTTCTAAACTAAAGAAGATTGAAATGAAGTTCAGTTGTACGCCTTAACTGTTGAAAGTTGAGTACTTTTCACTAAGTTTTCGTATTTCTGATAGGAAAGCTTCATTTTTGATTATTTGAAACATTATGTCAGTGAATAGAACTTCTGAATAGATATCATTCTATCACTACATTCTATCAAAACTTTTTGCTATTGAAATTGTTCTGAACAATAGAAGCTTAGAAACCAAATCATCCAGCTTAGAGAACACAGCTTAACCAAAACTATCCTTCTGAGACAGAAATCTTCTGTACCATCTCAATTAATCGACTATCTATCCACATTCATTATTTCTTCATTGAGGTTGTTTAAAAAATTTAATAATGGAAATTTGTAGTACTACAGTAAATCGGTCGTCATCAGCGTAGAGACTGGCACAAAATAAACCAGTGAAGCCATTACTAATAGTATTTGACAAATGTGCGTGAGTCACAAGTTATTAACCAAACTAGATGATCATCATACTGTTTAGTAAATAAACTAAATCTGTGAATATGATGGATTTCGTAATAATAAAAGACTTTTGCAGCTCTTAATTCAATTGATTATAGAGCTCGATGAATTTAGATTCTACTAGGGTGAATGAGTCACTACTTTTAATATTAAATCATGGTAAAAACTTTATTTTAATTGAAAATTATCTTCAGATGGCAACCAACCCAGTGCCTTCTGCACCACTGGTAGGTGCCCAATAACAGAATTCCAACTTTCATTAATTTATGGTACAAAGCGATGATTGTCCATTGTCACTGGTGATAACTGTCTCACTTTCGACATGTCTGAATGCAACAAGTCACGATTCCTCATTTGAATTTTAGGAACTTACCGAAGTTAATCAATAGTGTGCTGACTGTTATAACTGAACTGAGGTGGTTTCGTGGAATTAGGCTATTAAATTTAGTTATCTGTGATTGTCACAGATTGATGCTGGTCAAGTACTAATAAAGATGAAACAGCGATGTAATGCTCCTAGTTTTCAGTGGTACAGAACCAACATAAGTCTGTGACTATTACAAACAACTAAACTTAATTTATATCTTAACAAAACCACTTCAGTTCATAATGGCCTTTATTTATCGATTACAACGTACATATCACTAAGAGACAAAAATATTCCCTCTAAGCAAATTAGTCTGTTCAAAGTTAGTTTCTATCATAAATCGTGGTTAAACAAAACTTAAGTTACATCACAAAGTAATATGACTTGTCATAGTTTTGAGATCTCTTGAAAAACAGGCACAATTATTGACAAATTATTACTGTAGGTCTTCTTGAATTAACTCATACACAAATGCACATATACCCAATACAGATTTTCTTGTATTAGCGCATCAAAATTCACATATACTGACATAGTAGGAAAAGCATTACACAATAGCTTACACACAGTTCAGACACTATACACTTTAGTATGTTCATACATCGCCAATCAGAGGATTATCTTTTATTAGAAGTTGGTGATTGAATGTACAAATAGGTATGCATTCTAGTTTTAATTTACATAATCATCTCTTGTTATTCTTAATCATTTAAAATGATGTCAACATTATTTATCATCTGACTCTGAATTCATGTCAATTAGTCTTAATCAAGAGGCAAGAAAAAGCAACTTATTCCTTCCTTTATTATTATTATTTCATGCTACTGAAATTAAAATTACAAAGATTACATGACTAACTTCAATGAACTATGGTAACATCACCCAAAAAACACTAAGTTTTTAGTTTGCGATTGAATTATAAAAACTTAGAAACTGAAGATGATATGACAACATCTGTTAAATTAAACGAAAGCTTACAGTTATATGTTTCATCTGTTCCTTTAAACAAATACACAATAATAGTCACCAACAATCAGATTCCTTTTAATTGGGATGGTTATTTTTAGGGAGATTGGTTAAACAGTTGATTGGATATGTCATAGATTAATGTTGCTAAGATACTCATGAAAACCAAGAAGCACTGGATAGCTTTTTCCTCCTAGTAAAAAAACTCCTCAGCTTACTAGTAACTAAATCCTAGATGTTCCTAAAGCTCTAGTGAAAAGTAGTGACTGCTGGAGTTCACATTTGTCCAGAATAGAACATCACCAATGACAATGGATGATCGTCACGTTATGTAACACAAGTTGATGAAAGTGAGAATTCTTTCATTGGATGTCTACCCGATGGTGCAGATTGTTAGGCGTTGGCCGTCAACCTGAAGCCCCTGGTGCGAAATCTGGGGTGCGCACATTGAGAAGTTCCACACTAGAATGAAATAGCTGTTCAGGGCTCCCTGGTTTCGAATGGTACCCTGCCAACATTGATCTGTGACACATTCAGTCGATCCGATTCCATATCTTATTATTTCAACTTAAACATCCTGTCTTAATGAAAAAGAACATATAACTAGTTTTAAAATACGCATAAATACAGAACGATGTATTATACAACAAGTTTCATATTAGGTGCTTAGTAGAAGTTACTACATGACTCTTTAGTTCATTTTTATGCAAGTTAGTAAATGTCAGTAATTTTGTAGAATATGGTTTACCATCTAGTTCTCAAAACTGCATCATGCAACCCGTGAATGAGACATTAAGGTCAATCGGACAAAAAAGCTTAGGTTAAGTGTTTCTGTATCCTCTATCCAACACATTAAATCACTATAAAGACCCTTGATTTAACCAAAAATATAGAAATATTTAGTGATATATATAAGAACTTATATCATTATTAATGTTTTCTAAAATATGCAGAACGTCTAATGGACACGATATACAAAGTGATCGATATTGTGTAGGCTGTTCAGGGATATTCTATACTAAAGACTAGACAGGCAACCAGGGGGATATTTTTATTCTAAGACATCTTGACTTGTTATCATGTTCACAATCTGTCTACTGCATTTTACTTCTTGATTAATTATTGCCGAAAGACAAAAACAGTGTAGTATTATGTCTTTCTTTATGCATATGACATTACTAAAAGTATCTTTTTAATCTCACTTCATGATGTGTAGACTTGATTCATTTCTAATACAGTAAACAAACTAAAGTTTACCAAATGACGTTATTTTGTCTTAGTTTATCAATGATTTATAACACATTAACAAACTAGTTAGATTTCACATCAAATAGTTGTAAATGTTAACTCTAAATTCATAACTCCAGAACGTATGATTTTAGAGTTAGACATAACATATCAACAAACATTTACAGTTAATCAAACATGATGAAACTAATGAATGTTCGTGAATTTCAGTACTCCTTTATAAGATCTACAGGAATGAATTAGCTTTTTGAAAGAAAGCAAACATTAGGCAGATTCAGAATGTATACACAATCGTAACTCGTTAGGATAACTGCAAGTTTCTTGATATTTGACAGTGTACTACAAAGCGTTTTTCCATTTCAACTCTTGAAGTAAACTCTTAATAATGATCATAACTACTGTTAGTTTGGTAGGATACAATAATCATTTTCATTGGTTGGATTCCGACTGACTTAAAAAATAAGTGTAGATTTTTCAATGTCAGTCACACAAGGTTACTCGTAAAACAATACTACTGACTATCATAATGAAACTTAATTAATGAGAACAGAGGATCTTGATAGTAATTCATGTCTGTCAGCATCAAGTAACTGGTCAGGAAACTGCGATATGTGAATTTAGTTACATTTCAGTGTGTGTGTAATAGTGTTTTCATATTCCAATACTTAATACAGTGAATCCGTTTCGGATACAAAATCCTGAAGATACAAAGATCTATTCATACTTGATTTTACTTTTTAGGACTTAGCTTCGAACGTTCATTTGTTATTCAGAAAGCTTTACCCAGGAGAACTAGGCAAATATTGTAATCGAAGGGCGGGGGTAGGGGGGCAAATGTTGGGTAGTCTACAAAGTTTTTTATTGACTTATCGCACTACACCAAATGATACAGTTCTAATCAAAATATTAGTAGCCGAAGTTTTGTGGGTTTAAAACCCAGACAATTTATTATACTATGCTTCCATAGAAGTAACCCAAATTTCCAAGAAAATACTTCAAGATTCCAAGTTGGCACACTTGTATTTGACCAGGGTTATCGATCTCAACTTAACAGATGGATAGAAGGGTATTCGATAAAACGACAAGGCGGGGTACTGTATGAAGTGGTTGTGAGGAAAGTGGGTGAGATAATTCAGTCAATTACTCAAGAGAAATGCGTCCCATCCTACTACAACTACAACCGCGCTTTTAGATATCCTACTGGATACTGTTAGCTTATCCAACTGTAGTTAGCAAAAGATAGTACAATCAAACATAAACCACATAGCAGTTATCTAGTAACGAGGGGAACTGTTAGAGATTCTGAATCTTTAAAAATACAATTACTCTCAATATTAATCAGAAGACTAGTAGGGAATTTTCCAGGTTCGATTTATAAACTTTCATCATATTAACTTAATCCAAAGTAAATTATTCTTCAGAGTATAGACTATGACATTTCATTACAATATTGAATTAATAAAATGTTACACTCAGTGTTGCAAAATAATCATCATCCATGTTGATTTTCTAAAATGTATTTGGGATCAATGGTTTACACTGCTGAGCAATCCCATTACTAAAATGGAACAACTGTCTAGTGCTTGCTAGTTTTCCCTGGTACCCAACCGACATCAACTTATAACGAATGCAAACATCTAACCTTAATACTTATTTTCACAAAAACCATATTAATACAAAAATTATTTCAGTAAGTGATTTCACATAACTCATATTCATAGTAAATTAACTGATGAATGCACTTAAATGAATATTGTTCATTTGTCTCGGGAACATTTTCCCCGCAATGCAATCTTACAAGTCTTTGTATCCTATTTGAAGATCAATTATCAAGGACTAACGCTCATAGTAAACGTACCGAGTATCTTGAGCATCAGTTGTGTAGTTAAGCCATCCTACATCTCATAATTACCATCATATCGCGAACCACATTAAACTTTATGAACTTAAGTGTTTCCTAAATGAGCGAATCAGGTTAGAGGGTTACAAAAGTTAATAAAATGAATTACTACAAACAATATTACGGATGAAATAATGATGTTCAAATCTTTAACGATGACGATTGTTGTTAGGAGACTAGTTTTATTACAACGTTTTCAAGATTATTCAGACTGAAAATAAGAATCGATTAAGAGCCAAAACAAATGTAGACAAAATGGTTATGCTGCAAGGCTCATTAGTAATAATCTTAGGCATAAGCTTCAACCTAAAAAGCTTATTACAGTTAGATAAACGGATTTTCCATAAACAACGAATTAATAGGTAGACTGAATCTGAAATTTCGTGTTAGAGATACTCTAAGGTAAGCATTCAGTGGTTACGTAACTTCGCATTATTGTCGTTTGATTACAATTGAATTGAGGGGAGGATTCGATGCAGATGTAAAGACACGAATCGACGAGGCAAGGGCAGCATTTCTACAATTGAAAAACATCTGGAACTCACACTTGTCAATTAACATCAAAGTCACAATTTTCAATACATACGTCAGGGTAGTTCTGTTTTATGAGATCAAACTTGCATAGACAACTGCGAAAGGTATTATTTAAAAAATGCATGTATACATAAACAGTCTTTTCTCCAATGATATAGTTTACTTCTTCCATTAATAATAATTAAATCATGAGTATCATTTAAGTTGGATTATGACTGGAAAGAAAAATCCAGGACACGCGTTCCGTCCTATTTACAACTCGTCAGCTGGATTTACCTGCATCCCAATGTTGATGTTCACACCATGATTTTAACGCAGTCCGTTTTGTGTTAAACGCAACCTTGTTCACCAATAGACTACTGAGTCCAGACAGTGTATATGTGAACATAAACACTGAGATCCAGGTACATCCAGCCGATAAGTCCCGAATAGAACAAAAAGCTCGTCCACGATTCTGTTTACCAGTCACAATCGAACTTAAATAATACTTTCGGTTTATAGCTATATTGAGGTAATCCGTTTAAGTTGCATATATCGCAACAGAGACCGACTAGCTTCAGTCTATAAACGCAATCACTATGTTGATTTATCGGAAAAAACAATTAACCTTCAGAACTGTTCCTTCAAGAAACTGTACATGTAACTCGGATATATTATCCTTATGATTATCATGTTCCCCACACCCTAATGTTCTATTAGGCTTATGAACTACAACTAATTAAGTGAATACCTTCCACCTTTTCCATCCTAGTTTCCTATTATTATTATCTTTGTTTTCATGAATGTTATTTCCCATATTGGTCAGCTCTATGGTTAAGTTATGTATGTATGCAGACAAATGCATGGAACACGTCTTGTTTCCAACTGTTTGTCACAGTGATTTTGTGTTCATCAATCCAACTTGGAGATTAGCTATTTCAAGTCAGACGCACAGATGTAAGCCAAATTGTTTGTTCCTTATTCACAGTATTAGCTCCTATCAACATTATTATCTCTGTATAACGTAAATGGTGTAGTAGTAATATATAAATAAGAAAATAGATAAGTTAAAATGTTAAATTAAAAATCACTAACATAATCCAGTTACTTTTCACCTACCGCTTTACATTTTGATGAACATCAAATACTTCATTATCAATCTATTGAGAATATTCGACAAATGAAGTGTTCAGTACACGTAACAAATCATTCCAGTATAGTTGTTTAATAATCATATTCCTTTATTTTCTTTTTTTTCTTGATTTAGCTTCTTTTCCTCAGGATTTTTCTATTCTCACTACTATACGATTAAGGCATGAACAAAATCAAAAGATATTTGATGTAATAGATGAAACAGGACAAAGTCAATTGGCTATTTCTGTTGGCAATAGTATTGTATTGTATTATCGTTTATCAGGAGATTCATTGTCTATAGTGGAATTTACAAATGTTAAAATGAATGATTTAAGGTAAATAAGCATTTACTTATTAATTTGTGAACTTCTAAGTATTGTTATTTGGCTTACAATTATATCTTGTGTCTTAATTAGTTTATGATAATAACAATTAATGTTATTAGAATCTATTTAGATCTTCTTGTTGATTTGTCATGGACTGAATTTGATCAGTGTCTGTTGCCATATGTATATTCTGGGCGGATTGTCTTAATATAGAGATAGTTCACAAGTATTGTTTGAATTGGATTATGACTGGCAAGTGGAATCTTGGAAGTGCGTTTCATCCTATTTGGGACTAGTCAGCTGAGCTTACTTGCATCCCACCTACCAACCAAAGAACTTGTGAGCTATCCCTATATTGAGGCAATCCGCTAAGGATGCACATATGGCAACAGACACTAATCAATTTCAGTCCATGGCATACCAACATGAAGATTCAAATACATTCTAATTACATATATATACCAGTTGCATGAGGAAAACTGACTAGACTCAGTAGCCTAATGATGAACGTGATGGCGTTTGGCATGAAACGAAGTGAATTCGAGTCCCAGTGTAAACACTGGGACGCAGATACATCTAGCTGATGAGTTCCAAGCAGGACGAAATACGCTTTCAGAATTCCGATTGCCAGCCATAACCCGATTCCGACCACTATTGCGATTTGAGGCGAGGTGGTTTTATGGAGTTAATAATTTAATTTTTGTTGTTTGCATTTGTTACAGAGAGATCACAGCTGAAAACACTGAAGCGCTGTTTCATCCTATTGTGAGGCTCTTTAGAAGTTCATACCATCGATTCTTGCATGGAATCAAACCCACAACCATTATAGTTAAATATAGTTAAATATATTGCAGTAACTCATATAATAAAGGTAATAGCTAATCCATTCAAAAATAACAGTTGTAGTCAGTACATGATTGGGACTTTTTTTTAGCCATCAATATTTTCAAGCTATTTAAGTATGACTGAAATCTACAGAGAAGTTCTCGAACTAGTATACTTGAATATACTTGAATTGACGGATAGGCAAAGTCGAAACTATAATTAATGTTTGACGTAGAGATAAAATGGACATTGAAATATTCGATTGTGTGTAGTCATATCGAATGTATTAAGTGTCGAAATTCTAGTTCACGTTGATTCTCAATATTAGGTCTTGGATATTCGATATTTTGTCCCGCTATATTCAATATAATTAGAATTTGTTGATTGTGTTTACCTGGCATGTTGTTTAGCTATTCGAGGAATTTCACTCGTAATCGACTGACCTAACAAGATCCCAGATAACCATACCTAAACTAATTAGCGCTGAAATTCTGAAATCCTCTAAATAAGGCATTTAGGTAACTTAGTAACACGTAGGATATCTGAATTAAATTTATTATATCCATATATCAAGCTTTGGGCATGCAATATACTGCTATTTCATTGGAATGTACTTAGCAGTTTATTTCGAAATTCTGATTCAGATGATTCTTTACCATATTTAAGTTAGTTGATTGAATGAATCATAGATTGGCGTTGACTGAGTATCATTGAAAACCAGGAAGCACTGAACAGCTGAGCTATTCCTGTACTGGGAAGAAACAGCTATCCAGTTCTCCGCGATACCCTGTCAACATCAATCTGTGACGTATTCAATTAACTAAAAATACCATTCTCCACAAACTATCTCACTTCAATTATATTTAAATTACTTGGCAACATATCAGATAATCAAAGTTTTAAAAACACTAGTTGGTTAAGCGAGTGATTATTTAGGATTCGTAAATTGAGACGATAAGAAGCATAGTAACCATAGAAGAAATGAAAAAATTCTTTTAATTACTCAAGCTGGTGAAAATCATAAATGATAAGGATTATTAACAAAAAGTATATTACATATTAGATAATGGAAACCTAAGTAATAATGATAATATTTCACACAGCAACAAAACAAAATGTTATTTACGAAGAAGAGTATCCAGTTCCTCATTTCCTGTGAGTTAATTTTTCCATATTCGCATATAATCATGTACATAAACAAAGTGTTGTAGTACAAAATGTACTACTGAATACATGATGTATTTAGTCATTTGGTTTCGTTAGTGAATAATATACATAAACACAATGATAAGTTCAATTCATAGATGAATATAATAAGTGAGTGTGGAAGGTCACACTGTGACGGAGCATGAAAGATATTTTCTAATTATTATGTTTACAGTAAACAAAATGACAAAAATCAATCAACGTTAATTATCAGTAATAAAGAGGAGATAATCATGATGATGATGATGATGATGATGATGATGATGATGATGATGATGATGATGATGATGATATTAAGTGTATACCGGTGATAAATCCAAGATATGAAAAAAGTAGTTGTCCAGTGTTCCCTAGTTTTCAGTAGTACCTGGTCCAGATCAGTTTGTAGCAACATTATTAATTTGTGCCTTCTTCATTTTTATTTTGTATTCAATTTCTAGATGGCATAGAATTGCATTGAGTATTAAAGGTGATTCAGTCACATTACTTATTGACTGTAAAGTTATTACGTCGAAGTTATTGAATCGTCCATTAACTGAAAACTTGAAATTTAATAAAGGAATGTTATATGTTCTACAAGATAAGACAGGACAAGCTAGTTTCTCTGTAAGTAGTTTATTTTAATAAAAATGTATTGGATTATATTTTTCAATTAAAACTTTTTAAATGGAATTTCACTGTTAACAAATCAACGATAGCGAATAAGATGAATTGCCGGTATGAGCTGTTGTCTATCGATACTGTATTCCCCTTCTGGATCATATATTCCACTATTCTTTTATACATACGTTCAGTTTACTCTTTCTTGTTGAATTATATTACCGTATTAACCTTGTAAACTTAATTTCATTGTGCTAATGTTGTATGAAAACTTAAACCTATGCACATGTGTGCCTTGGTCTACGTTGTTTATGAATGAATGATTCATTGGCTGTCTACCAAAGGCCGAGTCTTCTTTTCGTCTACGATATGCTTGTAAGTATCTATAAAATTACAGTTGTAATAAAAGATAAATATTCCTACAGATTAATCACCACCGTCACAGTGTATACTGAAGACATTTTGTGTAGTAATTATATTCCTTCAAGTTGCATATTCGATGTTCATAAAAATGAAGAGCGTAGCTCAGAGATGATGGGCATCCATATATTCAACCTAAATGTTCATGTCATAAACTAAGTTAAACGGTTTATTGTTAATCAGATTCTTCCGATTAACAAAATAAGAACATAAAGAACTAAATCCACATCCAAAAGTTTCCATATTATGTAACAAGCTATCGTGATCTCTAGATCTCAGAAGGCTCTTCCTTCCTGTATATTTGCTTTTAGCAAAAATCAATAAAATCTGAGAAATGTTACTCACTATGACATAACACAATATGTTATGTAAAAGAACCATTCAATACTTTACGAACTTTTCTTCTTTTTACTATCCAACTCTGTTCTAAAGTTATATACGATCACACATTACGCTTAAAAACCAAGATTTGGACACTTGAGATAATAATCTTGGACTACTATGTCATTAAAACTAAAAGTAATGATAAGCATCAGTCATTATTCATGTTGTACTATGGGTAGTCAACACTTTATCCTATGAAACTGTTACTGTCGTCTTTTCGAAAGAATTATTTTCTTTCAGTTCATGAGAAGTTGATTATTCTAACTCGCATATTTCAACTCAGCTAGAACTCTTTCGCCTCAAAGCTTAATAACTTTTTTAGAAGTGTGCTTGTTGATTTGATCAGTTTGGAACCCATGGCGGAGTAGTGAGAGCAAAGTTCCAAGGACCACCATACTAGGGCTAAACAGATATCCTATATTTTCTCGCTTTTAATGTTTTTCTAACTAAATTTAATTTTTTACGCAGGACTATAAAGAAGGAGGTCTGTGTCAGACAAAGTCCAGTTAGAAAAATTGAGAGCTTTTTTTAGCTGAATTGTGACTACACCGCATAAGGCTAAGGTTATCTATGTCATCTCAGTAGTTCAATAAGGGGATTAAATCTATTACATTCAATCAAATTCAGTGAATGAAATTCTCAATTAAGATTTTACATCAAGATGCTGAAGTTATCGACATCTGTTTGCCTATGAACATGTCATTGTAATTCAGCTTGACTTGTCATATTCAGAACATCAAAGCTTTAAATGAATCAATCACCCACTTACTCACTTAATAAACGAATGGAAAATGACAGTAATTTCTAGGTACTATACAAGGAACATTGAAAATGTTATATTAAATCGTTTTCTGAAAACTGATTATGTATTAAATACAGTTTACCTGATAATTTGTGCTAACATTCTATAAAATCATATGTTTGATGGTAAATCGACTAAGATATTTAGTGTATGTGCCATGTGAATCAAATCACAACCTACGACAAGATTCGGTGTTAGCTAGTTTAATAACAGGTTGAAAGAAACATAAGAAGCTAAACCAAGATATGGTATCAGTTAATGATTTTACTGACTTATTTTCAACCATATTGGTCAGTTTAGACTATTTACTTGGGGTAGTTGACGTTGTATGGAGTTTTAACTTAGAATCAGTTTCATTCACTTACTGTAATCCTTAAGATCATGAATTCTAACATTTCTTTGTACCTTATATTTCGAAATTTCTTACTTTCTTCTGAAGTTACAATTTTTAAGTCTATTTTGTAGTTTCATTACTGCATATACTACTATTATTCTGTCAATAATCTTTTTAGTTGTATTTATATGCAATGATGTGGTATTGTAAAATGGACCTATGTAAATCTACCAGGCCCCGCATTATTTATAGCTAATTGACTCTTCTTAAATAGCTTCAATTATTGATGTCTCTGAGTTATAATGATAAGCTGTAGATTCATACAAATCCCGAATTGGTGTTTGTAACAAGGGATGATAATCATGCCTTGGAGTACGAAAAACGATAATACTCGTTACGTGATCATACATCAAAGACTTAATGTCTTATTGTATTAAGTGGATTACGTCCAATATCATGGTCCTAGCATGCATAATCTGGTTTGGTCAAAATGCAAAGAAAAGGTTTATATGCAATATGGCCTTCATAAAACCGTCTGTAAGAATAACGGTAACAATGTTTTTTTCATTTTGTTTATTTTCAGGGTGCAATCGAACAGTTGCTAATTGTTCCTTCACCTGGAGGAGCCTATGATCAGTGCAGTATTTATTCTCCTTGCAGTGAATCGGACAAAACTATTGAAGAAATGCAACTTCAAGAACCAGTATGTGAATTATTATGTTGTTAACATTTCTCATTAATAAGTAGTTTATGTATAGTTTCACTATTGAAGTAAAGAGTAATACAGACATTGGTAACATAAATGATAATGCGAAACTGAGTCATATCGTTACTGGAAAACAGTTTGACTATGTACATAAACATGTATTAATATTGTCAAGATTGTCGACTTGAAATTTAATACTAGGAATTGACCTGACTTAGGCAGTTAGTAAAAATGAGACTGCATTTCAACAGTTCATGCCTATTCCCCCTTCCCTCCTCATTAAGAATCAGGTCAAGGACCTTCAGACATTTTGGTCAACTCTCAGCATAAAAAAGCTGATCCGACATTCAATTGTTTTTAAGTAGAATTAATATTTTTAAATTTATTTATATTCACTTACCAATATTCAACATATTACAGACTTTAAAATTCTACCAAAGAAAATCATGTTACGAATATTAATTTGATATCACGAATTGGTCTGGGTAAGACAACCAGTGAAAAACAAGAACTAACAGTGGATAGTTGTCCTAGTGCGAAACTCTTCAACAGCGCTTATCCACAACCAAACCAGAGAATCAACCCCACAAACTTCAGGATTCACAGAGGATGCTCAACTATCAGATTACAAATAAGATTGTCAACAGTTAAAGTTCATATCTCAGTAGATTCGTGATATGTATGCACCATCTCATCAGTTACGATTGCTAAGTAACTGCATCACACTCTATATAAATGAACCCCACTGATCATATGTTCTCAGTAGTACTCCTGGGAAGTTGTTCTCTAGTCGGATGGTTTTGATTGTAATAAGTCGTTATGAGTTATGATTTATCACAATGATTGATTAATCACCTTAAAACAACATGTTGACTTTGATTTTACCATTTGAAATACACGAAATACTTTTGAGAAAGAATAAAATCTAATCAGTTATGGTTTGTATATGCAGAATTAAATAGTAACATTTAAAGCTTTTAGTGTTACAGAAATGCAACTTGACTTTTAAATTCCTTTAATTATTTAAAACAATCCCGACAAGATAAAACATTAGTGCTTTACATAAAACTGTTATTTCTAAAAGGTTTAAAAGACTAGTTTGCTAGTTCTGTATCTATCATCAAACCATGACACAGATTTATCATAAGAACTAATTAACGATATTTGTATGTACACTGATTTAGAATGCCATATCATAAAACTTATCGTTTTTGTCGTATCTAGGTAGGTCTTATCACAAAGTTTTATGCAATGTATTGTTAGTTACTAGTAATTCTAAAATGGACCCTAAAACGATATAGGGTATTGTGAAGGTTGTTGAATTTGAGGATTAACGTCACAGATATACTTTAGTTAGATAACCTTTGTAAACCGTTATACATTAGATAGTGATTTCGTACTCATCGATATTGTTCATCTATAGCCCTACAGGGAATCGAACCCTAAAACTTTAGGACTAGTTTGGTGAATTACTATAATTCATTAGGAAATACTACAATGAATAAATTTCACTTACTAAATATAATCTAATCATCTAACTAAACAATTTAAAAACTAATTAACTGATTAATTCACTAACAAGCCAACAATGTAGCATTCAATGTTCAATATTCATATATCCCTGACTGATATGCCTGTGTTGTATTGTTAAAATATAAGTGAACATTGAACAATTGGACTTTCAGGTAGTATTTTGTTGTTTTAATTAACTTCTTATGTATTTCTTCCTTTTTACTTGATATAAATGTCATTTCATGTTCTTTATCCTTTTTTTATCTTATTGTCTACTTAAATAAAATGTCACCATTCATATACAACTATGACGTCATTACTTTATACAATTAGTATGCTAAATGTTTTGTACATTTATCTTTAATTATATCCAATAGGATTATTACGTAATTAGGTTAGAGTAACCATATATAAATCGAAATTGTATATAATAGTCTGATTTGAAAAGCTAACAGTTTGTTAAAGTCTTATTTGATTACTAAATGAAGGTTTATTAATTTGGTAACGAATTACACTTTAAGTGTAAGTGTTAGTGATATCAGTTCGTAGATGCTTCAGGAAATAAAGTAAATCAAAGCTTAAACCTTAAACTAAATGCCTGGAATTATTAATCCATTGACTCATATGAATCAATAATACGATAAGCCATTAATATTCGACTGTTTCTATCTTAACAAGCTAAACCACCTTTTAAACTATTCAGCTGCACCAAAATGATACAGAGTCTACATTCCTGTTCAAGTAAATCTGAATAAGGCTAAGTAACTAAATATGTAACTGATTACTACCATCCCCCCTACCTTATATACTTATAATAGGTCAACATAAATGTCCTGATCAAATGTAAACTAACAAAAGACAAAGTTGTGAAACACGTTCAAGAGGTGATTACATAGTTGTCTATTTACGGAATGGGAATATTATTACTTTCAAAAAAGAAACAAAGATGAAGAATGTTATAACCGACCTAAGTTATTGTTGATATATCACGAACGATTAACTAATTAGTGATACGGCCTTCTAAGAACTAATGCGATGAGTGATGACTAAAAGACTTCTACTCATTGCTGATACACCTGCCTTGATACTTATTAATCCTAGTTCGGAATGGGAAGAATGCAAGGCTGATAAATCAATCGGTCAAGCCAAGTATGTATTCCAGTCATTCACTTATATACATGCAAGCACTGACCCTTCAACATACTAAATGGAAACATAACGTCAATACAAAACAAAAGCAACAATAACAGGGAACTGATAGAACACGTGAAATGATATAAGAACAGTTAGTAGATCAAATTGGGGATTATCGCAGCAGGAATAGGATAAATAACAGTCATGTAGTACCTAATGCAGTAAAATGTTTGGAATAATCTTCTGAAAAAATAGTACTTTAAGTTAGCTATTTTCTTTCGGGATCACCAAATATTAAAACAGTTGCTGGATTTAGGCCGACAGCGCACACGAATCAACAATCAGTATGGCAGCTACTTTCAAGAACTTACATCACACTCAAAAACAGGATACCAGAAGATAAAAGCTGGTTGATAGCTGCAATCATTAATAGCTATCGGAAACACCACTTGTTTATTGTAGTCATTTCATTAATAAAATAAAGCGATCAATCAGGTGGTTCCGATCATAGAGTAAAACGTTTTTTATATTATGCTGCTTAATAAAACGAGATACTGATAAGAGGTAACTTATCAAGTATGGAGATATGAAGAAGATAATGTGAATTTATATCAAAAATTAACCTGGCTAAGAAACCACTTGAAACCCAGGAAGTACTAGATAGCTGTTTCACGGTAGTATGGGACCCCTCAACAGTGCACATCCACGATAATATCAATAAAATTAATGTTTCGTTAGCCATTAATCCATTGAATCGGCACTTAACAGTTGATAAACCTATTTACAATCATTTCACAGATATCTGAGAAGTTCCTTATTACGACTAAAGAACAACTTCCTAGTACTTCCTGGCTTTCAATTGTTATCTGAATCCAAGCCAATTCATGATATTTAGCTTATTAATCTCACTATGGCCAAATCACATTCAATATCAGCTCACTAACGCCTGATTTCAGGAGGGAATAGCTTTAGACCCAATTGGACAGATGTGTCAAATGGCATTTAACCATTTCCAGTGTATAGTAGTTGCCTACTAATGACAATGATTAAGGACGACTTAATATATTCAAAATGACTTTTAGGAATATCAACTTCTGTTATCTAAATATTAAATGTCACAGCAAGACTTCAAGGTTATGATCTCGATCATAAGTGTAGTCATGAATTCACATCACTAAAGTGTCCCATGTTTGGATGAATCAACTCCTGGCTTGTATTAGTTGCCTAGCCCAAATAAAATTTCTATACAAAATTCAAATCCAACAATCTTAACAATACTCATGTAGAAAATAATGCTATTTATTACATTATCACTTAACAACTAACAGACTAAACTGAATAGAATTTAGATAAGATGAGAAATGATTACTAAATGAATATAAGTAACAGTAGTTGCTATGTACAACTGAATACTAGAAATTAAAGTCTCTAAACTAACTTTAATGAATGATCCTGATATCACGAATCATTCTGAATCAGACAACCATTGATCACCTGGAAGCACTGGACAGCTGTTTCGTTCAAGTATGGGACTCTTCAACAGTGCGCATCCACGACCCCGTTGGGGATCGAACCTGAAATATCAACCATTAGGAGCCGGCTCAGTGGTCCAAAGGGCCATAGGGTCCAGGGTTCGATCCTCAACGAGGTCGTGGATGCGCACTGTTGAAGAGTCCCATACTTGGACGAAACAGCTGTCCAGTGCTTCCAGGTGATCAATGGTTGTTTGATTCAGAACGATTCGTGATATCAGGATTAACAACTAACTATCTCCACAACCCCCAATTGTAATTTAATTAATGAATTGTATCAATGCATAATACATTGATTCCACTTAAATCTATTGTTATCTAATTTTTATTCTTGTAAAACATTATTAACATTAATTTTTTTTATAATTTTCTTCTCTATTTTAATTTGATAGTACATCTATGAACAAACAAGAAATTTCGTAAGTTACGTCATATGACAACTAAGATATTTTGTTTTCACTTAGTGATTAAATTACTTGTTGTTTCATTCTTTTAATGTTAGAATCATTGTAAGTTGAGTAATTTCTTTTTAGCTTGAGATGGAAAAGCAGAAAAAACACATTTTCCCTCTTCATTCAACTCAACTCATCAATGCCTATCAACTGATGCATACAATGTATTCTTTTCATGGAAAATGAAAACAACGAATTTGGCAGAATATGATGAATTCATTTTATTTCATCAGGTTCTCATCAGCTATAATCAAATGGATAATTAGATTTGAGTAGGGATATTGCGAGATACTTAACAGGATACATTTACATACAGGATACATTTACAGGTTATATAGCTGATATCTTGGAATCTGTAAACGTAATTAGCCTACAGTCAAACTGTAGTCTCCTTAAATTCTGTCTACTAATAGCAATCAAACGCTTTATAATCCGAATCTATGCAACTAAAAAGAAACAGTGGTGAATCTGACTTTACCTATGTTCATGTTTCGATCATCCTCCTGTTTTATTTATTTTAATTTTAGTTTGCTCTCATGTATTACGTCATACTTTAAATATTTTTTCTGGATTACGTAACTTCAATCTTAGCTCACGTTTTGTCAACTGTTCATTGGTAACCCAATGTTTCTAGCATTTTCACTTATACAATATATTTATATGCATCATTTCTTTAAGCCATATCAACTTAACTTAGATCTTTTACTATATCATGACTCTACATTTTCTATCTCAAATCAGCAACATTCGAAAAGTATGTAAATCACTTATCTAAAAAAGGATGTTTTCAGAAATGATTAGGTCGTATGCAGTTGATGAGAACCTGACGAAACAAAATGAATTCAGTTTATTCTTTTCAATTCTTTGTTCTTATTCTCTCTAAATTAATGAAGGAAATCGAATGTACGAAATTTCCTTAAAATGTCATCTCCCTACATAATGTATTCTTTAATCATTATTCAAAGAAGAAGAAAGAAGACAAACACTGTACCGAATGCATAACTTGACTCATCAAATCTTATCAAATAAATGCATTTAAAGCACTTTAAGTTATCAATGAAAACTGTAATTCTACTAAAACTAGTAGAAGCCATAATAATTTAGGAAGTTTAAATTTGACGTATGTAGTGAAAATTAATTGGTGTTTCACTTTTCAACTGCCATAGTAACAGAAAAGAACCAAGTATTTTAATCTTATTTCCATTTTTATTGTTTACTTAATTACAGTCACAATGCTATGAGTTAAACGTAGAGTTCCTTTTCACCTTAAATTTGTCAGATTGCTGATATAAGATTAAGTAAAATGATCATATACATTCTAAGGAATTACTATGGAACATTCATTGGATTGTGGGAAAAGCTGTTCGCCTTTCTTTCTTCAAATTCATGTTTACATAGCCTCTTAGATAGTCGAAGATATTTGGTAGAAAACCCTGCTCAACCTCCGTTCGTTAAAAGTTAGTGACCATTCACCAAGAAGTCAGATACAGAAAAAATAGCCCAAACGTGATGTCTCAGACTGTGAAATTAGGCAACGTGGATTTCAGCTCTATAAAGAATGTCATTTTCCGTAAGGTTGTAAATAAGCCATTCTGACAAGTGATAATTAGTACGGAACTTAACTTTTCTACTACCTAATTTCAACCACATGTAAACTTAATGCAAGTAGTATCGAGCCGTTTTCATTAGTGGCTACGTTGTTACTTGATCGATACAATTCGACTTGAACTATCAATATGCAAGTTAACTTCAATTTTTAGATTTCTATTACCTTGGTTCAGTTAATCAATTAACAAAGCATCTATTCAATAAGATGCAGTTTATTTAACGAACTTACTATATAAGATCATACAGTCTTTAAGAAGTGTCTACATTTTCCAGCGAATGTCTGTAACAATTCGTTCTGTTTCTGTTTCACTTAGGGTCAGCCAGGTGAGAAAGGTGAAGTTGGTCCAAAAGGTGAAAAAGGTCAACCCGTAAGTTGTCTTTTATCGATGACTGCTTTATTGCCACAGTTCACTGGGCTAAATATACACAATTTTGGTGGAATATTAATTCTACTCTTTAAAGGCTTGTTTTAATCTTTGAAGACTTCAGAATGAGTTCACATGACGGTTAAAGATTTCCAGTTGTTCTTAATAATAATAATAATAATAATAATAATAATAATAATGCTTGCTAAGTTTCTACTAAGACGTATGCGTCCTCAGAGGGCTGACTGGATACAATCCTTCAAGTTTAATAAACTTGGATTATGATCAGCAGTTGAAACCAGGACTATTCCGATTGAGTCTCATTATAGGATAAAGTTTACATCATAGGTTTCACTGTTAGCATTAATTCAGATAAAACAAAATAAGTCATTTCAAGGGATTGATATTAAACTTGTCTGAAGGGATTCTTGGTTTGAATGGATTTCATTTCTGACGGTCAGTAATACTATCGGCTTACTATCTAGGTATTTATATGATTGTGTTAGAACGCCATTACTTGTTCGTTGTTCATAAAAAAATTTTGCAATCGTTTGATGTTTGCTGTAGCAGCTCATTTATCTACACTGTTATTATGGGTTGATTTGTACTTACGTAATGTAGTATTATTTGTGAAATTTGGCACAATATGCTTTCGATATAATGTTTCATTTGCTATCTTAATTGTCGCGTATTTCTGACCAGCGACAACAGAATGTAATCACGGTGTTCGACTGTTATTAGCATTGATTCCAAAGAATGTTAGTACTATTGTTGTGATTTTCCTAATATTCCTCAAATATGCTTATTTGGTTGGAGTCAACTTCATGGTGATATGTCTACTTAACAAGCGACTACGATAAGGTCTAAACACACTGTTAATTATTTTGTGTATTTAATGTAGTCTTCGAGCACTGATGCTTCTCACTTAGTATTATCCAGGTATAAACAGTCTATTTAATCGGTCAACAATCACTGAGGAAATAACTATATAGATTTACTTTTTGATAAATTTAGTATCTATTCGCCATAACGTGATACGCAACCGATCGCTTTAAATAACATTGTATGTATCATATTACAGTGACCAATGACAAATACGACTGCCTAATCGATGCCTGGCATCTGTCTAATGCTACTCAATCCCAAGTCGAGATAACAAGAATAAAAGCCGATTAACCAAACAGACAGGTCAAAGTGTATTTCAAGCAATCCTTTATATATACACAAAACTTGACCAAGTAGTCAACCGATAAGGAAAGTAACATTAATACATGCTTATGACGACACTTGACAGAGAACTGAAGTAACATATACACAATTAACGAGCCATAGCTCATAAACGGCAGATGACATACCAACAGTTAATAAATCAAACGTGAAGATATGGAAGGAGGGACGGAATAATAACAGGAACAAAATGTTTACCTTGCACACATCTAGTATAATTGAAATGGTGGTAGGACTAAACGGTACTGCTAGACCAATCTGAATTCGGCACCGATTCTCAGGGTAATGTTGAACAGCTGGAATAATTGTAATGGCCCCATAAAACATACTTCTTAATTTGCAAGTAAAACAGATCTTTGAAATAAGGCAACAGTTTGTAGTACAATATCTTGCAGATCCAGGCTTGAAATGGCTGGGATCAGTTGTGATAAGTCATGGTCATTTAAAGAATCACTTAAAGGTGGCATTATAGTTTAGTCCTACAACAATAGCAGAATAAACTTCATTTTACACGATAACTTTGTTACAAGCCACTGATACATATTTTCAACTCTATTGCATAAAATGTTTTATTTTAGGGACGAGATGGTCGTAGTGGAATTCCTGGAGCTCCAGGTCTACCTGGCGTACCTAGTCATATATTGAATGATGCCATTACCAAGTTTTGGAAAAAATGAATTAAGTCGTATGGCTAGTTTTAGAACAACAGTACAACAAGCAGTTGTAAGTTGATAATTGTCATTTTAAAATATTTTTAAATATAGAAACTCATTTCTTAATAAACAAGTTCCAGTCAGTAGTACAATAGCATTGATGCAAGCAAAATCTATCCACAACAGTTCTTGTTGTTACTGTCCAAGTATGATTCACCAAAAAATGTAGGTTATACTTACCCTTCTTTCGGTTAGATGGGTACATTATGATCAAGTTACGAATCTAAGACTTCAGAAACAAAACTGAATATAGTACACAAATTGTTGTTTCCTTAGGATTCTCTAAGAAGTTCGTTAATCAACCTCATTTGGGTGAAATAGTTGTCATCTTTTCAGCTTTTAAAAAGTTTTTAAACAAAATCATCAAGGACTACTAATAGTTATTATACAGTGGTATTGTAAATGCAGATACGCTTGATAGTTTTTCAACCTCATAGTTTCACTACTTCTTGTTAAGGAATTTGTCCAAATAATAACCAATTCAAGATATTTCAAAAAGGCAAACAAGGACATACACAACATTCAGGGCAGTCTTAAGTAACAGATTCAAATGGAAACCGATCTTTACATTCTGATTAAAGTAGATATGTGTAAACAGTCGATCACTATCCAGTTCATTCACATATAGGTAAATGAGGGAAAAACACAGCCTCACCATTAGTGTAACTAATTAAAGAATGGTTGTTATTAAAATATAAGTAGTATATAGAAAATTATCTTTCTTATTAGTAGGATAAGCATAGGTTGTTCAAAAACAATATGCTTATTCAGCACAATATTGAATGATCTAAAATTTATTTACTGATGAGTTTTGAATCTGGAATAACTTAAATTTCTTTAATTCATCTTGCAAAATATACACCATTATATCTTGAATTTAGCCAGTCCCAGGTTAGGCAGTAACAACCTTGTTAAAGCCAATCCAGAGAAGACACAAAGATCGATTGTTGTATGCCCGTATGTCTATCCCAGTACTGCTGGTCCCTTAGTCAGCTAGAAGAACACTAGAGACAACCAGATGTAGTCCACCTGTATTTTAATGATTCTTTTTTATCTGTAAAACATGACGGCAAAGCTAACCACTTAGAAAAATTATATCAACACAGAACAAAGTAAACAATCGTACGGAATTAATAAACGTGTACATATTCAATTCGTTATCATTTATGAATAGAAAATGACATGGCAACAGTTATTGGGTCAGATGTGAGATTACGACAACTAAAATATACAAATGATCGTAAAAAGCAACCGGTGTAAGTACAACCAAACTATAAGAAATAATTTTTTGGTTAGCAGTTCTGGAGGTTACCCAGTCGTCCTGATTCGACTGACTTAACACACAAGTTTATACTATTTCTTATTACAGCATTATTTATCAATTGCCAATCATATTCTTCTTGTTTTCAATTTAATAAGACATTCATTAAAATATATGATATTTGTAAATGTTTTGCTATTCAGTATATTTGCATTAATAAAGATATTATTCAGTAAATAGAATGGGCTACTATTCAGCCTTAAGCAGCATTCGTATATCAGTGACCTGGATCCCGAATGTTTCATGAAATTTCTAATTACGGATAATGATTTTCTTAAAATGATTAATTCGATCAGACGACTGTATTCTAAATGTAGAATAATCATACGAAACTATTTGTAAATAGATTTTCGCTGATGATATTTAATATGTATCTTTTAGGTATACTTGAATCATCTTTACCTATTTATTTTTATTTCTCTATATATTATAGATGATGCTTAAAGGAAGTCGAGGTCAACAAGGCATGATTGGTCTTCCAGGAATACAAGGTCCACCTGGACCAAGAGGTTCAAAAGGAGATCAAGGTCTTATTGGAGAGCCTGGTTTTATTGGACCAACAGGTTTAAGAGGTCCACCAGGTCCTGTTGGTCCACGGGTAAGTTGATAAACCAACAGAGTAATAATCATTTATGTTTCAAATTAAACTATGCATTTTAATCTCATGTCAGTCATTGGTTAAAGAACAGTATTGGAACAAGAAAACACGGAATTGAAATGACCCTGGAAATTTCTCAAATTAAAAACTGGAAGACCTACCAATGTCATCAAGGTCGCCCCGAATTTCGACGAAAATGCATACCATAAACAATATATCATAGCTAGGACTAGTATTTAGGCTATCGATTACAAAATTTGATTAACATCAGTATTTAATGTTAGATTTTAGGCAAGGAATAGGTTTCATTGTAAAAATTAATGCTTAGCCCAGTTACCCAAAAGGTTGGTGTTATATCACATAAGGTTGGGGAAAACAGTATAATAAGTTATCGATTAAAATGTATGAAAAAACACATGGCTATTAGAGCACTGCCAGTGTTAAACTAAGTTGTGTCCAGTCTCACAGCACATTTGAACTTAGGTTCAGGAATACAATTGAACTTCAAGCTGGAAACAACAATTATCATAAAGATTAATATTAGAAATAGAATTTAGAAATTCTAGCTTAAACTAAAACTTTACGTCGATTCGGCCATAAATCAATCTTCCTTTTGACTATTTGTGGTTAATAAGTAGAATGATGATTAGCCCATTCTTAAACTAAACGTGGGATATTTCAAGTGTTGCGTCAGCTCGTTCATCTACTATACTCTAAATGTACAGCACATAACATTCCATGACAGCTAGGTTGTACCATGTACAATGTGTTTTAAAATTTGCCTTAGTTACTACAATGCTTCAAATGGATCATTCTAAGTTAACAATAGGGATACTTCTGTACTCGATTCTATGTTGTTTATATGGACCAATCCTAACGCCTGTATCTATCAACATAAAATAATTAGCTAAGCATTATGTAACCGTTTACTCATTGTAAGTGTCCTACTTTAGTTTGCAACTAGTAGAATAGCTAAACACTGTTTTCGAAAATTGACATGAAAAAGACGTGTAAATAATCGTTGTAGTAGACTAGATGTTGAGAATATAGTCCAAGAAGATAGAATAAAAAAGTCTTCCTTGAATGAATATATAAACTTCACTAGCGTAAAAAAGTAAGGGATGTATATACTCCATTGATACATTTTAAGTCTCTAACTATTGATCGTAGTTATCATGTTGAGCTCAACCAAGTATCCTGCATCAAGAAACATTCCTTACGCTAACAATCGATGACTTTATGGCATGATACATGATCTTCGTTAGCTTACTTCTAACATACTTCTACTCTAGCCACTATACTTAACACAAATAACGGTGTAACGGAGTTGTAAAAATATATGAATGAAGCTAATTTAATCTATAATGGAAGTCTAGAGATTGAGCCTATGTTACAGATGTACATGGTTAACTCTGGGAAAAACTTGATGAAATACAGTAAATAGACCAAAATATTTCATTCGAGTCAACTTCATTATGAGTCTATGCAAAATATGAATGAACTTATTATGGAACAAAAACAGAAACACAGTATAACGCATAACGGGATTGAATATCCGGGATACCATAAAGTCAGACATTGAACTAAAAATACACCTCAATAAGTAATTCATACATATTTAATTGGAATACGTTTGAAATGACAAGAGAAAGTAGAAAGTCTTTCTAAAAATTAATAAGTTGTCAGTTCCATGCATTGTATAATCATGTCACAGTTGAGAACAGTGAATAATTATTTCGTCCGATTTTAGGATACTTCGGTAACACATTCCAACGACTCTCTGAAAGATCTTACCTGAGGTATTTAGTTCTTATTGTTAAAGTTTGGACCGAATTTCGTAATGTCATACATTGAAAAGAGCGGATTTTTGATTGATTGCAGATGACAACTCACCATATGTATTGTCAAGATAGGTAAAAAGCTTTAGAATATAGATTAGGTACATAACTGAGAGCTTCAGTTATAATCGATCATTATATTTGTTGCATTGAGATTATTCAGTGAAAAATATTTATTATTTCATTTCAATAGGGCAGACCAGGTGTTGATGGTGAAGTTGGAGCAAGTGGTTTGGCAGGTCCTAAAGGATTGCCCGGTCTACCTGGACTACCGGGTCTACCTGGTCATAGAGGTCATAAAGGAGAAATTGGACCTAGTGGTATTAAAGGGGATATTGGATTAAGAGGACCACCTGGTCCTTATGGACGAGATGGTGAAGTAGGTCCTCCTGGTGAACCTGGTTCTGCTGGCCTTCAGGTAAGTTATTCATCAAATATTGTATTATTAATGTTTCTGATAAAAATGTGACAAATTCAGAAAAATAGAGATATTTAGCTAGTGAGTGAACTCTGTCCTTTATTACATAGAAACTTCTGTATAGTTTCAAAGTATCGTTACGTTTTCTCTTATCCAAAGAATCCTTATATGCTTAACATAATATCTTCCGTTACTAACTGGGCTTTTAATAGCAAGTCTTATTTTATAATTTACAACTGCCTTAAAAGAATGTAGCCACGTGATCTTTACGTCAAATTACATAAATCATAAAATACATAGAATGATGTTCTAATGATTAATGGTAGTTAGTTCTAATACTAATTTACATCTTATTTAAGAATGTTTTATTTTTCACTTAACAACACTGAACTAAGTTGAATAGGAATTTCATAACTTAGCGATACAATAACCAAAATATCTGGGGAACATTTATCAGCTTTTTTGATAAGTAAAGCTGTGAACTGTCATTAAATGACGACCTTTCGAACGACCTTGTTTTAATTCAGTATACACTATAGGCAATGAAATGAAGTTACTGTGAAACAAGTCATTACATATCTGAATGTTATCATCTATTTAAGTTTTCAAGTGTTGAGTAACTATGTCGAATAACATTACTGTTTAAAAACCATTTTGAATCATAATTGACTTGTTAATTTTTGTGAAAATCAAGCCTATTGAATAGTAAAAACGAACTTGAACGAGTAATTTACTTCCTCTCTTTTGTTAATTAGGGTCCTATGGGACCAGTCGGACCAGCCGGATTACGTGGATTACCAGGAAGATCTGGTCCGAATGGGCTTAAAGGAGAATTTGGAGATTCAGGTGAAATTGGCCCACCTGGTCCTCAAGGACCTGTAGGCCCACCAGGAGTACCTGGACCGCAAGGCATACGTGGATTAACTGGGAAGCCAGGAGCAAGAGGACCACCTGGTGTAACTGGTTTGCCAGGTAGTCCTGGAATGACCGGAAATCCTGGACCACAGGTAAAGAAATGTTTTGATTGCAATAAGATTCCATAGATGTTAATGACATAAAAAAAGGTGTTAACAAATGTAAATTTTTATATGTTTCGTTATCATTTAATTTCATGTGTATTTTATTCCATTCGCGAGACAACTATGATAGCCTGTATATGCGGTAGCACGTAATTTTGAGGAGCAGAAAGAGTATTATATTGCAGAATTATAAACCATGCAAAAGTGAAGTTGATATTAAGTGATTCCAAATAATCTAGTAGTACCGTATGTGAACAATTCATGGACACAGATTACTCAGTAAATCCTGATGTATCATTCTGAATAATAAATAAACATAATGACATCAGACTTCTGGATTATGATGAGGAAGTCGATATTTGTCGTCTAAACCAGAATTTCTGTATCCGAAAGGAATTCGTGGTTCACTGGACGTTATCATAGTGAGTGACATCATGGCATACTTATTGTTTCTTTTTACTCTCCCTTATCTTCCTTGCTTTCTATCTTTAAGGATGTGTTAAAATTACTTGCACTTTGTTTTGTTCATTCTACCTATCATATTTGTAAAGATTTCTCATATTTCATTACAACTTCGAAGTATTCATAATAGACCTTTGATACTTAGCTTAGTCCTAGGGTCCGTGTTACTGAAGACAATGAGTGACATGGTTCATAATCAGTCACAGTGGTGCAAGTATATTCATAACTACCTTTTAGGTTATAAGTTCAATTATTATTTAGCACACGTCCTTAACCTGATTTCTCCATGATGTAATCTGTTGTTGTGTTATACTTGTCTATTTGATCTCATCGTAACAGTGTGGTTTGGTAACTTAGACCTGTGGACACACGCCCCAGGTCCTACGTTTTCCGTGACTGACTGACTAGCCTAATTTATTGTTTTCTCAAATTATTGGCTAAAACATTTGACCTCCTATTAATTTAGTATTCTAGGTTTTTCCACACAACCTTAAACTGTTAGTGTCATCACCATTACACTGATAGACGGTTTTAATAATTATTATCCAATACCATCACTTTGTCTACTGCCTACGTGTATGTCTGTCACACTCGCTTACGTCATGACCTCCTTCTCACTTGTCCCATTCATCTGTACATTGAACTTATTATCATGATCATGATTATTATTCACTATTGTAACCAAATGACGGTTTATATATTACATCCAACTTTACACATTTACTAATTCGTTTTACTTATTTATATGAATTTGTCCATATATATGAAAAGAAGAAATAATGTGAAATGAAAAGAATTTAACTCATTCTATGAAATGCTAAGCATATCAACAAGATGACTAATAGGTAACAAGAATTCTTATTGCAAGAAGTAATTAGTCAACAATACACCTGGAAAGTAACAAGTGGATGGTCTATGAAATTTAAAAACTGCTGTTTTGAAGTAGTATATATTGATCATTCTAATACAATGATTTTGGAAGAAAACTTCACTGGTTTAGTGGTTTTCTTTTTCAAAGTCATAATATTACAATAAATTGTTGATTTTTGTTAAAGGGTAATGCTGGTCCAAAAGGTGAGCCAGGATTAACTGGGGAACCAGGTGACACTGGACCTGTTGGAGCTTCAGGATATAAAGGTGACCGTGGTCCTCGTGGTTTGCCTGGAGCTAAAGGAGCTCAGGGAGCAGCTGGTTTGACTGGCGTTCGTGGAGATCGAGGTGAAAAAGGCTCAAAAGGTGAACGTGGTCTTCCTGGACCAAGAGGTAGTGAAGGTCCAGTTGGAATTAAAGGAGAGCCTGGTATAATAGGTGAACTTGGTCCTCGTGGATTAGAAGGTCAAAAAGTAAGTTGGATATAATCAATGAAACACCTTGAAAAATGGGATTTAATTGTTTACTTCTGTGAAATTATACCTAAACTCTCTATCATACACACCACAGTCACTCCAATCAAACCATTCAACTGTGATTATTATATGAAGGTCGGTAAGTGAACCACAAAGCTTGCATTCTATAAAAATCTTGTAGTTATCATTTCGTTGAAATGTGAACAAGGTAATGTGAGAACCAAATATATTGTTTTCCAGTGTAACAAATAGTTTATTTTGTGAAAACCATATTCCTTAGAAATTCCCAGCCTCATTTGTGTTTGCGCAAAAATATTGAATTTGATTTAGTAATCTTCGAGTGTCTTGATAATCTTCTATCTTCTGTACACTAGATCCGTTTCTGTTCCCCATTTATTACAACAATGTTATTTGACCAATCAAGTTCAAGGTAGATAGAACAAGCTGCTAGTCATAACATACTTTTACTAGGAGTTTGCGTTAGTTAAGTCGACGAGAACGACGGTGAAAGCTCCGCTCAGCTCAGAGAACGCAGTAAAACTGAAACCATCCTCTTGAGCTACAAATCTGGTTGTGCTAAATGCTACCACAAAGAACTGTTTATTATTTGTCTTTCTTCCTGCGGAAGATGTTTTCCAGACATTTACATTTCATAAGAGGCTTGTAGATTTATTGTCTGAATTAACAATATATTTTCAGTCCTGATTTTCACTTGTACCTACACGTATTCTATTGCTCCCGCATCATCGACAAACGTAATTTATGGTTTGTGGTTGCCCCATAATGGAGAAGCACGGATAGTAAACTTTCAGTGTACCATCTGTTCTCAAAATTATACCGTTTCTTTTTGGACGCTTACAGCCTGGCAAATACAACTAAAATTAATACTCACTAGAATAAATTCTAGGTAACCGTAAATGCATTTGAACTTGATTCCATTGCATTACTTTCATGATTGACAATGCCGATCAGTCGATAATGAGGTACTTTTTCAAAGAATAAAGTTCCAATACCCGGGTATCTCACCTAGTAAATCAATAATTTTATTGGAAGAAACGAAATGTGGGGAAGTTGAAGAATTTTTAATGACTGTAGTAGATAGGGGTTACTAAACAAAAGAAGTGTTGTGCACTGGATGATTATTCTGTATCAATACAACAAGCAATACATTGAATCAGACGAAAATTTGTGTATTACAATATAAATAGTCGTTTATATTCTTTAATTAGGAATCGTCTACCAGTAAACTTTTATCATTCCCAAGTTTACACTGACTGAACATATCAGAAATTTAACTTGTTCTTGGATACTTTGTATGACCAGTGCTAATCTAACGGAAATGCTACTCAGGAAGTGACATGTTTTAGCAACTGATCCTTGTTCTCTATTTAACAGCAATGCTTATTCTCCATTAGATTAAAACTTATATCAGGGCAAGAAACATAGTCATTTAGGAAATTCAGGATAATACCAACTTCTTGTCAAACTGAGGTGAAATTACTCACTGAAACTACTGATTTAATCATTCAGTATCACTAATTATCAAATGCAGAGATGAACTGAACTTAATAGTAAGTTTGCTGATTCCATCCTTTGTGGTTTACTTATCTGTAATTAGCTAAAGGATTTCTCAAGGTATCTTATCACTACTTAACTCATATCATAACTGTCTCGTAAAATAAAAGTTATTCAATCTGATATGGTAATACAGTGATTGAAAATTTTTATTAAATCATAAGGTATTTACATTATTGAAAATTATCTAATGTTGTGTATTTTTTAAATTTTCTAGGGTAACGAAGGTCCTCGGGGAAGTCCAGGATATCCCGGGGGTCCTGGACCAAAGGGTACTGTTGGACCTGCAGGTGGAATTGGGAGCCCAGGAGAAAAAGGTGACCCAGGTCATATAGGACCGTTAGGTCTGAGTGGACCTGTTGGACCACGTGGAGCACCTGGTCCACGCGGAGCCCCTGGTCAGTCAGGACCTGTTGGATTTAAGGGTGATGAAGGGCCAACAGGACCAACTGGTCCTCCAGGAGCTGCTGGACCTCAAGGTCCCAGAGGTACACCTGGTTTTGCTGGAGTCCCAGGTCCTCCAGTAAGTTCACATGTTTTTTTAGTAAAATTATCAATGAACAGATTGTCTTAACTAAACTTCTTTTATACCTTGTTACATTGATATAATTTTTATTTTACCTAAAAACTAGTTAACAGTTTTGATGCGACTGAAAGTACCACTCGGTAATACTGATTTCTTTGACCAAATGTAACGCAGAGAAAGTAAACAATCGAATAGATGCTTAAATACTGAATGCTTGAATACTGAACTGATACCTTTTAATCAGTTTCAAACAGTTGTATAGTGAATATAGTAACCTAAACTTATGTAGCTAATCATCTTTGGTTGATGAGTTTTGCTTCATTTATTACAATTGATCATAGTTACTTACTTGTAGGAACCTCATTAATTAGTTAACAACATATGGTGTTGTCTAATCAGACTGAAATTTATCTGCATTCAACTTTAATTTATGCTGTTATTTGATTCAAGTAATCTTATTCGTTAGTTTAGTTTGGTGTTATGTGTGATTTACCCAACCATGTAAGTCGGATAAGACTCTATATAAATAGTTGTATATTTTAGTCATATCCTAGATCTTATATTCCACTTGCTGTAAACGTTATACGTATTTATTATCCATATTATTTTGTATTGTAATGTATCTTGAAGATAGTTTTTTCTTTAAATATTAGTAATATGACAGTTATCATAGGTGTCAGTTAATGACCGTCTGACATTAATTTAAAATTGTAGGATATCGGATACCAACTTAATGATCCAGGCGCAACTCAATCACTTCGAGGAATGCATATTTTGAGCTGGATCATCACCCTCGTCATATTTAGTCATTGAGTGATATAAATGTCCAGTAGCTCGTAATTCTCAAATTATTTTATTTTCTGTTTAACCTATGTTAACCATAACACAATTTTCTTTTTCTTTTTGAATAAAGGGTTTGCCTGGTAGGCCAGGACCAGTAGGACTTTTAGGAGATCGTGGGGAACCTGGTGAACCCGGAATACCTGGTGAGATTGGACCGATAGGTATGGTTGGTGTACCAGGTCAGGTTGGAGAACAAGGAGCGCCTGGAGAACGTGGTCCACCAGGACCACGTGGACCCCAAGGGATACCAGGCAAGCCAGGTGTGGAAGGAATTGAAGGAGTACAGGTGAGTTACAGAAAATTTCAACTACATTATATGATTTGTTCAAACGATACCGTTTATAATCTTGATCCATGTAGTCAAATACATGATAAATCGCAATTTAGGCACACAACAACTCTGTTGGTAATTAAATCTTGCTGGTCACAAATTTAAACAGAATGCAAAACACTGTTTCATAACTGTGTTGTAATTGCTTTTTGGCATTTGTATTACAGGGGGAAAAAGGAACTAAAGGTGCTCCCGGTCCTTCTGGCCCAAGTGGGCCTGTTGGATTACGAGGAACACGTGGGCCACCAGGTCCGTCTGGGGACCCTGGGGCAAAAGGAGACGAAGGTCGTCGTGGTCCTCATGGAAGCCTTGGAGATAAGGGTGACAGAGGCCCTCCTGGACCACATGGACCACCAGGTCCTATAGGGCCTGTTGGACCACAGGGATTACCAGGAAGCCAAGGTGAACCCGGGTAGGTAGACTGCTTGATTTTATGAGTGAAACTATGCAATTAGATTGATATTTCCCCATCAGTAAGAGTGTTTCAATCGTTTTACTTTTATGTATAATTTCATCTAGTGACAAAGGTGCACGCGGTCCTCCTGGTCCAGTTGGTGAAACAGGTGAAAAGGGTGTCCAGGGATTAATTGGCAAACCAGGCTTACGTGGACCAACAGGAGCAGATGGTGAGCAAGGAGACCAAGGAAGTCCTGGTCCACAAGGTGCTAAGGGCGACAGAGGAGAACCGGTGAGTAGAGTAATAAACAGTACTGCTTCCAGTAAATCTTTGTAATAAAAACTCATCAAATGTTAAGTTTATGTCGTGATTTTTACACTTTTTATAGGGTGAACAAGGTTCCACTGGACAACAAGGAGCAGCTGGATCTCCAGGTCCACAGGGTATGGTTGGTGAACCAGGCGAGATTGGAAATGCTGGAGTTCCTGGTCCAAAAGGTATAGAAGGCAAAGTTGGACCACCAGGACCACCTGGACCCGCTGGTGTTCAAGTACGGTTACCTTGATTTTTATAGTTGCCTAAAATGTTCCTTTAATCACTGTCACATCAATCCGATTTCCCATGTGCAACAAGTGTGCATATACTTTATAAGGATGATGAGTGAATCATTTATTGAACAATTTACAACCTGATATATAGCTCAGAATTGAATGGGATTTTATCCATATGAATTATTTACTTTCTGAGATAAACACGGATCTTAAAACTTTAAAACAGGCTAATAACCCTGTAAAAGTTTACATACTGCGTCAAGAAAGTGTATATATTTAAGCAATAATGGATTTAGTAAATGGTTTCCTAGTTTTGTGTATTTGCACTTATCGAATATTGTGGAGCATAGATTCTTTGACTTCATGTGGAAAAGATACACATATTCAACAACAGTATACAGTAACACATAAAGATGTCATAGAAAGCTACTCACAATACGTCATTTATGAAACCAATAAAAATATTTTATGATTTTATTTAATTCTATATACTTTAAATTTCAGGGGTCACCTGGTCGAAGTGGTCCACGTGGGGAACCTGGTATTAAGGGAGTGATCGGTGCGGAAGGTCCTGTTGGATTTCCTGGACCTGTTGGCTTAGCCGGAGCTCCAGGAAAGATGGGAGTGCCTGGTGCACCAGGTTCACCTGGATTACCAGGATTAAAAGGAGAACAAGGAAAACCAGGTGCACGTGGTGAACAGGGGGCTCAGGGTGCTATCGGACCAGCAGGACCAAAAGGCATGAAGGGAATGCTTGGAAGACCTGGTCGACAAGGTCAACCTGGGTCTGCAGGACCACCAGGAATAGTTGGAGAGCCGGGTGTTCAGGTAAACTTTATGGTTAAATTGTTTACTCTTGACAACCAATTATATACTTAATGAGTTGTCTGTTATTAATTATGTTGATTTAGTCTCCATCGATAAATAGCAGTTAACTAAACAAGCTTTAAAAAGGATGTTTTTTGAATTTTAGGGTGCACAAGGGCCGATGGGTCCAATCGGTGCACCAGGTCTTCCAGGTGAACCTGGTTCTGCTGGTCTACCTGGGAAAGATGGAGTCCGTGGAGATATTGGTCCTGAAGGAATATTCGGCGATGATGGGCCTCCAGGACCACCAGGGCCCGTAGGTGTTCCTGGTGTTCAAGGTCCCCCTGGAACTGCTGGTGAGACTGGTCCAATTGGTGACCCAGGAGATCGAGGTGCTCCTGGATCGATAGGGTCACCTGGGGAGCGCGGGCCACCTGGAATAATGGGTGCTGAGGGACAAGTTGGTCCACAAGGACCTGAAGGAGAGCAGGTGAGTTAGCTTTCTCCATCCATCAGGTAGTTTAAAAATTCACTTTTTTTAAATAAATAATTATTTTGGTTGTTTGCTATTTCAGGGTCTTCAAGGACCACCGGGAGATTCCGGACCAAAGGGAAACATTGGCAAAATAGTAAGTGTTGATTTTTTAGTAATAGATAACTCTACTTTTGTAATATATTATTACAAACTTTCTCATCTCTTTTTCTTTGTCTTGAATAGGGATCACCAGGTCCAGTCGGTCCGAAAGGAGAATCTGGTCCAAAAGGTGTAGGAGGTAATCCTGGAACAGTTGGCCCACCGGGACCTAAAGGAGAACAAGGTAGCATAGGAGATCCTGGGCCGTCTGGAAAACAAGGCGAAATGGGTGGACATGGAGATCAAGGACCACCTGGTCCTCGAGGACCTAATGGTGATGAAGGAGAATCTGGGCCCCCGGGTCCGATAGGCCAACCTGGTCCACCTGGACTACAAGGTAAGTCTTCATTGATTCCTCATCTATTAAATAACTGTGGCTTTTGAAACAACGATACTAACATTGTTCGTTAAATTTCAATCGCTGAATAATGTTTCAGCTGTCTTTATTTGCAGTAAATCTTCTTTCCGTTACTTTTGAGACAACCGATAATTTACAATGCATCTTAAAGCAAAAGAAAATATTTCCAGTTCAGGTTAATTATTTTGACAATGTTTCAAATTTGATTGCTGAGTCTTTCTTTGTCGTTTTAATCGACAGCATCAGTGCTTATTTAAAATAGTAGAGAGTTGTGTAGTTATTCTGACAGTGTGAAATCAACCTATTTCTATTACTATATTAGTAAGTTGTTATTTGCATTAATTTGGTGGCTTCGTTTGCTTTTGTATTCCAGTTAACTGTTCTGTTCGGTTGATATTTTCTACATAGAAAGATGAATGGGATAAATTTTGATGTGTTTATTGATTATAGACTGTTTTGCATAACATGTGTTAAGAGATTCTTTAAAAATTCTTAAAATCCTTCGGTCTAAAATTTAAAAACTGACGTCATATGACAGATGAATCTGTTCACTTTTTCATATGATGTGTTTTTGTAAGCTATTACTTCGTGGAAGAGTTGATATGCTAGACACCTTAAGAGGATTGATTATCATTGAGAGCCATTTATCTGTAAACTATTTCAATGTTTTTGGTCATATTCAAAGTGAACAATTTATTTTTATTATCATTCAGTTCCCCCTGTTCTATTTTTCCATTTGACACATTAACTGTTATTATATCATTTCTCAGTGATAAACTATGGTTAATCAATTGTGTATACGAACTCCAGTTCACATTCACTATTACTCCCATTTTGTATTAATGTTAGTTTCCTAATTAGTTGACTGTGCCGTCAGGTTTCATGTATATATAAACGGATGTGTAAAATATGATTCAATTCTGTTCGGTTGGTCTATCGCCATGTGTTGGCATTCGATCAACCAACCGAATTTCTCGCGTCATAACAAGAGTCTTTTTTCGAATTTGTCTATACTCAACATAATGTTCCTTTACACTGACTTAATCGTTATTATATTAGCACAATTAATACTATTGTTATCATTACCTTTTGTATATATTTAACCAGGTCCTCGGGGAGAGCAAGGACATTCAGGTGATCCTGGACCGATGGGTAAACAAGGCCCTCAAGGTCAAGTAAAGATAACAAATAATGGCGAAAATCTACGAATGAGATATAAAAGATCAGCTGTAGTGCAAACTGGTAAATATTATCTCTTGAAAAAAAAGATTCATAAATTTGATAATTTCTTTTATTGATCACTTCTTTTTACATGGTAACTTGTATCTAGGATGAACAAGAAGTTTATTCAGTAGTTTAAGGTATAAAGTTTTACTAGGGTCATGAATTAGAGATTAGAATTGATCACTATTTGAGATATATGTAACACAAAAGTATTCATATTATACAATTTTCAGGAAAAGTTGATCTACTAATTGATCTGAGGTTACTAACATTGTTTTCCTATGTTCAATAAGTGTTCTGTAGCATTTCTTGTTACCATTGTTTAAATGAATGTTGAATATATTTAAGTAACATTTTTATTGATGACTTCATTTCAAGCAGATAACATTTTATTCAGAATGATTTTTATAAACATATTGGTGTAGAGCATTCCAGTATAGTCTTTGTGAAATATACTTACAGTAATATTAAAGACTGTTACATATGCTAAAGATCTACAATGTATTGAATTCCATTGTATTCACAGTCACTACCTATATCTATATTAGTCAATCTATTTAAGTAGTATAAATTCATTTCCTAATTAAGCATGTTCTCGTTCTTACTCATTCAACTCCCTATTACTGTTTATCAAGCTAAGCGTCACTATGAAAATTCTCAACTAATCATTTAATGAATAGACGATAGAGTGAAGAAATGTTTTTCTTTAATTAGTTATTTCATCAGAAATCTACACTAATATACATCTTTGTTTAACAATAAAGGAATTGACATAAGACGATAATAATAATAATAATAGCTTTATTCTCAAGCAGCATTTCGTACATGAGGGTATGCCAGTTTATCTATGTACAATGGTCTTGATAAAAAGTCACTTTTAGGGAATTCACACTATATGAAGATATTAATTAAAAATATGACCAAAGACTAGGGTATCGGAGGTATGCATTGTATTATAGTATACTTCTGATAAACAATCATGCACTTTTCGTCTATGGTGCTACGATTCTAGGAAACGGCTAGGAGTAAACAGAATGGACTGTAGATGATATCTAGATACGGATTAAGGCCAAGAGTATTAGTAATTTGGATAAGAGCGCCAACCAAACGTATATATGAGGATATTCTTCCATGGTGGAGTTGATGCCTTACCTCATAATTGATTGTAAATATTTAACTAATCAATTACAGTTAATGTAAATAAAATGATGATTAGTGCTCAAAATTATTAATTCATGATTGAAATAATCGATCCAAATGATTGCAAAGTTAATGGGTTACATAATATCTATTAAAAGAACTGAGGATGTTGTTAAGAGGTCATATGTTAGTCAAATAAGGTGGTTGGCATAAAGTACACAACATTATAAATTTTATAAATTAAGTGATTGGTTGATGCGTAAATGGATTTCGTTGATAGGCAGAGATTTCTTTAGCTATCAAACTCGTATTACTGAGATCTGATTAGTTTAAAATGACTACTCTTTAGTATCATCACATAATCTCAAGTCCTACATCTATTTAAGTTTGTATTCAGCTTAGATTCATTTATTCGACAAATTACGTTTATCATTTGAATCAACTAGTTGGTCTTTAAAAGTATTCTATGCTTTATACTATGCCACTCACTAGGGTTAAAGATTGATTTCAATTTCTATGTGCGTAACTTGATTATAATCTGCTGAAGAGAATGTTTCGTATTACTTTGAATAACTGACATACAGAAAAATAATTCAAATAATGAATAAATTTCATTCTGATAATGCTCAATAATGCGATTTGTTCTGGTTCATTTTACCTATGGCTGCTAATCTATCTGATGTCAATTTCACATAATAGTTAAGAAAAATTACTTGGCCATATAGATAGATAGATACAACGCAGAGCTTCGTACCTACGAACATCAGTTCAGGTTGCCATACCACATCAGCACAGAGACGCAACTCTCAGTTCAAATCCAAGAGTGATAGCGATAGTAGAAGTATTAGCAGTAATGCAGAAGATTAAGGCGCGAAGATATGAATCGAAAAGTATAATTCAGTGAGATAAATTTGAAAGGAGAAAGATAGAGAATTCAGTAGGTTAGATTTTGAGAGAACACAAAGAGTGGATGCACCTGCTCCATTGCAAACGATTCTTAGCCATGTCGTTCAAGGTCTCTAACCATTGGTGACTTTCGTCTCGCGGACCCCAACCACGGAGCCTACATCTACCAACATGACTCAGTCCACTTGTCAGTGTCTTCATCGATTTCTGCGATGTTTTGGTTTGGCCGCCTCTAGCTTTCTTCCAACCTATTCCTACGCCGCAAAGCATAGCTCATCGAGGCAGTCGGTAGTTAGACATGCGTAACACATGTCCCAACCACCTCAACTGATGAAGTTTCAATACCTCATCTATTGATTTGCCATCCTTTCCTAGAACCTGTTTCCTAACGACAGCATTGCTCACTCGGTTGTCCCACGACACACGAGCAATGCTTCGGAGACACCTATGATCGAAGACCAGTAACCTACGAATGTCCTCTACTCTTTACGGCCATGTTTCGCTCCCGTATAGTAGGACAGAGCGAACTGCTGCACGGTACACTCGTCCTTTGGTTAGCAAGCGGATACCTCGCCTGCGCCATAAGTGACGCAACTTGGGAAAAGCCAATCGAGCTTTCTGTATCCGTGCTGAGAAAGCTCGGCCAGCTTGGCCATATATACCACTAGTAAATCTTTATGAGTATCAGTTTCAATGGCTATGAAATGTAACGATGACACATCACGATTATACTATACTTGCCGTTTAACAAGTGTTGCGACATTTTGTGAAGATGAAAAACTTTTTTGTACATCAATATCATATTCCATCTTATACAATAAACTGTTTATTGTTTTATTATCAATAAATCAATCATCACTATTTATTAATACTCCAGAATATGTTAGATAAGAATAATTCGAATCTGTTTGGATCTTCCTTTAGATATGTTATAGAATGAAACTAGTCAGTCTCTGTTGACATAAGTACATCCGGAGTGAATTGCCTCGATATAGCGGTAGTACACAAGTACTGTTAGAGTTGAGTTGTGACTGTCAAATGGAGTCTAGGATATGCGTCTCGCCCTATTTGGGACTCGTCAGCTGGTTGAATATACATCCTAATGTTTGTGTTCACATCTAGATCCGGACTCATTTCGTTTCCTGCTAAGCGCCACCACGTTCACCACTAGGCTACTAAGTCCAGACAATTACGCTTGTGCAGCGGGTATGTATATATAATTCAAATATATCTGGACAAGTCCGACTGTCTGAACTCAGTAGTGGTGAATGTGGTGGTGTTTGCACAAAATGAACTGGGTTCGATTCCTGACATGAACATCAACAACTAGTCGACGAGTGCCAAACAGGAAGAATCGAGCGTCTTTGATTCCGTAGGTTAATCATAATCCAACTCAGACTGTGTTAAGAAGTGTACAACCATATTGTAAATGCTTAAGAAGTTTTTATGTCACTCTATGATGATTCAAATGATGTAGGGTGATTTACTGTCCTAGGTAGGTACGAAATGTATACCTTTGTGATATTTTACTCATAAATCACTCTTCTATAAACATAGTTTCGGTTATTTATCACTAGAAGTTAATGACTACGATAACTACTTAACTAACGTTAACATACTTTGGAATAAGTTCCCAGTAGACCTGACAACATGTGGACCGAATTCCATAATATTACCATTGCGATCACTTACTGTTCATCAATAAGAAAAGAGACAATATTTTTCAAGATTTTTTTACTTCAATTATCTTTCTAAGACCAGTGAACTCAATTTAAATACTGATAATTTCTCACTGGACAAATTGTTGTAACAAGAGGTAGGCAGAAAAAAAAAATAGGGGGGATGAGAAAAAAATGTTTGTTCATACGAAAAATATGTTGATGTACTGAAGGACTATCAAGTACGATTGAATAGAAGAATGTGACAGTTATGAAGGAGTAGAAAAGAGAAGATAAAAATACAAAGCCTTAGTGATAACGAAGAGGATGATGGTGAGGTGGGGTGGGGAAGGTAGAGTTATATGACAGTTTGTAACTCACTTCATTATCGGCTATGAAGATTATCATGTTAATAAGAGTGGTTGATTAAATGTCCTATAAATGCATAAATTTGGTTTGTTGATGCGAATGTTGATAACTTTAGCTCTACGTACTAGACGTATGCGTAAGCCTTGTAACAGATTAATCAGAACATTGTTGATTACTTGCTACATAATCAATGTGTTTTAGATTATTAAGTATAGAACCTTTAATCGTCTTCAGTTACCCCTCGCTTAAATTGACTGAATTGTATTTGAAAATTCAGTGATGGATTTGTTTGATTATACGCCTTATGTAAATAGTTCCAAATGATTAGTTAGCATCACACATGGACATTAGTGAGGCAAATGAAAGGAGTCTGTCATTATTTCCAGTAGGAAATAAAAGGTAATCGTAGGGATAACAATGTAACGTCTTTTATAGAGATTTAATTATTCTTTGCGTTAGTATTTCACTGGTATTACTATGTATGAACCATAGTTTCAGGAATATCCGTTTCTTAGTACCTGTTATAATTTTAGGTTTTGTATTAGTTTTCCTATATAACTCATTAACACATATGATGTTATCCTGGACTCTATTCCATGGTACAGTCATGGATGCACACTACCGTAGAGTTCTATACTAAGACGAACCTAGCTGTGTAGTACTTTCTGGTTTGTAATAGTTGTCTAACTTAGACTAATTAATGATATCAAATTATATCACTTCGTTTATAGTGAAATATGGATATATGTGTAAAGTTCTGATGAAAAACTGATTAACACTAAAATAAATTCTTTATAGGTAACAGGATTTTTTGTAACAATGAATTACAACTCTCTTAGGTTGCATAATTATTTCTAAATCGAAATGTTCATGTATTATGTATTAAGTATTCTGTAATTATAGTCAGTGGAGCCATAGTAACTGGCTTGTCGAATATTATGCAATATGTGAACTAGTATTCTTACATTCAAATAGAATATGGTCTTTATTATTCAATTATCTTTTTTTACACATATTGAAGAAGAAACACTTGAACAAATTAATCAAAATATATTTGGTCGTGTTGATGCACTTAATAAGAAAGTACGTTCAAGACGTTATGCAACTGGTTTAAGTCCACAAAATCCAGCAAGAACCTGTAAAGATGTCAGATTGACAAATAAATTCGCTCAAAATGATACGTAAGTTTTGTAAAAGTACCTTCATTTCCTACTGTTGATATTCAAGTTTCTATTCATGATATATGTAAATTTCCACAATATAGTTTATTTGGTGCATTACTTGTAGTGGGATCCAGGACTCGTTTACTCTCTGATCCAGTATATTTGGCTCCAATCAATAGTATGTTATCCACTCTACTAATGAACGCTAATGCTGATCACAACACTAATATAACGACACCCTCAACTAACGCAGCTTAAATAGAACGAAACGCGCGTCTTATAATCCATAGCCAGCCATTTACGAGATATAATAAAGCACGAATTAATGTGTTTTTCTGAAGAAAACTGGTTGAATCATACAAGAACATATTAAAGTTGATTCTGTGAAATACATTTTTAGGGTAACTAAACATTTCTCCAATTTGAATCGAAATGCTTTTGTGGAGACTATCATTTCATTTTGTTGGTTTTATTCGTTTGAATATTGATTTCGGTTGAGTACATTTGAAAACTTGAAGATTTGGACAGTATCGTATTCTAGTATGGACCTCTCATCAGTGTATACAATCGATTTTTCCAGGGAATTAAACTTAGGACCTTCACATCTTGCCGAAAAATCATAACCAATAGGACTACTAAGTTGATAGATGCTTAATGGGAGAATCCCCACTTCAATAAGTTTGAGATGTAAAACGATAATCAGTGACTGTTATCGTTGATAACAGTCTCGCTGCTGACTTTAATCTACAACGAAAATAAGCTACGAAATTGCAATCCCACTCTACACAAAATGACATCGAATCAACTACAATAATAGTAGCCAACTTCCTAGTAAGAAAACTTGACTGGCGAAGTTCAGACACATAAGAAGTTGAACGGTCATCACTAATGGCACTGATTAATCTTCGCGCTAAATCACATACTCAATGAAATGGAATTTGTGCCACTGAATGCCGAAAACCCAGTAGTTCTGATGACTATTCGTACTCCACGAGATCTGAATGTCTTGTATTTGATTCCCTGACGGAATCGATTGTGTACACTGCTGAAGAATCTCCTACAATAATGGAATAGCTGTCCAATCCTCTCTGATTTCCAAAAATATCCAACCGGTATCGATCAGGTGACGAATGGAAACAATACGAAATTTCATTATTTATTTATACACAAATATTTGATTTATGGGATAGTGATTTATTAAAGAAGTGCTATAACCTCATTTGTTGATATGATTAATACTGATGAATCCTACAGTTTTCTATTAAATCAGTCATTATCGATGTAAACCTGAACATAGTTGTTCTGTAGATCGACGACAAGATGAATGTTATCAAGTAAATACTAAAGACATTGAAACGATCATAGTATTAATAATAGGGAGAGAGATTAAACAATTGATTAAAGAGACCAGATTAAGATGAAGGCATATATGAAGTAAGACTAGAATTCTCCAGTCATATTCCAATTTCATATTCAGAAGAACAAGGATGTTGAAAATCGAATAAACAAAGTAGGAAACTGATTGTTGGCGCATTTTGTACTGAATAATATTTCCCCATAGTTTCTTAAAATTGTTTAATGCTGATCAGTTTTGCTTAGAATCTACAGCCTACAAAACTTTGTGCTGATATCTTCTTAACATTATTTATATGTGGCCTATACTAGACCTATCAGTTAGTCAACATTATAAGGTAAATGACTAATACATAATGATAGAATTTTTAGAATTGTGATATACATATGGGAAAAGTCATGATAGGGAACAAGGTAATACAATAAGTCAAATGTTTTCACTACCCATCAGTACAAGTAACTATACAACAGAGTTTGAAATTTCATAATATTCGTCTTCATACTGTCTTAGTCGATGTAGTATAATGAAATACACTCCAAATTAGAGTTAACCAAGACTGATTTAAGGCATATGATAATTTCTTCTGAAAGGCTATGACGAATTCTAGTTTTACACTTCATCTATGTTATATTCTGCAGTTCAATATAGTTGAGACATACACTAGCCTAAGATTGAACTCTATGCCTAAGAAAAATAAGAATATTGAAAATGGTCAGGGAGGCTTAAATGAGACAGCCAAACTGATAATGTCATCAAAATTAATGGCACATAAACGTTCTGTCCTTCTGACAAATACAAAGAAGAGTAGTCTACTTATTACAATAAGATGATTCAATTGTAATTTCTACTGACATTTGTCATTGAAGTGTGCCTACTATATCTAGTATCTGACATATCAAATTGATAATATAGAATTCTACGGTTAGATTATAGAATAGGTACGAGCTTGAATGATTCTTAAAATGTCCATGGTGAACAATAATTTTAACTAATCAGCATAGACTTTTGAATTCCAAGTATAACAATGAGTTAGTCAGAATTCGCTTAACTAGTAATTATATTATGATATAATTACACTGAAATGAATTGCAATGGAATAACGCTCAACTTTTAGTGTAATAAGAATCTCCTGGTTAGAATATGATTAAATTTATTTAAGTGAGTGTTTATGAAGATATCCACTGTTAATATTTTCGACAGGATCAGCATAATACGTAGTCAGATAGATACAAAACCAAGTGTGCATACAGAGTAATGTACATAAATAGGCGAAGAGGGTCAGTCATTAACAACGCAGAACCTAGTATATTCTCCCATAGGTCTAAGTCATTATACCATATAATCACGACGAGATCAAATTTACAGGGACAACAAGACAATAGAATACAAAAAGGAAGGTTGAAGTAAAGGTGTGTGTTAAAAAAATAATAGAATTTAAGAATCTAGATGAAGATGGAGATTAAATGCACTTGCGCTTTTGTGACAGATGTTGAGCCACGTCACCCAGTGTCACCAGCCATTGATTGAAATTATCAGGTGGATCCCAACCAGGAAGTATACAGAACTAGCTGTTCATTAGCTAAGTGACACTTTTAATTGACACACTGGTATTTGTCTTTGAATGTAGTCTATGTGAATTACAGCTTATAAACGCATCACATTAATAAAATAAGTTAAAAAATTTCTCATTCCCGACAAGTGTGAACTCCACCAGTCACGAATTCTTACTCGAACTTCAGGGATATTTTGAAGTTAGTCATAAGTGAGATTATTATTGTAACTGAAATGAGTCGGTTTCGTGGTAACTGACATTTTTAGTTGATTAAATTCGTCACAAATTGATGTTATCAGGGTGCCATTGGAAACTAGGGACAGATTTAGTATGGGACTTCTCAGTGAGATGGTGATCACTAATGACAATGGATGATCGTAGGGCTATATCACAAATTAATAAAAGTGGGTATTTTATTATTTGATGCCGACTTAGTAGTGCGAAGGGTTAGGAGTTTGTCAAACTATAGCCTCATGGAACGGCGTCTGGGGTGCGCACTGTTGAGGAGTCCCATAACAGGGTTATAAACCTATTCAACTGCCCTCTGGTTATCAATGGTACACTTCCAACATCAATCTGTGACGAATTCAATGAACTAAAAATACCACTTTCCACAAACCATCACAATTCAATTATAGAATGTCTAGTAGAATGAGAATAACTCAACAATATGACTGAGGAGAAATGATACGTCAGTATTAAACAGGTTGGATTATATGTTTAATGTCGGTATTAACTCGCCTCTAAATATTCTACTGATTTGTAACTTCTAACAAAATCGACTCCTTAGAACTTTGCATTATGACGCATCATTAATGTCCTATTACTCACAAATTAAGAACTAATTTCCAAATTTAACGGATATTAAGTTCCATATACCGGATTCATGATAACAAACAACATCTAACATCGGATTATCAAATATTCACTAACTAATCATTTACACTTTCGTATCTAACATCAATCTGACCTCCTGAAGTTCATCCATGTCCATTGTGACGCTAAACGAACAACCGAAATTGTCGCTAACCAACTAAAGTAAGGAATATCAGCTAAATGTTTGCTTATTAGTCTTAATATATTCTGTTTAACTCCACGGTTTATAGCCAAGTGTTCGATCCTGTATAGATCCAACATTGAGCATGCAAGCAGAATACAAATTAAAACGCCATGGGTGTTTAGTGTTCATTTGATTTCAACGGTTCTCCAGATGATAGTCATACGGTGATAAGAACTTAAATCAAATTGAGAATATTCCATAGACACCTATGATTAATTGTACCAACTAGTGGTTTATAATTATTATTATTCTCAACTTTAATATACTCATTACATAATTAATTATTTCTTCAACGTTTTCAGGTATTGGATAGATCCAAATGAAGGTTCAAACAGAGACGCAATTAGGGCAAAATGTACATTTTATGATGACTGGTACTGTTGAGACATGTGTAGATTCAAGTATGGATCAAGTAAGTGAATTTCGTCAACTATTTTAATTATTTGTTAATGATGTGTGTGTTTTGCATAGTTTGCAACACAGTCTGGCATTAATTAAACAACTACTGAAAACCAAGAAGTACTTAGATTGTCGTTTAATTAAGTAGTCATTACGATGTAGCAAGTGAGGCAATTACATTGAAGGACAAAAGTTGCGTAATATCAAGGGTTGACATATCAGAGAATAGCATACCAATAAATACGTTAGCTTCTAATGACCAGAACAAAAATTTTTATAGGTACATGGAATGTTCGAAATGTGGGAGACCGGGAAGAATCAATCAGATAGCAGTAAAAATGAAGAGATACAACTTGACAGTGCTCGGAATTCAGCGAAACCCAATGGACTCAAACTGGACAGAAAACATTAGCTACGGCAGAGGTGCTACTATACTCCGAGCACGAAGAGGAAAATGCCCCACACCTAAAGAGTCGCTCTGATGCTGTCCGAAAAAGTGTGCAATTAACTTGTAGGATGGGAAAACATGTGGACCCAGGATCATCAAAGCATCTTTCAAGACAATGAAGAAGGGGATTAAAATGATCATTATCCAATGTTATGCACCCACCAACGGACGGCGAACGACGAGGACATAGATCAGTTTTATGATAGGCTGCAGTCAATTATAGAGAAGTGTCCAGGAAAAGATCTAACAATCCTGATGGGGGACCTAAACGCCAAAGTCGGAATGAACAACACTGGATACAATGACATCATGGGACAACAGGGACAACAGCAGAAAAAGCTGCAAAAAAGGAAATATGAAACAGCTATATGACACAACATAGAAACTGGCAGGCAAATATAGTAAACCAGAGCGACCGGTTAGGAACAAAGAAGGCAAGCTAATCTCCGAGATTCAGGGACAAAGAAACAGATGGGTAGAACATTTTGAGGAACTCTTGAATAGACCAGCTCCACCGAACCCACCAAACATCGAAGCAGTATCTACGGACCTCCCGATTGATGTCAATTCACCAACGATGGATGAAATCAAGATAGCCATCAGACAGATCAAAAGTGAAAAAGCAGCAGGACCTGATAATATACCAGCCGAAGCACTCAAGTCAGACATAGACATGACGGCAAGGATGCTTAATGTTTTATTCAAGAGGATCTAGGAGGAAGAACAAGTGCCGGCAGACTGGAAAGAATGATACCTTATCATGATACTAAAGAAAGGAGATTTGAGCAAATGTGAAAACTACAGAGGGGTCACACTGTTGTCAGTGCCAGGGAAAACCTTCAACGGAGTGTTGTTAAATAGAATGAAAGATTCAGTGGATGCTCAACTTCCAGATCAACAGGCTAGTTTCCGTATGGATCAGTCGTGCACAGACCGAATCGCAACACTACAGATCATCGTTGAGCAATCAATTTAATGGAACTCGTCACTGTACATCAACTTCATTGACTATGAGAAGGCGTTTGACAGCGTAGACAGGAGATTGCTATGGAAACTTATTCGACAATACGGCGTACGACAGAAATTCGTCAACAACATCCGGAATTTTACGACGGACTTCAGAACAAAATCGTGCATGGATGACAGCTGACAGATACATTCCCAGTGTGGACGGGTGTTAGACAAGGCTGTCTACTCTCGCCTTTCCTCTTCCTTCTAGTGGTTGATTGGATCATGAAAACCTCTACATCTGAGGAAAAGCACGGAAATCAATGAACGAGTAGGATGTAACTCGATGATCTGGACTTCGCAGATGATCTAGCTATTTTAACCCATACACAACAGCAAATGCAAGTGAAGACAACCAACGTAGCAGCAACCTCAGCATCCATAGGCCTGAACATACATAAGGGAAAGAGCAAGATCCTCAAATTCAACACCGAGAGCACCGACCTAATTGAACTTGATGATGAAACTCTGGAAGAAGTGGATACCTTTACATACCTGGAGAGCATCATCGATGAACAAGCAGAATCCGATGCAGATATGAAAGCAAGGATCGGCAAAGCGAGGGCAGCATTCCTTCAACTGAAAAATATATGGGACTCCAAACAACTGTCTACCAACCTCAAAGTTAGACTCTTCAATTCGAACGTCAAGACAGTTCTACTATATGGAGCTGAAAAGTGGAGAATTACTTCAAACATCCTCAGGAGGGTACACGTATTTATAAACAACTGTCTAGGCAAGATATTGAATGTGTGTTGTCCGGAAACTATCAGCAACAACCTACTATGGAAGAGAACGAACCAACTTCTAGCTGAAGAGGAAATCAGGAAACGAGGTTGGAAATGGATTGGACATATATTGCGGAAATCATCTGACTGCATCACGAGACAAGCACTAATTTTGAATCCTGTTGGAAAACAGAAAAGAGGAAGGCCAAAGAACATACTGCTTCGAGAATTGGAAACAGACATTAAAAGGATGAACAGCAATCTGAAACAGCTGGAAAGGACTGCTCAGGACAGAGTTCAGTAGAGAATACTGGTAAGCGCCCTATTCTCCTCTGAGAGGGGTAACAGGTGTACGTAAGTAAGTTGGATGTCAGGCTCTTGCCACGATACTGGTAGACTCCTAGCTAAACAAATAGGAGTCATGGAAATCCGATACTGAGGAATCTCATGCGAGGATAGAACGGCAGTCTAGAATTTCAGGTAGTTGTTTAACTAAGGTCAGTTTGTAATGTGAAGATTAAAAATTCAATATCAGAAACCTCCTAATCTAAAATATCGTATTATCGGGAATTTTTTGAAAAGCTTGACTTCGATAGCATTAAAATAAATAAATAAACTGTAATATTCTTATTACTGATGCTTGATCTTAAGAAGTCTGAATACTCTAACTTCCACAACAATCACAATAGAAACATCAGTAAGAACACCCTATGCAGTACTGAAATGGAATCCTGAGAAATAACTGTAGCATTCCAAACAAATTTAGAATATAGTGATTTGAGATAGTAATTGTATTCGATTGGATATCCACTAGATTGTCCAGTACTAGTGTTGAAAAATGGACCTGAAATCAGGATTTAGTGAAACTAATACCTAGAGCTGTAATATAGATATGCCAATTTATGAATTATAATCGTGTTGAAATGAATGCCACCCAGAGTTTGTTGAAGTATCGTGAAGTATTCTGAAGTGTGTCAACTTATTTAGCAATATCGTTAATATGTAGTAGTTCATAAAATCAATCTCATTAATACTCTGACCTACAGGTAAGCTTATATATATAGAAATAAGCATTGGTTATATAACCTGTTATTGAGTCATGCAAACATAATAAAAATTCACTTAAACTGGAATCTAGAAGCCTGTTACGCAATTTGAGTAGCTTAGAGACAAGTCATATAGCCAAAATCCAATAAATACATATGCATAGAAGGGGACTTAATTAATTACAAAATAGAAACACAATGACAAATTGAGTGTCACATTTACCTGAACCTTCAAAGAAGGCTTTAATTATATAATATATAGACAAGCTATTGGATTATATTAAGCCTGGAGTATATGTACTCCTTGTTTAATGAATTCGCACTGTGTTTGAGTTACTTGGTAACATGCTAAATAAGCAAAGCCTGAATGAAAACCTTGGTTATCCAACATTCATCTGATTGATTTAAATATGACTGGCGATTCTGCACATTCGAATGGCTTTGGGACATACTAGATATCCAAAACTGACTATTGTCTTTTAAGTTTATTTCTCTATGATGATATGCCACGTGGTAATGTTGAACAACTTACATTAGTATGATAAGAGATTGATGAACAGTTGGATTTAGTGGTGCTGATTTCTAAATTGTAGATTCTGATTAACTCACCGATCTAACAGCTTCTTGGTTTCATTAGATTTGAATGCATAGGTCACCACCTAGTATGATGTTGCGAATGGAGGTTTCTATAGAGTTTAAAAACATGGACTTGACAATCCTCTATTTCTTTTTCAGTTTTTAGTGTAAGTAGAGTAAAAACGTGATAGCAACGTTGGTGTTGGTTGACTAAGGAAGGAGCTGTTTTCCACAAAATGTCGTGCCGGCATCTGCTGATGAGGCTTGACCGAGCGCATTCAGCTAATTGTGTCCACTAAAATAAACATAGTCAGTATCAATGACGACAGCTAATACAATTAACTATTTGGGAAATTATTTACCGTTACACAACTATTCTCAAATACTATTTACTGTGTTGATAGGATTGTAACCATATTCGTAACTGTAAATCCTAACTTTACAACATATTTGTAACCCTAACTATTAATTCCAGCATTACATTAAGTTTTGCTCACTCTGATACCACTTTTGAACTTACGTTTAGGAATACGATTGTGACTCATGGCTTGAAATAGAATTAGTAAGTGGATGTAGAAACTTAAGTTAAAACTAAGATTTTGAGCAAAATTCCAAACTTAAGTTCAGAAGTGTCAAAAGACTGGGTCAAATGTAAAGTAAGGTAGGACAAAAGTTGTCTATGCATTCTTCTCAATATTTTGACCAACACTTTTTCTTACCAAATGTTACTTTGTACTAACTATTTGATACACTTGGATAGAGCTAATTCTTACTCTGAAACCTAACCTAAAATCATATTCCTAACATTAAAGCCTAATTTTAATTAAATTTCACAATCTTTAGTCTAAATACTAATCCTATCAATGATATATTGTCAATGGTAAGGATCATTTCATTCAAATCGGCTGTAACCTTAACATCGTTAGCTCGTCTTGCATTGTTTGATTATTATTACTTTGTAATTATTAATATTTTTCTATATTTAGGGTATACTTGTTACATATTTGAAACCATTACCAAGTGATAGTGAATGGCAAAGTCAACTTAGAGTGATGAATTCTACAACACCTTTAGATGTAAGTTATATGGTAAATTTCTATTTTAATTTTGACAATGTATATCAATGAAATATTTTGAGTGAATTATTACTTTGATAGTACAAATACTAGGTAATCTGCACCTACTAATATAGTTTTTTCGATTGATACCACAACATCGTTCGACTATCATATCTGTATTTTTCACACTTCATCTGGGGGGTGGGAGCATTAGACGTCAAATTCGGTGGTGTCATTGTATATGTAGTATAAGCCTCAGACTTCTTTATTGCGTCACAGCCCTGTCCTATATGGTACCATTATCCAGTAGCCTACATCTTAACTTATTATTGATTATTTCGTTTTTCCATCATCGTAAGGCATGACTACTAATCAACCTGGGAACGATTACATTCTAACTGATGGTAGATTTTATTTTTTACTTCAAAAATGTAAATGTAAATTTCTTTTAAATTACATATAAAATTAGCCAAGAAAAAAATTTTCCCCTCAGTCTTTTAGTTACATAATTATGGTAGTCATTCACAAGTTAACATGTTACGTATTCAACATCGATATGCATCACAAGAACTTGAATTTCTATGCGATGGAACAGAAATCTATGGTTCATGGAATCCACGTACAAGTCAATCGGATTTCAGTAAAGCTACATCATTGTTAGCGCATAATGAACGAATGCTTGATTTAACTTCAGGTGAAAGATTAGGACCTGGAAAATATCATATGGATAAACGTAATTATCGAAATAATTTAGAACGTGTTGATACAAGTATTACAGTAGAATATGATGGATGTCAGGTTAGTCTGTTATAAGAGTTTGAAAGTTTAAAGTTTTTGTTTGTCTCTACTTCATTAGTTTCTAATTAATTAAATAAAACTTACAATTTCCTCGTAAGTACTTATCTAACTTTCTGAATAAATGTACTTGATTACTGTAATAAGATTACTTTATATGTCGTACGAATTCAGGAAGGTTATCTCAATGACACATGACAGATGTGAAATGTATGCATAAATATAGTATTACACATAAGGTTACGGGTTACATCTACAGGTTTGGGTTATGAAGACACTCATTATATTCATGTGTTATGTCTACTTTGATTAGGTCTTTTACTCTTAGATACAGTGAGTCAACATTTAATTCAATTGTATCAGAAAGTTGTTAAAAGTTGCAATCCTTCAGTAGAATTCACCTCGTACACATTGAATCCAGAATACGTCGGTTTAAATAACAGAATCATGCATTTAAGACATAGCTAGTAAAACAACATTGGCAAAATCTCTTTGTTGTCAAACTCTATTGGATCAACACTGTCGAACTCACTCATAAGACGATGACGTAATTAATTCAATAGCAAGCCAAACCTGATCGAGTGTCACTTTATTATTAAAAACTTGTGATACCAAGAAAGTACATCCATTAATTAAAAATGGAAAGATGGAGTGATTTTGAAGTCTAAAATATGCCTTGAGAGTTACATTTAGTTTAATGTTAACGGACTTCATCGTACAGATCATGGATGTGTACTACCCTTTGTAGTCATTAAAAAACTAGGGCTACTAGCCACCAAGGACTCACAACAAATCTAAATCATACAGGGAATCGGATTTTCCACATGGCATACTGGACACCTTGGAGGTTGATTCACAAATAAGAACCCTCAAGCAAGACCCTTGAAATAGCCAGGTTCCTTTAACCACGCCATACTTCACACTCTCCCCCACCCTCAGTCATCTCGTTAAAGCTGTGGATTAACTTGTTAAATCATAAAGATCTACTGTCCATTCATGCCACCAAAGCCATGAGCTACTAACTAAGGACCAGTCCTCAACTGAATAATCCCTACTTACGAGAGTTTTTAAGGGAACTTAGTAGACTAGTCAATCTAGTAAAATTCCATTCCCCATCTGATAAACCAGTCCCAAGTAAGTAGGAACTAGAACATATATCATAACCATAGGGTTGAATTTATGTACTTAACAGCATGGGTTATATTCAACGTTAGACATTAAGTTTCACATCATGAGTACTTTGACCAGTCTTTGCTTCCAGCTACAAGATTCAAGCAATATGTGCAGTAAATTGGATTAGCCTAAAGTATTTACACGTCTTTGTTTTTAATAGTGACAAACAAAGAATGAGATTAGGGCTCAAAAACTCCTAGCTTATACACCATAGAGTACACTAACTTTTAAGAAACCAAGTAGAGGTGGTCATTTCCAAAACCGTGAATTTTTCCTTCAATTCAGCTTTGCATCTTATTTTCATTTCAATATTTATCAGGATAACATAGGCATTTTGCTATTTTACAGTTTCCTCTGTAATTTTAAGACAAACTTTCAGTGTTCTGAATGGCCTTTTTTCCAAAATACAGCTTATTAATCAGCAACCAGTGAAATAGTTGTCACCCAAGTGTACGGCTCCATCACAACGCATTACCTTTGAAAACAGGACCTCCCCTGGTCATGTAGTTGACTTTTCACTTACTTCGATATTAAGAAGACTCATTCACTACTCTAATAGCCCCAACTCTTTGCTCGTCAGATTACGATATGTCCACTCAGACGGCAGCCTATGTTAGAAACCCCATGAACATAAGCACAAGTAGGAAGTGATGGCCCTTAGTAGACGTCATTGAAAAGTAATATCAAGTGGGATATAACCTAATTGTCTGAAGCTCTCCCTTCCTCCTCTTCGTGTAATTATCTTAAGGAAACCCAAGAGTCCACAATTTACAGATAAGGTTAGCTTACTGTATCAGATGGTCATCATCAACTTTACCACTAAGTCGAACTGATGAACAAAGTAAGGCATGCCGCTGGATGTGAAAGTAAGTAGCTTGCCGGGAAACAAGCACCCGCGCGATATATGGAACACGAAGAGTAGGAATATCCAACAAAGATGAGACAGGGTTCATCTAGAAAACTCCTAAGAGGAATCAGAAGTTGAACTGCCTCGTTTCAGGTTACATCCAGCCATAAGCCCCGTAAGCCACCGAAATATATCCTATATAGGCTATACCCTTACACGTAGCACTTTAGAAACCCACGCTATCAGCATCACTTAATGGCTTTCAGCGTTGCTTAACCGTTACACTAAAAGGTACAGGTTTCGGCAGGAATTACATTAGCCTGGTTGCCATTAAATCAACTTTCATGCAGTTTCATTCTCTGCTTCTTTCAACACTACCTTACAAGAATCGTGGGCGTTCTACCCACACACATTTAAACAAATAAGTTAATTAGTAGTTAATGAAGTGAATATGTTAAGTTTTTAAGAATGTACCATGTTAATAACGGGTTTTGTGAAGAAGTTGTATATACTCGGCAAGAAACCCTGAACTTAAGTTACATGCTAGTTAACATTCGTCAAACAAGTTGTACCGTTATTCATAAGGTAATCGCCATCCATTTGTAAAACCACAACGAGAATCTTACAACTTTGTTACTGAACTAATGATTCTGAGATCAATTCTATGAAAAAGAATAAGGTGTATTATGATTAATGCAATACAGTTAAGATGAAAAAAACAGGTGTCTAATAAAGTTTAAGAGTGAATAATAATGTTACTGATATTACACTTTCAATAGTACTACTTTTCTTTTAAGTTAATTTCTCTTTTTTGTACTTTTTTGTTTTTAGTATTTAACAAGAGGCGCAGCAACTAAATTATTGATTGAAACAAGAGATTTAGAAGTATTACCAATTATTGATTTTAAAGTACGTAATTTCGATAAACAAGATACATGTTCATTAAGTATCAATGTTGGTGCTGTTTGCTATCGTACATAGTAACAAAATCTTAATAAAAAAAAAGAAAGAAAAAGAAAAAAAGAAATATAAACAAATAATAAAATTAATTAAAAAAAGGATAATGAAAAAGAGAAAAGTAACCTTTTTAAGAAAAAAAAATACATAAATATATTTTAATTGAATAAATTAATAGTATGTTCAATATTCAATGGGCTATATGTTTATTATTGTTTAGTTTTTTTTCCTCTCTCTTCTGAATGAATAAATAGTCATTCAATGTTCAATTATATAATTTAATACTCGCGCCTGCGCGAAACTTGACAATTACTGTACAATGGTTAATTAAAACAATGAAAAAGCTAAGGCAGAAACAAAACAGTTAGGTATTTCCATATTAATACACATAAGTTTAGTTCTAAACAGCTACAATATATATTTATGTTCAATGTGAACAAAATAAATATTGACGAAAAAAATAAATAGTTTTTTCTTGACTTTTTTTCACTCTGAATTAATTCTTCAGAATTTGATTCGTAACATGATTGAAGTGAAGTAGTTGAGTGTGTTGATCACTTTACTGAACTTGGAAGTTTAGTTAGCTATAGTTAGTTGGTATCAAACAAGATCTTGGCTTGAATTCAGAAAGCTAGTTTGACTACACCACTTTACATCACTTGCAGTGTAGGAGAAATATCTGTCTGGTAATCAGAAGATTAGTATGGAATGTGGTAGTCTGATCAGTTTTATTACATGGCTGTAAGAAGTGTTTTTTATAAGTAAATAATATTAAGTCTATTAGGACACAATCATAGGTACCTTCGAAACACTACTCAGATTTATTGGGAATACTGGGTAACTATTGATGAGACTAAATACAGGGTATGACGGTAAGTTGACAAATCAGTTAGTATGGTTTAAAGTCTTCATCAACAGTAGTCTTCGAGGCATGTATTACCTATGCCTAGCAGCCGTTTACATCAAGGCATAATGTTGACTGGCGCTTGAAAAGAAAGGAAGAAGGCTTGTGGCGGGTAATCCAAAGATCGACATAAGTTTATGAAATCACTGACTGTTGGTTTAAGCCTTGCTGGTAAATGTAGATTATTTGATTGGGGTTTGCACGATCAACGAATCCAGCTGCTAGAAACTTTGGATAACAGGGCTCAGAATCGATCACGTCGGTGCTGGTGCATTTACTGCTTATATTCCTTCAAATCCGAAACTTGAAATTTTTTTAAACCCTTATTTGCACACATTAATTCTTTCTTGTCGTATCACATAATCTATCTTCGTTTTTTTGTTTACTACAACTTATATTACTAATACTTCTACCATTTAAGAGGTAACCAACAACTTGGATCAGACTATATTTTATATAAACTGTAACTTCAAAAATAAGACATCACATGTTCTCATATCATAAAATCTTAATTTCTGTTAATCATTGACAGTGTGTTTATCGTCATTAGTAACAAGATATTCATAATTTTAGGCGTTTTACTTTACATTTGCAAGTATGTATTTACTACAATAAAAAGAATGAATATAACCAAAAGTTCATTTTACCTACTACACTGGGTTAATGTGGTACACAGGTACTATACAGTCACATTCAACTTTCAAATGACGACTAAACGTAAGTACGAAATGCTTACATTAACACAAATAGGTTGACAGTTAGTAGAATTAAATTTATTATATAATATCAGTAGCATATTCGAATGAATCTACAGACAAACGTTGATCGTTTACATTGTACGCTGATAAAATACATCAGGATTTTCAAATTACTTTGTATTAAAGTTCAAGTTCACGTAGCCTTCTTCGATTACATGGTCATATGCTTTAGTTGATTTCTTCGTTATATATCATAACAGTATTCTGGAATTGATCTTAATAACTATTGAATTTAGCAGATGACAATGGTTAGTGAATACAGATTATTTTACTTGGAATTTGTTTATGTTGTTGATTCACATTTTGTTGCATGATGAAGCAATTGTACAATGAAACCGTAGAGAGAGCTTGCGTGATGGATTATTCTGTAAAGGTAAATCATCACAATTACATCTTATAAATATCTTGAAGTTAGCATTCTGGCAAGTAAATGTAGGCCGGCAGTTTGACTAGGTGACTCATGTATTTACACATAATGACACCACTCATGTATTCACCTTAATTATACTGAGGTTAATATGTTGAATTCATTTCATATTTGTGCATCTACTTAGAGCTACGTTCCTTACTTTTTGTGAACAGTGCTGTATTACTTGTTAATAATCAGTAGTTTGACTTACGTACAATCAGTTGCGCGATGTTAATTAAGAGGAGTGTCAATATTTAATGATCCTTATATTTTCTATTCTTCACGAAGTTGTTTTTACACCTATGGATGATAATTTTGATAGTGTCTATTTTGTTCATAAACTACTTGTAACTCAGAATCACTTCATCTCCTTTAATTTTAATTTAATATAGTAAAGTGACAATAATTAGACAATTATTAGAAACCACGAACTACTAGGTAGTTGTTCTATCCGAGTAGGGAATACGACAGTTCTCACTTACGTCCTCACAAGATGTTCGAGCGTTTCATTTCTGACCAGTCATTTTACGACTAACTTCAGTAGTTTCATTCAATTCAGCTAGCGGGTGACTGTCACATATTCTTTTCGCAAATCCACTAGTTATGTACTCTTACTGGAGCTACAAAATAGCTCACTCAAAGTTAATCGCTGTTGTGCTGATTATGCTTAAGTATTTGTTATTGTTACATACATAAAAACCATGATAATTTGGGCCATTTAACCATATTACTGTTTATTTGTTAGTAGTACAGTAATTACTAAAAAATTAGAGTTAAACATCCTGCTCTCTATACATATTTACATGGAGTATTGGTACATTTTGAAGTTCTAGATTTAAATTTCCTAACACTAGATAATCGTAACGGCAATTACAGCTGAGTCGCAGATATTTCAGGACCTTAAACAACATTTAGATTAATTATGTAAGGTTGACTGAAGAAAGTACATGTTAAACTAACTTTAAATTATAAGCTCTAAGTGTTTAAGTGTTCCCATTGAAGTAGTTAAAATCAGAAATTGATCAATATGCGTTTTTAGAAGTGCAATTTTGGTTGATGACGTTGTCACAACATCACTGGAATGTTCCTTCTGTTTTACGTGCAATAAAGTGTGGTGCTATCGGCCACAACCATCGACTGCACATATTCTCATCGATCGATAATTCTTAGAAACATGATCGGTCTTCAAGCACAAGTTACAGAACTTATTCTTTTGTATAAACTCTATTCTTTCATCAACACTTTTATTTTTAAACTTCAAACGTTGATTCGAAGAATGACTTTAATAGCACAACAAACATGATAGACAGAAATACGTGCGTCCCTGAGGTGACACAATGTCGCCTCCACTAGTATTGGTGTATGAAATCCTAATTTTACTACGGTCTGCGCCACGTTATAAATCATCACAGCGGAGGATATCACAACTCAATGCACTCCCATGAATCTTATTTTCATACATACAAGGATATATACAGGATTTAGAATCCAACCCAAACAATACTTGTGAACTATAGCCATATTGAGGCAACTCGCTCAGGATGTTCATATTTCATCAGAGACTGATCAATTTCAGTCCATGACAAGTGAACGGAAAGATTCAAATACATTCCATTAAAAATGGCGAATGGATCCAGACGCTGATTAGCTAATTCGTAAACTCTAGTCAAGCAGTTTCAGTATCATGGTTATTCGTTTCTATACAAAACTAAAGCAGAACAGAATTAGAGGTTTATCTATAGTCGATCAAGTTCAAAATGTATCACAGATTCCTTAAGAAGGTTACATTTCAGATAACATAGATGGAAAAAACCTACACTAGTAAAAAAGATATTTATATAGTGGATATGCAAGTTAATACATTAATAACATATAGATTAAAACATCAATTATGTAATTAAATTAGATCTTTTAAGAATGATTCTGTATTACAATTCATATGTGCACAAAATATATTGTTATGGTCAACTTATACTGCTGAATTTGTAACCTTGTTAGATCCAATAACTATATATTTTGTCAGTAATTTCATCTTTATCAATAACAAGACTTATACACGCATAACAATCACCAATTACGCATATAATCAAGAAGTCTGGAACGAAGTTACAATAGATATATTTTTTTCAACCGAAAGAATCCACTGTAACTAAATGTACAACTCACTAAAGTCAAGTTGAACAATGTAATCTAACGTTATGATACAAATATCAATAAAGAAATATATAGCACAAATATAATAGTTTTAGGGAGGCAATAGTAACCTCTAAAATATCAACATTTTGTAGTCCTATTTACTTCTTCTTCTTTTTACCTTTACCACTTTTTTTACCAGATTTTTTCTTTCCACTTTTTTAGAATTTTTTTGTTCATTCATTTTAGCTTGTTTATCAATTTCTCTTTGTATTGCAAATTGTGGAATTAATGGTACTGTACGTGTTTGTATTAAATGTTCAATTTTAGGTAGATCACCATTTTCAGCATTTAATAAAACCTTAATAAAATCACATTATTCATTATATAAATCTTAATTTAAATTATATGAGATTAAAGTGTAACATAACAATAAGAAAGACTGGTTCTTGTAATATATATTCAATGATTACGAAATCATTTTTCAGTTAATAGGTGAATAGTTTTTATAAATCTAAAGTATTTAACAAAAAAAGTAATGTGATCCATTCAAGTATCATGGTTTCAAGAAATTTATTAGTTGTCAAGGCTTCTATTCATTATCATCTTAATACAATTATATGTATTATATAATTGTTACTTGTGATGATCTAATTATCTATGAACAGTATTAACAATATAATCAACAGATGAAGAAGTAAAACTCAAAGTTAAAACAAAATTCATTACATATAATGTTTAATAGCCATAAATAACCTATTATAATACACCATGGTGAACTTACAGCATAACATTTTAAACATATTTGATGATAAATAATGTATGCATTTGAAGATTGTTTATATCTGTTTGAATGAACATACAATTAATACTTATAGAAGGAAAACTGACATTTGTACCGATTGTAACATTTTTTCGTTTTTCACATGGTTTTACCTGGTGATGGTGTTTACTGGACAAACAGTCTAGAAAAAAAGTACATATCTAACAATAGTGATATACATATTTACACCTAAACCTACCCAGAAGTCGATAAATTCTGGCAAGGTTTTTATATGATGGAGAAAACTTGCAGCTTATATAAATGTTTTTTCCGGTAATGTAGAGTTTTCTGTGTTATATATTCTGTTGTCGCCCTAGGAAATTATCTTTGTCGCTAGTTGAGCGTTTTAATTTTTCCTACAAATGTGAAGTTGGTCCAAGGTGATGACCGTGTTTCCAAATGGCTGTGATCGCAGATTAATTATCTTAGTATATCTTATAATACACCTTGACTAATTTATTCAGTTGGATGGTGACCATATTATTAATTTTTTGATAAAGGTTAATAAATTAGATCCCTATTAATACGTCAAATAAGTCCAGCCTAATTTGAGTGACAATTCCAAAAATCCAGTAGGAATTTTAGAGTTCTCTCAGTCCAAATTAGAAAATTACAAAGAAATCATGAAAAACTACAGCAAGCAAAGGCTGCAGAATGCAATGATCCACCTGAGATATACTGAATAGATTTTAAAGAAATCATGCTGGATGATAGCTCTTTACGCTACAAATTAGCAAGCAAACATAAAAAGTAAGCTGAATACATCCATTACGAATGTCTTAAAGATTTACAGGAAACCGACGACGACGACGACAAAAGTAAGCTAAAAGTAGGGATACAAATGCAGTGGTACCTTCTGAATAAAGGCCACATCGCACTGTAAAATGAATAAATTCTAAAGAAAGCAACAATTGAATTTTGTTTTATTTGATGAATGAAAGTGCTTCTTTAGGAATCCTGTTAACAGCATCTTGAATCTAAGATCCGAATTTTCGTCATGGACTTGTACCAATTTAAAAGTGTTAATCAGAATCCAATAAATGACGTTTGCAACCTTTTATGTAATTCAAAAAAGGCTCAAATGTGCTTAGCGAATAACTCCATCAATCTCATTTTATACTTTTGTATCAAAGTTTTAGAATTTTAGTATGTTGGGAAATTGCTAATCAGCAGCCAAAGATTGAATAAATTTTATAGATAAAATTAATACGAATTGACAGTAGGAAAAACTTAAAAGCGGAGTGGCTTAGGATAGTCTAGTTTATTGTAATACTTGCAAACTTAAAATGCTCTTTCTATAGAAGGTTGGATCGCTTTATTTCGTAAACGCTATGGACAAACTTAATATTCGATTACTCATTAGTCAACTTAATATCCTAATAGAGGTGAAATAAGCTTTAGCATTTAAAAATCTTCTACCAGAGAGAAATAAACGACATTTGAAATGGGGCAGAAAGGTTCATTTTTAAAGAACGACTAAATTTATAAGCCAGAATATTAAATAAGTCTAACTGTTAACAGTTTCCAATAGTAATAAGAGTTATTTCATTGAATCGAAAGTAAAATTGGCAAAAAATAGTAAACCATCAGAATGATCATCGGATAAATAAGTGTTTGTTAGCTTGACCTACATTCCAAGTCTCTGAATTATAAATTGCTAAGTCAATCGGTTTAACACCACTACGACATTGACGATTTACATCGGCTCCAGACATAAGCAAAAATTTCACAACTCTTGGGTGATTGCCTATTAAGTTATTTAACAATAAACATTTTAATTTAATAGTACTACCTTTAGCGGCTAAATGTAACGGTGTAGTTCCATTTGCATCCCATATATTTACACTAGCTTTATTAGCTACAAGAAGTTTCACTGACTCATAACTTCCATCTGTTAATTTTTTCCTCACAATTAAATTGTAAGCACATTTACTTGCAGCTGCATAATGTAGCGCCGTTTTTCCAAAACCATCAATAAAATCTGGATTCACTCCATTTGCGATTGATTTACTCAAAGCTTTAATATCACTTTGACGTGCTGCATCACATAAGAATAATTCATTTGGAAAACCCCATGGAAGAAATGAACCTAGTGTTTTATCTTCAGACGAAATTTCCGTCATTTTTCTATGGTCAAACAAATTGTAAACAAGTGCTGTTTGATGCTATCTAAAATGTAAGACAAAAGAATTCAGTTGTAAGAAATGGATGCTGACGCAAAACCAAATACCAACCATCATATGGAACTCCAAGTCGTCGTCTAAGAAGGTGTTACATCTTATAACGAAGTCGTCGAAAATTAATTAGACTCCTTAAGTATCGGATGTAATACACTGAAGTACCAGTTACCAAAAAACAGTTACAGAGATACAGTGTGACTATGTTGATTATTAAAACATATTTGTATTGCATATGTATACTCAGAATCCACCACAAACGCATGAATAGACTGATCTCATCAGAAACTGATGATAACACCGTGTGAACATAATAAAGCCAAATAATAACGAGTATTTTGCATAATATAGATAAAATGCATAGGTAATGCATTTTAGGTAACATCTGGAAGTATATTCCATAGAATACAGATAAACTCAGCTGGACGGCAATTTCTGAGCTATCGTTCTTGTTATACGTGAATCCGTCGGCACATGCTTATGATAATCTATCTAAATCTATCTAAATTAAATTTAAACGACCTGCTTGATTTGCAAATCGCAGCAATTTCAACCAGATAGGTATACATTTCTGAATATGAACATTCAAATAAAAATATAGCTAAGATTTAACTCTTTTCTGCATTTTGGCCATCTTACGCTACGGCTCAAAAGTAATATGAGTGAATGTAAGTAACTCAGTCAATTATACTAGCAGAACACTGAAATTCTAACAATTCTTATCAGTTGATGTAACTCAACTAATAATATAAAACATTAACTGTCAACATATATTAATTACACTGTAAATCATTTAAGATTGAAACATCGTGTAGTTGAGTGAACTGTGAAATAAAGTTACCTTGACGGTTGTATTAGCCGGTGCATCCGTAGTCATGGATAATAATTCAAACTTTAAACTTTGTTCAACTGTAGGTTCTGAGACACTGCTCCTCAGTACAAATATACAGTATCTTTATGGCGAGCTAGTTGAAGCCATTTTATTTATTTTTTCTCGACTTCTGATGTTGAGATGTGTTTCTAGATTTCTTGTAGTTTTCAGTGCATATGAATCGTAACTAATCTTCAGCCAAATACCCTCTAGTATCTGCAGCCGATTTGTGGACTGATATAACCTAAGAGTTAGTGAGTGCATACGTGGGTTTGAAAAAACTAGAATTTATTACGTTGCTGGGAAGTCAGTTAGTTATTTTTAGCAGAAGCTATAGTATTGTAATTTGTTGTACTGATTATATAAATAATCAGTTAAGTGGTGGGTTAGTAATGAAGCAGATGACAACAAGATTAAAACTAAAAGGATTAAAATCACAAGATGAGTAGAAAAATAGAACGAAACTGGACGCGTCGAATAAGCCAAGCTGACTTGTTACGACTGAGGAGTTGCTGGATTTCAGAATTCTGTTGAGATTCTCCTACAAACCAGGTAAATGAGTATTAACGTCGAATATTATCCTCACAACCCAAATGGATTAATAACAGGTCCTTGGTAAACGATTTCTTATTTCAATCTCTTGTCGTAAGAATACACGAACAGTCTAGAATAACACAATAAGTATACAAAATAACTGGAGTGTACCTTTATATAACGTTGACTCTAAAGGTAATACGGAGAATGCAACTCAACCAAACCAAATAGTGTTCATCGGCATTAACTTCCACTTATTTGACAAGACGGGTGAATTAACGTGTAGTGGCATCATTTTCAGTAATGGGTTTATGGTGCTAATGACGAACGGTTAACCACTGTACCAGGAAGTGAACAGAACACTACCTTTGAGCATGTAGGCGTTCAACCTCTTTACGAACGGCATAGCGTATCAGCGGTAGTCACAAAAGAAGGTAGAATATTTTTAGTCTGGTTAATTTTATTAAATTAGCGTCTAGCCCGCAAGTTTGCTCTCTGACGTGTGATTCTATAAAATTATTTTGATCAACTGGATGAGACTGATTATCTTCCAAAACTGTACTTAGTTAGATCATTTCATTTATTTTCTTTGTATCTAGAGTGAACATATTACTTTGATTGTTATTACGTCATTTTAAACAAACTGATTGTTCGTATATCATTTTTCATTTATGAACTACGGCCAGTACACCTTGTATACACCTACTCAAGTTCACAGTCACTATTGCTTTTAATTTGTATAAATGTTAATTTTTAATTGACTGCAACAGCTCATTAGTCTTGATTCTTCTGACATATCTTTGAAATAAAATAAACTTTGTTGCTGCATGTTTGCTGTATTTTGATCGCGAGTAGAGAGTCAGTGGAATAAAACCGTCTAGCCTGCCTAACTGGAAAGAGAGCTGCTTTCCATGTTGTGTCGTTTCGTGATCTGGTGGTGATGCATAACCAAGCTCCCTCAACTAGCTGTCTCCGCTAATACAAACATGGTCAGCATAAATGTCGAGAGCCTATGAAAGTATTTATTGAAGGGGTTGTTTACCGCTACAGACCTAAACAACTGACTGCCACTGAAATTATAGTAAATCTGCTTCTGTCCACTGGGTTTCGTATCGTAGTTCATCAGCTCTTACCTAGTGTTTAATCTTTGACAAAACTTCTTGTAATGGCCATTAACAGTTGTCACTAGTCTTTACATCGTCCGCGTAGATCTTTAGCACTTAGGTACGTTCCGTTCTACTTAACAGAAGAAATCAGAACATTCGATAATAGATCTTTATTTCAGTATCGTGGGCAGGAGACAGTGGAGCGGGATGTTAGTCATTCAAACACACAATGCTTCTCAAAAATTCAGTATACGATAATAGGAAATATAATCCCTATTGAGAATAAGAAAGTAAATAAAAACCTAAGCTTTATTATTTTAGTGCATACATTAGTTTGAAGTCAACTTTAACTAGTCAACCAAAGTTACTACACTAGCTTCTTTCTAGAATCGACTTCCGTTGGAACGTCCGTTCGATCAACTCAACAAATAAAATTGTCATAGTTCAGCCGCTGTAGCTCAATAGATAATTACTAGCTCGTCCAGCACCCTGACATTCGATCGATGGTAAATATCCTGTTAGTACTCGACGATACTACGTAGATGACATTTACCTTTAGATCTTGTTATTTAATCTTGGAGCGTTTGCATTTTTCCACAAATGATGACTGAATACCTGGTGGATTTAACCTACTAACTGTGACCAGAGCTTGAAAAATAACAGAGGGTAAGGTAGTGAAGCAAGAATATCTGAGGAAGTACCGCGAGCTGGCTACTTGACACCATGTTGGTGAGGTACGATAGTCCCATGCTCTCTTCGGTTATCAGGTGTTTACTCACCTGCCTCTTGAAAGTAAAACTGTAGGCATCCCTGCCTGGATAATCGGTTGTGCCCAACTAACGCTTTTAGCTCCTTTTACAGCCTTGACGTTTTCGTTTCTTAATTCCGTAGTTATTTGGTCGGGCAAACGATTTAAAAACACGTACTGTGGTTCATTATCTAGATAAGCCAGTTTTCGTCTATCGATACTTACTGAGTTGATATTTCCTTGTTTCTGAATCACAAAAGACTTAGGTTTTCTTAAAATAACCTTAAATGGACCTTCGAAAGGATGACTAAGTGGTGTCCTTTATTTTGTCAAATCTGATCCAGACGTGTTAACAATTGCTTAGATCCTTAGGTAAAAATGTTGCTCTTGACTGTTCACGAGTGTTATTTGTCTTGAGTTTAGACATTTGGTTCCGTAGTTGGTCTGCATAAGTTCCTAAATCGAGTGTTTTACTGTCAGTATGATGGCTAATAAACTCACCAAAGACTAGTATTACTGGTGAACATTCTGAGTCAGTTTAGACAGCTGTTCATATTCCCAACATAACTAATGACAGGAATTCTGTCCACTGACAGAGGTTAGAATGAATATAAGAACGGCCTTTAGTTGACGATGGAACCATTCTACCATCCCATTCGCTTGATGATGATAAGCAGTGCAGCGTATTCTGTTGGAGCCTAGAAGCCTAAGCTAAGTTGTTAAATAGCTCAGATTCAAACTGCGCTACTCTGTTCGTCGTTATTGTTATAGGTGTACTAAAAATGGTCACCCAGTTCTGCATGAAGGCTTTGGCCACTGTTTCGGCTGTGATGTCCGTGATTGCTACGGTTATGGGAAAACTTGTAAACCTATCTATACATGTAAATAGACATGGGAAACCATTTGAACGTGGTAAGGGGCCTACCAAGTCGATATGAACATGTGCGAAACGTGCATCCGGTTGGGGAAAACTTTCAATGGGTGAATTTGTGTGTCAGTTAACTTTTGATTGTTGACATGCCGAACACTATCTAGCCCATTGAAGTACATCCTACTGAAGATTTGGCCATATGTATCTGACACTGATTAGTTTAGTCGAAGATTTCGCTTCAGGGTGAGACAACGAATGAAAGTTACTAAATACTAATCGTCGCATATTTTTAGGAACGAAAGGTCAGGGCACCGCCTTCGTTGTGTCACACTAAATCATAACATCATCCATAGGTGATGGAAGCTGTTTTAGTTTGAGACTAGAGCTTTTAGTTGACAGTAGGTTTTGTAATTCTGGGTCATTTTCCTGGCTGTCTCTAAAAGTCTCGACATTTATTGTTGACTGTTGTATTATATCCATTTCTAAACGAGATAATGCATCTGCCGCCAAGTTGTCTTGACCTTTTACGTGACGTATATCACTAGTGAACTGTGATATGTAGTCAAGGTGTCGGACTTCTCGAGGTGATTATTTATCGGCTTTCGCTTTTAATGCATTTGTTAACTGGGAATTCCCTACCTTCTAGCATGTGTCAGAAATTCTTGATGGTTAGGTAGATTGCGAGGAGTTCTCGACTGAAGGTAGAAGAATGTGATCGGTTTCCAGGGCGTTTTCAACTAGTTGGTTAAGAGTACCGCCTACCGCTTTGTCCGAAGCATCTACCATCAAAGCAAATGGGTAATAGGAATTTGGATAAATTAATGTAGCTTTTTGAGCAAGCTTATCCTCTAATCGGTTAATAGGTTCGACAGCCTCAGAGGTTAGCTTAAATTTCTTCGGTTTTCCTTTGAGCGAATCCGTCAATGGTTGCATTAGTTGTGCACAACCGTGTATGAATCTGTGATAAAAGTTTATTAAACCTTGAAAACTTCTAAGTTATGTTGCGACCATCATGCGTTAACCTGTTGAACGTGGTATATTTTAGTTGTGGGGATCATTGACTTGTTTTGACAACTACTATGACACAACTTTATCTCAAGCTAGGACAGTATTCATAGTACAGGATGTGGCATCTCTAAACCTAGGTTACATCTCGTGTAAGATGTTTTGGTCGGTGATGAACTTTCTATATGACCATCCACCATGCTTTCCAATACTTTCAGGAGCATTGACAACAGAGCAACAGGTTTATGTCAACTTGACCCCTACCAATCTCCTCTTTTGAATTTTTAAGTGAGTTATTCATGCTTCATTCGTGAAACACTTCTTTGCTTCCCAAGAAATGTTGGAGGAAGTGTCACGCTGATAAACATATTATCTCTCGTCATTCTATTAGCAAGGCAAATATTTTTGCAGAAGATAGACTTACATAGAGAGGTGACTTCAGTCTTTAGAAGAATACTTCTTGTATGGAGTGGATATAGTAGTTTGCTGAGGAGTACAAATACTACCTTCATGACCAGATTCCTTAATCACGTGTTTAAACAATGCTTCACCTGAACTCAGAAGATAATACGAGTTGTTTCATACGTTTTGACAGCTGGGATAGTTTATAGTCATCGGGTGAGTAAATGGTTAATAGTTGTTGTAAGTGTTTCTCATCAGATACTGATACCCATTGAAGATACGATAACACATGAGTATAGGATGACTTCTGTTCTCCCACACCTAGCAAACCACATTTTAGGATTATGCGTAGCTTAAGAAGGCAAATGTATATTATCAATTGCATCAACAGTTTGTATAGAGTGAAAAAGTTATTATACATTTTCTAAGTTTGGCAATCATGGTAAGAAATGAAGTAGATATTATACAATGAAAATAGTAATGATAATGACGGTGATGATGCCTGACAAAAAAACAACAGTGTTATTAATTTACTCAATTATGTTATCACAAACATTCATACAGTCCCTATTCAGGCATTATATACGATCAATGCATATGAAAATTTTAATCGGAAAATATTAAAACTGCCATTTTTCTAAAATGTCATTCATTATAATACGTGTTCCAGACAACTAATAACAGTTGTCACAAATTCCTGTACTATAATGTCCCTCTTTCTAAAAGTACACAATCATTCATGTCGAAAACTATATGTATGTGCTTACTTATTATAAGAAAATTAGCAACAACTCATTGCTATTTATATCGACATGTATATAGAATTGTAGACATTATCTAGAGTTTCAGTATATTTTACAACAAAGCATAATCATCATTGTGTATTAACAATGACGAATAAAATAAAGATACATTTTAGACAAAATTTACATGATTTTTGATTGCCAGTAAGGAAGGGTAGTGAGAGGTTGCAATACTTTAATTTAGATAAAATTAACATAACAACATTAACGACAATAGCAACATTTTTATTGTAATCCAAATTGTTTTCTAAATTTAAACATGTTCGCTTATCTGATTCTCTTAAATGAGTTCAGTATCTATTCATTAATCATTTTATATATTCATATGAATGTAACAATATAGATATGTCAGAATGCAAGTTGTATATCATGCTTAAGATAATAATCTATAAAGTTTTTTTAATGTCTTCTACTGTTTGTACTAAAGTAACAAACCAGTTCATTTTAAGCTAAAAGGCGTCTAGCAAAATAGAAAGTTCCGTGAAACCTAAAACTAAACTAAATAACAACGGAAGGTCGTCTCACTAAATCACAAATTGAAAAAGGAGTGGATTTAGCCATTAGGTGCAGGCCTAGTAGTGAGGATGGTTAAATGTTTGACAACCTTAAGCTCTTGGGAGTGAAGTCTAGGGTATGCACATGGTGAAAAGTCATATATTGGGACGAAAACAATTGACTGATTCTCCCTGGCTTTCAATGATACCCAATCAACATCAATCTATGACGAATTCATCAACATCTGAAATTTATTACTTGTCTACAAACTACCTCAAGTAAATGGCAAAAAAGTAGAGAATATTTGAGTATTGAAAGGTTCAGCTAGACTATCCCAATCGAATCGAGTAGAGAAGAAAATCACTTTGGTATATACAAGTCATTTTGTGGAACTTTCCTGCTTATAAATTAGAAAATAAAAACAGTGTGATTGATTTTTAATGTTTCAGAGAACCTGTAACACTGAATTTTATAAGTCAAGCTCATCTAAATCTTCTCTTGTAAAATCTTCTTATAGATGATCTACAAGTCAAAATAACTATATAAGTAAGTTTCAGTTCATGTACATTCCTTGTTTATTAGTCTATATCAATATATCAGTTTCAAACTTATTTCAGGCATTTTTCGAATGCCATCAGTTTTGTTCATATTTCTAGATTGTATAAAACTAATTCAAACTCAACCTAAAATTTGAATCTCAAACAATCTTCTTTTGTTATAGGTATGATGTATTACAATAGATTAGTCAGAACTAATAATTACACAGTCGATAGTCAATATGTTTATTAAACTAATCTTTCATAACCTGAAAATTACATTTACATACGCAGCAACTTACCACCTGTAAATTTGTCTGAATACCGACTCATCTAAATCCTAACTTATCTTCTGTTTAGTAGGATTTTTCAGGATAATACGAAGAAACTCAAACTAGAAATTGTGATTTAAGGAATTCACATATGATAAGAGTGAAATGGTCATCATTGAAAGCATTTGTTTGTCATATAGAAACTCATTCTTGATAAGGATGTTTACTATTATTATTGTCACACTTTGACACAATTCTGCTATTCAGGACATAACAGTTGGAGCACCAGTATGATCGTAAACACTGGGGTACAGGTACATCCAGTTGACAAGTTCTAAATAGAACGAAACATGCCTCCTGGATTCCACTTGCCAGCCACAAGCCAAATTAAATGATACTTGTGAACCTTACCTGTATCTATTCAATTTACTTAGGATGCGTAAATGGCAACAGAGACTGAATAATTTCAGTTACAACCAAACCAACAGGAAGATTCCACATCACATTCAAATCACATTGTTTTACTGCTTTCCATCCTGCCATCCTATCATATTAGATTATGATTTGATTGCTTTGGTTGGAGTCCAGTTAAAAGACCATAAATCTTAAGAATCATTTAAGTACAATGATGTTTTGTGCTACACCAATATGTCTATTCTCAATTTTTCTTGATAATGTTTGTCAAATGAATATAATCAATTCTAGTTTAATTGAAATGGTTGTTGCTGAGTTTGGTTTGCTAATTTGCTCTACGTTTTCATCATAGATTGTTCACGGTTACTTACTACTGAAAATCAGGAAACACTGAATAAATTAAGTCTAGCGTTATGACAGAATAACTATTCATGGTTTTTAATGGATGTCTAACCCAAGTCAATTCATCATATCAAATATATGATTTCAACATGTTTGGAACAAGCAGGAATCTATTGCCAAAATCATCCAGTAACACAACTGTATGTTATGAGGTAAAAATAAACTGCTATATTTGATGTATTAGACCAATTAATGGATATTGCCTATTGTGCATGTTGTCACAATAACAAACCAATGATTGCCTAGCCAATCTCCGTATATCTGCACGATGCCTATTTGATCCCAGGCCAAAATAAGAAGGACACAAGCCGATGAAACAACCAGGCAAAATCATATTTCAAAGGTGATAGTGGCATTGAATAGGGGTAACTTGTACACAACTAATTAACTGTAGTTCATAATAACAGACAATTTACTAACAGTAAGTATACCGAACGGGAGAAGAGCGTTTGTGGAACGTAACAGTGATAGAGATGAAATGTTTGCATTATCACAACTAAAATAAGTAAAATAATCTCCTAAAACATAGTTCTGAAAGTTCGTTACTATTCTTTATTCGTCCCACATAACATTATAATTCCAACATAACGAATAATACAATGATCATTATTTAGTGTAGGAATATGAATAAACACTCTATATTGCCATCATGAAGCGTAAGTAAAACGTTGTTGTTGTTGTTGTTTTAATCACAGAAAATATTATTTTAAACAGTAATTAGCAAGATCAGCATGAGATACCATAATGATGTTCATCATGTAATTTGTATACACTTAATTACTTCGTGTATATTAGTTATTACTGGCGTTAATTGAACAATGTTTATTGTGATGATTTCATGGGAACAATTTAAGATACTTTCTCTGCATGACATTACAATTTGTTATTGTACATTGGTTACATGAAAACAACATTTAAAGCGAACTATCATAATATGAAAAGATCTTTTCATTTAAATGCAATTACGTATTATTACTAATAAAGATGGACATTTCTTCTTTATATGTAACTTTAATGCATTAATTATATGTATGAACCATTCACTTAAATACGTGTATTCGTTTTGTATACTTCAAAGCTATATCTTTTATAGTTTGCATTCAGAACAGATTGATTTTGGTTGGGTATCATTGAAAACCAAGGGAGCACAGGACGACTGTTTTGTTGGTATAAGGATTTTCAGCAGCGAACGTCCTTGATTCCACCATGGGATCAAATCCATGCCCTTTATGTCCCATAGGAAACAATCAATCATCTGCACAAGTAGGGTGATCGGCGTTTAATAATAGAATTTTATCTTTTGTCAGTCTGTGATGTAGTGCGACGATCATCTATTGTCATTGGTGGTAACTATCTCACTCACTACATGGCTGAACTGTACCAGGCACGACTTTCCACTAGAAGTTCAAAAGGATCTTGAAGTTAGTTACAAGTGAGTTGTTTTTTGTAATTGAATGGTCGTAGTTTTGGAGAGATGTTTACCACAGATTGATGTCATTTGGGTTCAGTGAATACCAGGGAGCTCTGGAAAATCGTTACTGTTGGAGTTCACATTTATGAGAAGTGAGTTAATTATCACTAGTGGCATAAATTAATCGTTACTTTATATCCCAAATTAATGAAAGCTGTAATCTTATGATCGAACGCCTCTCAGACCAGTGGTGAAAGCTACTAAACGTTTGTCATGGGACCTGAAGCCCTTGAGTTCAATTCTGTGACGGGATCGTGGTGTATGTGCACTGATGAAGAGTATCGTGCTAGGACGAAGCAGCTGTTCAGCACTTCCTTTATTTCCCTGACAGCCAATCAACATCAATCTATGATGAGCGTAAACACTTAAATGTAATGTATGTCCACACAAAACCACCTCGATTCATTTATATCTTATGAGTAATATGATCAATAACGTAGAATTTTCACATCCTCAAGTATGAATAGCTCATTTCTTTGTCATGCGGAGTATTAGTGTAAGTTACATTTTGCATTCTTATGCTATGTAGAATAGTCGTTACGTCCTGATGATAGACTTCTCAGCCATTCATATCATCAGATGGAGAAGATTTCCGATCTTTAATATTAGCATACAAAGTTTATGATATTCGTTAACGTTTATCATATATATGTACATACAGAGCGTTGAATGAATAAACAGTCCAAGTCGGAAATTTTAATGGGTTTTTATTTTACTACTTAACTAGTGAATTCAGATTATTATTCACTTAATTGAAGGGTCAGTTGTAAAAATAAACGAACAAAATTATATAGATTTGGTAACTGAATGGTATTTGAGGCTGAAGATGCTTAGGTCATATGTCATTAGGAATGACAACAATGTTGTACAAATATCTGTAGCTGAGATTCACATCTTATATTCCATAGATGTTGACCTATCAAACTTATAACATGTGAGTTAATGTTATGTAAAAGTAGTCTGGTTAGAATACACAGATGAAAAGTGAGACTTATCAATTTCATTCGTAAATATCAACAACTGTAAGTTATAAACCATATCGTGATATTACTTGTAGTTAATATCCTAAATGAATTAAAAAAGAAAAACGGTTATGAACATATTGATGATTAACAAATAAAGAAAATGCATACGCCTTCATGATTATTACTTGACTTCTAAAAGATACATTTCATTGTCAGAACTTGTTCAGTACACCTTTGTCTACTTGTTTTATAAAATTGTTTCTATATACATCGTGTAAATTAATGACAGATTACAGTAATTATTGAATTAACTGTCTGTTATGAATCAATTCAGTTTTAATATTCTAGGTTTCATAGTTATTGCCTGTCATTTAAGAAGTCAGTTTTACTCGTGGCGGCCTGTTTGAAATCTTAAGCCACCACCTTTTACCAAGATTTCAACAGGTTACTTTTCACTTTCTGTTTTGTTTTAATTACCCAATTATGTCTCAAAATTGCATGTGTACAGCCGTGCCTTTATAGAAATATTACGACCTATCATGAGTCATTCAGTTAGATCTAAACGAAAACTTCATGGTGGCTGGCAACATATATGGACAATGAAACCTTTTGCTAAATCACAGGGTAAAGAAACATTTCTATCCTGTAAACTAAAGGATATCGCAGCACTAAGGCGTACCGGAATAAAATGTGATCAACAAATTATTGGTGAATCAGTGAATCAAGAACTACCTTAAATCTATGTCGTCTTACGTTATATAACTAATCCATACTTATTATAAGGACGTAAATTTGATTTACGTGTCTCTGTTCTATTCAATCCAGTCAAAGTGTGGGTTAACAGAGATGGATTTGCTCGCTTCTCCAATGGACGATATTCATTTGATTTTATCGATCATCATTAAATACATTTAACAAATGTTGCTGTACAAAAGACTGAACCTGATTATAATTCTGAAAAAGGTTGTAAATGATCAATTGGTCGTTCACGTCGAGATTTTCTAGCTAAATGTATGTATGAAAAGACGTGTACACGGTAAAAGAGGAACTTGTTGAGACACTGTATGCTGAAAATTCATATCGTACTAAACATACTATCGAATAAAGCTATTATTATCATTATAAGTTTGTAATAGAAGATATTACTTCTAAGTTATCTAAACAGAGACTAGTTCTTGTTTGAACTAAATTTCTTTTTAACTGATAAGTGATCAATTTCCCCGTAATGGATTTATAAATTAAGTTTTAGTCGAAAAAATAAGGTCATCTGCGTTTTTGTAAAAATGGTAACTGGGTGCATTGAGGATTACTGAATTTATATTCGATATCACAAGTCGCTCTGATTTAAACAATAATGGAAGACCCGAACTGGCAGTGAACAGATATGTCACCCTAGCGAGAGCGAGGGTGGACTCCACATCAGTGAGCATTGGTTGAAGCTTATGACTACCCAGTTTTGTGACGAATGCTTAACTGTTAAGCCAGTAAATTTTCATTACACAAGTGATATTTCCAGTTTAAATCAATCCTCAATAAAATGGCATGACGTTATCAATAGACATCGGTGAGTAAACATCTAAGATCCGACGAGTTTAAACTTTACTGAAATTAGAAATATCAACCATCAGATACAGGCTGAATCAGTTGTCTGACGGTTGAGCGATCCCAGCGAAAATTAAAAGTCTTTTGCCCGATTACTTGTATGATTTTGAATGCGCACTGATAAGAAGTTCCATACAACAACTAACTAGCTAACTACTTATCAGATTATGGTTTTTACTAGTTGTCCAACTCAAATCAATTCTTTATAAATAAATATCCAGTTAAGGACAATTTATAATTTTGAACTTAAACATTTACGATGTCATGATTAGAGAATTCATAATTCAACTACCAAATGTTTTTCACCTATTTTAGGTTTACCTGATATCAAGAACTGGTTTATGCTAGATAACTGTTGATCACTTGGAAGCACTGGATAGCTGTTCCGTCTTAGTATGGGACTCTTTAGTAGTGTGTATTCATGACCAGAGAATGGATCGAACCTGGGACTATCTGGCTCCGATTTGACAACAAAATACCGTACAAATGAAATAACACAGACAAATAAACACTAAAGTAAATATAATCACTACCATAACATAATATAAAACAAATCTTTATGTTTTTCTGAACCTAACTAGTTGCAAGTTACATAACAGAATAGTATTGATTAACTTATATGAAACAGTATGATCAAGCACAGGTCATTCATTCACATAATCATATACTCGTGCTGGAATATCTTCAGTTTAACAACTGTAAAAGCATTAAAAAGCAATATTCCTTATTAAAAAACATGTTTCATAAAGAATTATAGCGAATTCTAATTCAACATCGAATTCAAGTGTTCTGCAAAATAAATGACATGATCCGAGGTGTTTTGGTAAATATAAGAGAAAGGATTCCCTTTACCTCTACAGAGAACTGTGTCTACAGATTAGGTTATTTCAACTGTGATGCTTTCTACAGTGATGAGTCTTCTTGACAAATCATGACGTGTGTCGAAGAACATGAGTGCTACACAAAACGACATCCCAATATTCCTATAGAACTCGAATGACTGTAGAATAAATCAGCAAAGCAGTTCATGGTATTTAACTTATAACAATCACAAAAAAGACATAAATAATATTGAAATCATTTAGGAAGGTTTTTTGAACTACAAACAAAGGCATGTGACTGAAGTATTTCATATTTTGCTTAACCGCACTGCAATCAATAGAAAGGAAGGCCTTATCATTCATCCCACATCGGTCTATCTACCCGACCAGTGACAATTAAATGCATGAAATTTCTCATAGGTTCAAAACAAAGATTATCGCCAAAACTTGTTTTACCTTATATACTACATTCTTCGTACTCGCAAATAATTAACAAACTTTCAAAAGTAAACATAACCGTGATTCAATCTGGAACACCTTGATCCAGATTAACATAACTTCTATACATTCAGATTGACAATCCAATTACACTAATTTGTTCTATTGGATTATTCAATCTTAGGTTTAATGTAATTCAGTTATTTAATGTTATCTGAAGAAGTTATTTACACTAAACTGTGAAACACTAGAAATCTCAATTTCTATTCATTGAATTATTACAAATACATATTACTTAATAAAGATATTGTTTTACTTCAGTAAACAACATCAATATCTTGTCTATGAAAGACATTAGTTCATTGAATCTAATGTGAATCATAATACTATTGCATGATTAACCGATAGGCGGCATCAAAAATGAATTTGTCTAGTTTTTGTTATTTTTTTTTTAAAATGGTAGATAGAAAATTTAGACAATAGTATCTAGTTTTCATTCAATATAGTTGCATTCGGTACTGAGTTCGGTATTTCATTCATTATAGTAACCATATTTTATTCATAAAGTCAGTACTTTTTTGTAGAATAGATCAATGACAATTAGATATACTGTCAAATTATTTTCGTAACTGTATCTTATAGTCTAGTTTACTGTATTAGTTAGTTATACTACTTGTCTCATTTCTGGTGAATATCGAATGATTTCATACATTAGTTGATCACTAAGCACTGACTAATTTGTTATTCATCAAGTCTTTTTTATAATGACGATTGGGTTCTATAGATTGAGTTGTAGGGCAACCACTAATTTAAGTGATTCAACATCACTGTACTATGTAAAAATGGAAGGTGATCTTTCTGTTAGTCAGCAGGAAACTCTATAACTAAGTTTCTTGTTTCTTAACACTCTTCAAGAAGGCGTACCTGCAGTATTGAAGCAAATTTATGCTCAATTACGGATTTGGTCCAATGTAACCTAGTTCCACATTCTGCGAATGTCACTACTCAGCTATTTTAGTAACGATTAACTTACTGTAGGATAGAGATATATACACTGATTCATCACTGTGTAGATACCAATTCGGCGTTCATCAGCCTCATTTTAATGACTAATAATGGTTTGAATTATCTAATTGTTGATGTTCATGAATAAAGCTTGACCAGCTTTTATTACTGATGATAATTTACACCCTTGCTGATAATAAAAAACCTGTATGCGTAGATAAAATTATTTGCAACTTATTTACTGAAGGTTTCCTCATTCAAGTGCACATGTCTAAAACTGCATTTAAGTTCATTTCAAATGGCATTGTACTAAGCAATTAAATTTCGTTAGTATAATGAGAGGATAAAGTTGGTAAAAAAAATATGCTGTGATCAATTTCACATTGATAAGGACAGATGGTTGAATGGTCTCTGTTAGTCCAGCGTGGTGGAAACATCGAAGTTGACCCGATTTCTTTATAAACATGTTGATAGATGGTGCTGTAAACACGTGTTAATGTTGATTAGTTTGTGTGAGAGTTGTCAGTCAACTGGTTGGAAATTTGTTTTAAGCACATCAAGGTTTGTGAAGTATCCACGTTAATTTCTTTTTTGGAAGGTAAAAAAATGATGGATATGTTACTTTCAAATTTATCACTATGTATTTTTAAGCTTGTTATTAGGTTTATCTAGTCCTCCTGTTTGATAAAGAAATAAGTTAATTTTAGATAGCCTTTCGTCGTACGGCAGCTTCAGGATTTCAGCAATTAATTTAGTCGGTGTTTCATTGACCTTTCCCAGATGCTTTGTGGCAATTTCAGATTTAAACTGGCTGCTTATAAGCAGTATTTAAGATTGATCGTATCAGTATGGTATACAAACTCAGAAATGTCTCAACATCAACGTGGCTGAACGCTGTAAATATTGACCAAAGAGTTTTAAAACTTTTGGCACGAACAGTATAGTAAAGTTCAGTGGTTTTCAAATGATGACTATTGGGTCATTGTGTATCTGAACAAAGGAGAGTTCTACAATATCTACCGTATATACATTTGTATCCTGGAGCACAACACTCACCATAAAGTATATGTAGTCATTCACTGATAGTCACAAAATACTTGACAATTCTTTCAATGTTTACCGATCTTTCAAATTTCTGGTCAACCGCCACATCTTCGTGAAGTCTGAATCTCTGTGTCTTAATATTGCCAGCATTTAACGAAACTGATTCTGATGAAATATTAGGAAGGTCATTTATATGCTGATAAAATAATACTAGACTTAGAATTGCACACTGGTTTACTTCACTAAGTACCATTTTTCCTCCAGACAACTTGAGGTTTGCGTTCAAATAGAAAGTCGTTCTTCCACACGAATAAGTTTTCCCTAAATCCGGTATTACGGAAATCAAACAGCAATTTGTGTAAGGAATCATATCAGATGCCTTACCGAGGGCATTAGGGACCACGTCTAGGGAGTGTCTTTTGATCTTTCAAAGTACAGTGGCATCTTGTGCTGACAGTATATTTACGAGATTTGAAGATCATGTTTCAAAACCGTGCAACTATTCAGACAACTGTAGATTGGAGTCTAAATGCCTAAATTGTTCTTTACGGAAAATCTTCAGAATCCTAACATCTACGATGGAAAAAGGCTCCATTTATTTAAAATAATCTTATTATTCACACTTGTTACGGTGTTTGTACATGAAAATGTAGAACTGATGGAGATCACTTAGATAAAATACCAAACAACAACCATGTAATAGTTGAAGAATAAAGGGGAGTATAAAATGTAAGAGACAGCAAGCTGACTCAGAATATCAGCCAATACATTAGTGTTTACAACTAACAACCGGTGGAGATCAATAATAGCGGGTGTCAAGCAGATACAAACAGACGGAAATGGATGAGATAGCACAAATGTATAAACCAAAATGATTGAGTTAGAAATACCAACCGCTGGATTCTGGCTAGCTATATGGTTTAATGGCAAAACATTCTCAATTGAAGCTTGATAATCGCAGACTGAATTCCATGGAGGGATCGTGGATGATTACTAGTTTTCACTCATTATCTCTAACTAAGACTAATTCATGATATCAAATTCTACTATCTCTATAACACCAGATTACAAAATAAATATGTACTTGTAATTTTGTTACACTGTAATTAATAGAATAATGTATAGTGAACATTTAAGTAGGATGGATAATCTTATGAGAATTTTCTAGCATATAGTATCATGTAAAACAGAATAAATACAAGCTTTACACAAGAACTGTGTAAATTATAAGGTAGTGACACCAAAATGTTCAAATTTACTACATTGTCTATGAGGGGAAAAAAACCAAACTCCACAGGAATTGTAACGATGTAAAACAATCTTAATGATTACGATAGGTACATACAAACATTCAAATATGTATACATATTAATTATATGTAAAAAGAATCAGATAACAGATAAGTGTAGGTATGTATTGGAAAGGTTACATTTCAATATTAATATCATACTATCTTCACCTACATTCTCACACTATAAATCTGATGTACTATATATTTTACAATCTGATTTACAAACATTATTATCTTCCATACATCAAACTAAATAGATTGTTCAACATAATATGTATAGCAACTTAAGGTAGTTTATAGAGATTGATATTATGTTTTAGGTAGTTAGGGTACAGACTGCTGAGGAGTCATATACTAGAACAAAACAGCTGTCCATCGCTCTCTAAATGCTACTCCATCAACAGCAATCTGCATCGAAATATAGTATGCTTCCAATGAATAAATGATGAAAAACATACGATTTGGTATTTTAAGTTTATTCTAGATATTATTGAAACGAAGCTGAATACAAACAAATGAAGTCGTATAGAATGTAAAGAGAAATCTGAAAAGGTAGTCAGTTATAACAGTATATCTTAATAAGACCATCTTGTTCCAAACATCAGTAAACATATGAGAAGAAAATTGTTGTCAAGTTGGAAGAAAGCTAATTTTATCAGGAAATATCTATCAAGAGCATCATTAAGCATAAAATGGAACGTCTGAACTTAAAGAAACGGATCGATGATTTATGTAATGTATATCTAATAGCATTCATGAATTTTATCCATGTAAAGTTTTACGAAATTTTTTCGAAGACTATGCTGAAATACAGTGGACAACTTGGATCCAATAAGATAAACTGGACCTTGTAGATAACCTAGTTCTTCTATCCCACACACAACAACAAATGTAAGTAAAAACAGACAGTGTAATAGCAGTCTCTACACCCAGCTGCAGGCCAGCTGGTGAATAAATTAGGAAAAATGGCTTGAGGTGGATAGGACATATATAGGGAAAATCACCAAACTATGTCACAAGGCAAGCCATGAGTTAGAAATTTGAGAGCCAAAAGAAAACAGGTAGACCAAATAACATATTGTGCCGGGAATTAGAGGCAAACATAAAAGAATAGATGGCACTTGGAGTAAAATGTATTATAAAGCCAGTGACAGAGTTGGTTGGAAAATGCTTGTCGACAGCATATGCTCCACGAGGGGTTACATTCATTAATGATTTTCAATGCTAAAAGGACAATTATGGGAAGATTTCCCAGAAGGTCCGGAATTTATCGTACGGAATACGAAGTTCTGTCATCTAGATTTAAACTTCATCTTCTTGAGAGACTTACAGACAAAATCAGTATTGAAGCACATTTTGAAAATCTCTTTGATCAATTTAAAGGTTTGTATCCAATACGTAATGTAGAAGAGTTGATTCAAAACTAAATTAGTTAACATAGTAAATCAGTACCTTATATCAACGACTATGGCATCAAGAATGTCACAAGGTATTGCAGATTTTAAGGAGAAATAACCAGCTAGTGAGACTATGTCCTAATAAAGGCGCTGGTGTTGTTCTGACGATTACTCCTGACTACATTATAAAGATGAAGCCTATTGCAAGTGATCTATCATGATTCAAAGTTTATAAATCAATCAAAGACTACAGATTTCACAAAAAAGCAAAAATCACTGTCCTAAAAGGCTGTCTTTTATCCAACCTGACTGTAAAGGTGATGTTCACTGGTGGACTAAAAACGGTACTAACGAGAATCTATTACAATGCAAAGTTAGTCATTTCGTATAAAACCTGTTCCCTGAGACAATCAAAAATTGGCAGATAATCTTTCTACTTTACCGCCAACTGTCTGCATAAATGTAAGTGTATCTGCCAAAGCAATTACACTAGTAGAACAGAAAGGATAGCCTTCTTGCGATTTCATGACTATTCCCCAAAAAGTTCCCAATGTAGAGGATTCCATTAATTTTAATAGTATAATCATTAAACAACTGACTAAAACAAGGCACAAAATTAATATTTTAAAATTCTCCAAAATGTTCAATAAATAGAAAACTCTAAATCTTCTAAAATATGTTAAAGTTATTGCTGTTGAATGCTTGAAAGCAAACTTATATATCCAACCAGAAATAGTTATCAATCTTTCTTTACCTTGGTAACTGTACTTTTACTTAAACACATCATTGTTATTATTGTATGCATAAATCTGATTGATTTTATTACATCATCATTTCGTTCCTTAAAACTAAATTCATTTTGTTACATCACTGTCTTGTATTGTTAAGCTTGACTCATTCAATGAGTGCTTATAATTCTTCCATTCTATAAATGTGAATAGGCAAAGAATAATGAATAAAACAGAATCGGATGAATTCATTGATTTCATGATTACTTTCAGCTTCTACTTTGAAACCTAAATACCAATAACTATAAACATCGGATCGCAGTTGTATGTGAAGATTGGTATTAAATCTGGTTGATTGAATTCGTAACAGATTGATATTGGTAGGCTACCACTGACAATTAGAAAAACTAAACAGCTATTTCATCCTATTATGGGACTCTCCAGCAGTGCTCACCCCAGATACCGCTTCAGAAGTTTCAGGTTGGCAAACGCTTATGCACCACTGAACCGGGATTCAATTATAAATTACTGTATATACTTTATATCATGTAAATCATGAAGAATTAAAAAGAAAGAATAATTAAGATGAACTTGTATCTTCCAGTCGATTTGTTATGGAAGTTAAGGAAGATGCAAATTCATCATAATTACATTTCTGCCCGTTGCACAACTGTGACTGTCTGGAATCAGTGACATTTGACATGAAACGGGCAAAGTTTGAATCCCGGTGTTAAGATTAACATTGTGATGGAGGTACATTTAGCCGACAAGTCCCAAATAGGACGAAAAGAGCTTCCTGGATTCTGTTCACTAATCACAATTTAACTTAAACAAGGAAGGTATAATTATAAAACCACTATAAACACGTAATAAAATCAACTGCCTATTAATACGTTTACTAATATGAAAATTCTGGAAGAAAGATATTAAAAATTAATGGAGACAAGTCTTTTAGAAAGGAAAAATTGAGGTCAGAATTTGTATAATCACGAATGTAAAACGGATAGATTAGTAACTTAGCAATGGAAGAATAAAGAGTAATTAATAAACTCAGAGTAATGGTCTAAAGCTAATTGTTATATCGACAAAAACTGTTGTAATGGATAGATATCACCAGTTAGTTGAACATGTGCATAGGAAATTACAGAGATAAATACCAGTAACAGTGCCTATCTGGTCCCTGTATGTCTACTTGATGCCCACTCCTTATTCACAGACTGCAATTGGAAGAACACACCGATAAAATCAGCCAGGAAATTCATATTATATTTCAAGTATTACATATTTACATGAAATTAGACCACATAGTCAGTCAATCGATAGATTACCACCAATACAAAACCAAGGAGATAGTGATAGTGAATTGAGGTAACACGTAAACAATTACTTAACTGTAGTTCATAAATGAGAAATTATATATTAACAGTTAATGTGTTAAACGTAAGGATAAGACACGAGGGACATAATAATGATGAAGAGAAAATGTTTACTTTGCACATAACTAAAGCAACTGAAATTGTCTTCTAAAACATATTCTGAAAGTTTATTATTCTTCTTTAATCGCCCAAAGTAAAAGTAAATCAATTAAGGCATTACGTAAGAAAACAAAGGATTCAATTAAATGTATTTAACTGGATGCTTTTTGTATTTTGATTATTCTGAAGGATTTTGAAATGTCAACCACATGACTATTGTCAAGAATATAACTAGTAATGGCCCTAATTGATTTCAGTTTTCATGGTAAGTGCTCAGTAATGAGAACGTTAACCCTCCCTTTTTGTTCTTTTAATGTAAGTGCTTTAGCACGAGCAAGTAAACTGATAAGCTCAAGTGGAGGTAGCAATCAAAAATCATTCTTATTCTCCATATAACCATGTCAATTTAAATTGTTATTGATATACTGATATGAATATATCAATAAGTAAATTTAAGAAGCGAAATATGAAGCGATTGCATAGACGATATTTGTTATCAGTAGTAGTACTATGATGCTTACATTTCAAACTGATTTGTTTAATTACATTGAGATGGTTTATAGAGATTAATATTCAGTTTAGTTCATTGAATTCACAGCAAACCTGATGTTAGTAGGGTACCACTGAACACCAAGGTAGCACTGGATAGCTGTTTTGTATTAGTACAAGACTCTTACAGCAGTGTGCATCGTAGATTCCGCTCCAGCGGCTTTAGGTTGGCGAATGTCTAACTCTATGCACCACTGCGTAGGTATGCTAATGGTTGAATCCTCACTCCCATCAATGTGGGTATTTGTCATGAAATAAGAGCAGGTAGAGAATGGATAAAAATTCTGATCTCAGTTAACAACAACTTTAATCTCCTTTGATACTCCATATTAGTAGAGTTCAATAGGCATAAATCTAAATCAAACTCTAAAGATCTACTTAAGTATAGTCAGGTACAGTAAACTCCATTATTTGTTTGATTCAAACGGTTTTCCAACCTGATAATAGCTGATGATGGTTGGAAGTATCAGTAGATGTTCTTCATTAGAATATTCAGAAAATAATCCAGTGGACTAATAACAAGATATTAAACATAACTTTCACTATGCGTTAATGTAAGTTGGTTGAGGCAGCTTACAGTGGAACTATGTACTTAAGTTTCATTTCAGTTTATGCTCTCTAGTAAGGAGCTTTTATGTAATTTCGAAAACAAAACTTAAAACAATTTTTCTGTTTCCATGACGAAATATGAAGGTCTTCATGCATATTTCATACTTCATTTTTTATTTAACTTCAAGAAGGAAAATAAGTAATGAAGTCCAAGGAAGGAATATTTCTTTTCGCACTAATTTATGCAGTCTTACGACTGAGTATAAAGTCACTGCTTAAGTAAATGACAATAGATCAATTTACAATAAACTTCAATACTTTATCTTAGTAACTTAAAGGAGAACAAGTTATGTCACTGAAAATTCTTTATAGGTAAATTTCCTTAATGACTTTAATGAAGAAGATGATGATGACGTATTCATCAGTTTCAAAAGAAATTCTTCAGTTGAGCACATATTGTTCAATGTTTGCATTCTTAATTAAGAGTGATTCAATGTTAGAGTTGTTTACAACTTGTAAACGTGCAGTTCAGCTTATAACAAAAAGTGTTTTCATTGTTAGATATCCTCTTCATTCACCACCTATTTCATTTCAAAGTTTAATTGTAACTTTATAGAGTCAATACCATAGAAAATTACTTACTGAAAATCGAAATTATTTAAGTAGTAATAGAAATTTGTAGCTCAATAGAATGATTCTAGTAGAGATATTCTTCTCTTTTATTGAATACTTAGTTGTATCAACATAGGTGGTTTTATGTTCAATCTAAAGGTAAATTGTTTTAACATTCTCATAGTAATGTATTATGTCAAACTTTCAATATTTTAAAAAACTATTACTGCATTTGCGATAGTCGAATTGGAGGAACTTCCGAGAACTAGACTGTTGGAGAAAATCATGAAGATTTCACCTATATTTCTAAACAATCGATGTGTGACAACTCATATTTTTATTTGAAATTAATGCTGATAATGTTGTCTAAAAAGATCAGAAGTGGCTTTACAAATGATTCTCTCAGCTCAGTAGACGAAAATTCTATGAATATGGATACACTGGATATTGTGATAGTTTTTATTGGCGTGAACTGTAACCAATTACTGGATATAGAATAATCATCTTACTAAAACAGAAAAAAAGACAAAGACTCTTAAGTAACCTTGCTGTTTCTGGAAGAGAAACCAAGTCAACAGGACTTCCAATATGACTACGACGATTTCCTGACACGATCCCTAACTGACAAAAGACTTGTCCAGATGTATCCATAGAAAGAAGGAACACCAGCTAATGTGAGTAATTTATTGAGTAAAACAACAGTTTTTATAATTAAATACTGTGCCAATTTGTGACAGGAATTAGCAAAATACAACAGACTGGATTGGGGGGTGAAGACCTCTTATACAAGGTTGAAAACAAGAAAATAATAATAAGGTTACAATAATTCGGTAAGGAAAACACATATGTCAATCTATAATGAGTCAATGAAAAGCTTACAATTTGAGAAATACAAATTTCATAGTTATTGAATATTTAGCTAGATCCAGCTAAACGTCACATATGACACGAAGAACAGTCTCGATAGATTGTGATTTCTAAGTCGTTGTCTCGATATTTCAAACTAATTTATTTATACCCATATGTATGTTGTGATATCGCTTAGTCAAGAGGATGGACTGCGAAAATCACCAGAATAATTAGATAAGTCAAAGTATATATTCCAAGCTCTAGTTTATGCACATAGACATTCGAATTCGTACCACACATCGGACTAATTAGTATAATGATATCAGTATCAAAAGAAGACAATAATAATAGGAAGGTAGTGTAAGGTGTACATAATTCACTAGTCATAGTTCATAATTGGAAAATGATGAAATGATTGTCGGCGGATCGATCGTTACATATGAAGTTATGATATGTAAAATTATCTTCCTAAAAATAGTTCTTAAGGTTAGTCACAGACATAAGTACATTTTCTGTAACGGAAGTGAAAATCATTACAACGTAACGACTTCTGTCGAATCACCAGATATGTTACTTTCAAGTCTATTTCTATCATAGTAGGGTGAATACAACATACAATAGATACCTACTGTTATCAAGTAATTAATAAATCATACGATAAAGAAGATTTATAATTTAGGTGGCTGATACTGTTAAAACCATCGTTCACAGAGCTAACACGATGATAATGAAGTTTTAATTCTCTGTCCAAACGTAATAATCAGTACTTATTTCAAAAAAATCAGAATCATCACAAGTTTGTAGGGACTATGTTATCTTGAGAGGAAGTTTACATCACGAATATTCCATCTATTGAAAATTCACAATGCATAGATACTTAATAACTATTTGAATGTTTAATACAAGCTTTTAGTGTTAAAATTAAATCAACCGATTTCGAATAGACTAACAAATGAGAGTATGAATATCATTTGCTTATGTAATTAAAAGAGAATCAACCTGAGGCTCTGGAGTACTCACTGCAGAGGAGTTCAACACCAGAACGAAACAGCTGTCTAGTACTCCCTCGTTTTCAGTGGTACACTGCCAACATTAATCTGTGATATATTCAATCAATTAAAAGAGAGCAATTAATAATGTTTATTTTATGATAACTTAAACAGAATGTTTCATTAAAAAAGCAGGCTTTAATAGTATTTAAGTATTATGGTTACTACTTTACTTTACTTACACCTGTTACCCCTCTTGGAGGAGCATAAGCCGCTTACCAGTATTCTACATTCAACTCTGTCTTGAACAATCCTTTCCAGTTTTTTCCAGTTGCTATTCATCCTTTTAATGTCTGCTTCCAACTCTCGACGCAGTGTGCTCTTTGGCCTTGCTCTTTTCCGTTTTCCAATAGGATTCGAAATTAATGCTTGTCTCGTAATGCAGTCAGATGATTTCAGCAAAGTATATCCAATCCATTTCCAACGTCATTTCCTGATTTCTTCTTCAGCTAGAAGTTGGTTTGTTCTCTTCCATAGGAGGTTGTTGCTAATAGTTTCCGGACAACACACATTCAATATCTTGCCTAGACAGTTGTTTATGAATACTTGTAACCTCCTGAGGATGTTTGAAGTAGTTCTCCACGTTTCAGCTCCATATAGAACTGTCTTGACGTTCGAATTGAAGAGTCTAACTTTGAGGTTGGTAGACAGTTATTTGGAATCCCATATATTTTTCAGCTGTAGAAATGCTGCCCTCGCTTTGCCAGTCCTTGCCGTTACATCTGCATCTGATCCTCCTTGTTCATCGATGATGCTCCCCAGGTACGTGAAGGTATCCACTTCTTCAAGAGTTCCTTTATCAAGTTTGATTAGGTCGGTGCTCTCGGTGTTAAATTTGAGGATCTTGGTCTTTTCCTTATATATTTTCAGGCCTACTGATGCTGAAAATACCATAAAACTTTTTAAAAAATAAGTTTACCAGATTAAGTTTTATAGTACTATCAATTAAACAAATTCTAATCATTAAAGTGGTAGTGGTCGACGGGTTAGTATGAAATTGGGGTGAGGGTGGGAGGGATAAGAAAAATGTTGGCAGGTTAAAAAATGAAAGGCGGTAGAATAATTAATGGTACTTCATTAGATGATTAAGTATTTATAAATGGAAACTTAACTTTAAAAATACTATGTAGTATAGTTTTTTTTTGTTTTACTTACCTTATAGAATTTAAGGATGAATGAAATTGATTATTTCCTTTTTCTAGTTTTCATTGTTGAAAAATTTTGGATTCATTTCGTAAATCGATATTCTATTGAATTTTTTAAAAGGGACTGGTAAGTTGTTAACATTGAATAACATGGAACCTTCAAGTACTTCCTTGTAAGATTGATTCATTTCAGTTTCTTCCTCGACATCATAATGAATATAAATCTAAATAACAGAAAGCATAATTTCATTTTATGTTGAATCTCTATTTACCAATGATCTTCTCACTGAAACTATTTGTTGTATCTTCAAGTATATTGATAACAATATGATAAATATTGGGATAATAACTCTGTATTTTAAAGAATTACTATTTAAGATGTACGTATAATGTCCAATTTCAGTTTAATGATAAGATTTACCGACTAAAAGATGGAATAGCCATAGGATCCCCTATAGGTTTTTACTACTTACTCACTTACTTACTTACGTCTGTTACCCCTCTCGGAGGAGCATAGGTCGCCCGCCAGTATTCTCATTTCAACTCTGTCCTAAGCATTCCTTTCCAGCTTTTTCTAGTTGCTGTTCATCCTTTTAATGTCTACGTTGGATGTCTCTCCTGGACACTTTGCTAATAATTGACTACAGCCTATCATAAAACTGATCTTTGTCCTCGTCAGTTGCCGTCGTTGGTGGGTGCATAACATTGGATGATGTTCATTGTAATTCCCTTCTTCATTGTCTTGAAAGATGCTTTGATGGATCCTAGCAGATTACTTCATGATCAGCCTGGAAAATAATCAACTGAAGTCAATGAATGACAATCTTTACTTGCATAAAAGGTATGTGGACGATATTTTTATCGTCTCTGATAATAAGGTAGATTTGAATTATTTTTTACAGATCTTCAACAGCTGCCATCCATCTACAAAGTTTTCTTTTGAGAAATAATATTTCCATTTTCTGGGTGTCAACTTGATTAGAAATTGCGATGGAATTTTACAAAGATTTAAGTCCACTTGTAACAGTTAACTGACCAATTTTATTAGCTGGATTTTCATTAACGGGAAGAGAAACCTTGTTAGGTCCCTCTCTTCGAGAATCTGAAAGTCTACTCAACTGGTTTTAGCAAGGAGGAACTTTATTTTCTCAACAAAACATTAATTAAAAACGCTTTCCCACCACGTTTCGTAGACGAAAAATAAAGCTAAGACCGTTTAGACCATCTATCACTACTTTTAAAAATGCAATTTGCATTAACGCCGAATTCTAAGTGATATTGCTGTATAAATCTTCAAGAGAAAAATTGTGAATGTTATCAAATGAACAATTTTTCTAGCCGCTCTAAAAATCATGTTTTACACGTAGACAATTATTTGTAAATAAAATTGAAGGACAAACTATCGTATTTGGCTTCTTCCAGGTGTCTATAAATTTTCTTGCTCCTGTGTATTGATCGTTCTATACGAACGTTAACCAAGACAGTCAAATAATATTATTCAGCCTAATTACAGAAAAGAAACACCTGCAGCATTAAAAGTGCTATCATAGGATAACTTCTGACTAGTGGCCACTTAATCAACTCGGATTCCTAGTTCACACTTATCTACTTTGTACACAAGTCTTCTCTTGCCGTTGTTATGCACAGAAGTCAGAACTATTTGTACAAAGTAGCCGGTTCAGTCTTTGATCCTACCATAGATTTAACCCGAAATTCTCGCGTATTATCCCTTAGATAGCTGAGTTTATCCTATTTTTTTCTACCTTGTCTACCTTAGGAAATTCTTGCATGTTATCTTTTCCTTCTATCTCTTTGTCTCTCTCACTGATAAAAGCAAATGTTTGGCTTTTATTTCCAACCGCATTTTCTAGGTATTCCAATTATCTCCTAATATATCTTATTACATAATCCAACTCTAATATTAATACTGTTGTTCCATGTATCCTAGTCTCCTTATCTGTTATAAAATTTCCTGCATTGCTGTTTATTTAACCTGATCTTGAGGAGTCCTGCCCCCTCTCCCCAGTAAAACAAGAATAATGTCATAAAATTTTCGATTTTTGTTATTACGTTCAATTATTAGTGATTGTCATTTTAACACCTCATTCATCGTGTTGTCATGTTCGACGAGTCATATGCATCCACATACCATCGTACAGTTTTGACAATAAATTCACTGACAAGAGATCGCTTCATCGAATAAAATTCTTATCTTTTCATTATTCAATCGGCGTTTTCCCGTTAACATTGGATATAATTTGGTAAAACTATCATTGGTTATTGGATGTTCATAATTTTCACATGACCTCTCATGTGACATTGTGTTGCTAATATACATTTAAGAGTACAAAACAATATCGGTTTACTTATTGTATAAAACTTATTTACTTCTTACTATGACCAGTGAACTTCTGCTGTTATTGTGGTTATCTACATTATCAAGTGTTTAATTGAATTAGATAAAAACTACTTATAACTATGAAAGTGTTAGTTGTAAATCATATTGTTGAGATACAAATAACTACTATTCTGAATGGCTTACTATATTGACAGATCATACTTCATATGATTAGCTTATTTGAAAGTAGTAATAATTCTCTTATATGATTACTTGGTTATATAAGTTTTATTAGACTTGATCATTCGTATTCGTCTGCTTAACATGTACATGTTTACATTTCATCTTTAATTTAGATTTTCATATTTGTATACAGGGTTGTTAGGCTTCATGAAGAATGCTAAATATTTAGATCATTGAGTAGTCACCCTACGATTGATATGTTTAGCTTCAGATAATCAATGTACAAAAATGTCAGCTATCTACCATCAGGATATGAAGTGAATAATCTGGGTTTTTGATGCATAAGTAAGCATTAATGATGAGTAAGGTACTTGGTAAGGCGTTAATATCACCAAGTATTTTCATCTCACCAATTTTTCAGTCATTAAGAGTTTCTTTTAGGATTTGAAAGTATTCATTTCTTTCCGTTGATTTATTATGGCCTAGAGATGATCAGTCACCCTTGTCACATGTGTATTTTAAGCTGACCTTCTCGATAAGAAGGTAATTCAGTTCATAAAAAATAGACGGGAAGACATAAATACTTTCAATTATATACATATATACTCAATACACAAATGAGACTTTCACGCCTAAGTAGCCTATGGGTGGATGAGGTGATGTTTGATACGAATCCTGGTGTTAGCAATAACACTAGAATATAGGTGCATTTAACTGACGAGTCTCAAAAGGAAAAAGACTTTCGTCTTGGATTCTTCTTCCTATCTACTATCCAATTTAATTCATACTTCTTTATGCTAGTTACTCAACTTATATTCAGTACTCAAAAAGATCAAGTATTAGTGATCTTATGACATGTTAATGAACACAGTGGGATTCAAATATCAACATTGGAATGCAGGCACATCCAGCCGACGAGTCCCAAATAGGACTGAAATGCGCGTCCTGAATTCCACTTACCAGTCACAATTCCAACTTAAATAATACTTTTGAATAATCGCTATCCACTCAGGATGCCCATATAGCAACAGAGAATGACCACCTTCAGTCTTTAATAAATCACTGCAAATACACAATTTCATCCCATTATTGTTTTCATAGTATTCTAGTTAGATTGTTTTTTTTTAACAATAATGAACATTTCAATGACAATTGACAGATGTATCTATTAGTTTCCTTTTTATCTAGTCAACATTGAATACAAATGTTGTTTATTGTTTAACTAAACAATGTTCAATGTACAAAATGATTAAAATTGTAAACAATTTCAACAAATGACATTTTATTTTTCAATTGTAAATATTGTATATAATACTGAATTAAGATGAAATCAGTAGTTGTTTTACAAAGAAGATAATAAATAAAGAATTGTATTAGATAATTATATACTTTATTGTTGTATTGATAAGATAATCATTAAAAAAAACAAGTTGTATAGATAGAAGTAATCATGAGTAACAATTCTACATCAACTAAGATCGTATATATATATATTCGGAATTACATATGTACCCGTTTCACAGGTGTGACTGTCTGGACACAGTAGCCTAGTGGTGAACGCGGTGGCGTTTGACACGAAGCTGGACTGAGTTTTGAATCCCACTGTGAACATCAACATTGGGATGCAGGTACATCCAGCCGATAAGTCCCAAACAGGACGAAACGCTCGTCCTGGATTCCACTTGCCAGTCACAATCAAACTTAAATATAGCTTGTGTACTACTGCTATATAGAGGCGATCCGCTCAGGATGCATATATGGCAGCAGAGGCTGACCAAATCAGTCCATTACAAAATCAACGGGAAGATACAAGCCTATTCTGAATTATATATATACATATATATATTTTTGCTTAAATTGATAGTATTTATTTATTCGATAAAGTCAAAGCAATCTTTCAAACTGTACAACGCTTAATCAATTGAACAAGCTATCATGTGAAGTTATGTTATGGTGAGTTACTCATTGATAGGTGAAACTGTAAACAATTACTAGTCTTATGAATGTTGTAATAATAATAGTAATAATAATAGCTTTCATTCTCAAGAGTCAGTTTCCAGGCATGATCAGAATGAAATGGATTTTTCTACATACACGGATTTCAGTTAAGAGTCATTGTTAGTAAATCAAAGTGATGTGTCATACAAAATCTGATTTTAAGAAAACCATGTTGGGAATTAGAGGAAAGATTTACGGAGAGTGGATAATTAGGCATTTCGTTACATACTATTTGTTCCATTATTCTCGAAATAACTGGAGTCATATTTATGAGCCTGTAGTTATACAATTTAGATGTCATGTCATCTACTTCATAACTACTTGAGGTCCTACGTAAGTCCAAAAATTTGTAGATTTAGTCATAAATGAGGGAAACACATTTCATGTGGCCAATAGCCGTGTACATGGTGTTCAACTTTATATTATCCAGGGGTTTTCCTCTGTTAGCGAAGACATCACTGAACAGGTTGGCTATAATATTATAGTCATTAACTGCTAAACCGTCATGTGAAGTGCAAAGAACATCATCATTTCGGAAAGATTTGAGGCGCTTATTGAACAGCCGTACCAAGTTTTGTACCTTGATGCTACTGTGTATTGCTCTTCATTAATAGCCATCAACCTATGAACTTCTTTTATTTGGTTAAATATTATGGTATTTTTCACAAATTGTGAAAAGTCATTTAACATAAAATAGCACTTTTTTAGGCGTCTGGGTTTCTTACGGTAATGAAGTGGTACTTACAAACCATTAGACAATTTTATACCTTGTATACGGCATTCACTCTTGCCAAGTAGATGCCTCTATGTTTTAATGACTATTGCTAATATGTTACATTCGATATTAAATTTGTAGAATATTTTACTGATTTATACGATTCAGCACGTGTGTGGAAGAATTAGAGGACGTGAAATGAAACGAATTCACTTCTTCCCACAATGCTTATTGTTCTACATTTGTAAAATTCATTGAAGGATGAGATCGTATGAAATTCCCTAAATTGCATCTTTCAGATACATCTTTTTTTGCTCTAGATAATTCATATGTCCGACCGCCTACGTTATACACGATAGCACTAACCACAACTTGCTAACATGTAAAAACGATCTAAACAAACAAAACAGATACTCTCAACCAGTGGCCAACAAGTGGTCTGATTTCTTGCTGGGTTATTTTTGTTTCTACTACTAAGAAATAACACTGCTAAGTTACTGTATTAATCCGTAACTATGATTCAAAAAACCAGCATAATCTGTTATTTCGTTTTCCTGTTTTCTTTCGGCTTTCAAAATTCTAACTCATGGCTTCCCCTGTGATGCAGTATGATGATATTCTCAATGTGTGTCCAATCCACCTCCTAATTTCCTTATTTCTTCATCAGCCGAATTTTGGTTGGCTTCTTCTTTGCTGGACTCGGTTATTGCTGATAGTGCCTGGCCAACGGATCCAAAGTATTTTGTACAAACAACTATTGATAAATACTTGTATCTTATGAATGATGCATCTCGTAGTTACCAGAGTAAGTTTCAGCTCCATCCAATAGAAATGTCTTTACGTTTGTATTAAAAATTCTGATTTTGATGTTGGCTGATAGTTGGTCTACGTTCCTTGCCAATCTATGCCTCTATATTTGCTTCACATCCACCTTGTTTATCGATGAAGCTGTCTACGTATGTGAAAGATTCCATTTTTTACAGAGCTTCCTCATCAAGTCAAATATGATTTGGTTACTGCTCCCAATTTCGTATCAATGAATCTTGCTTTTCCTGCAGTGTATGTTGAGGCCCGTAGGTGCCTGTAGAGGCTTCTGCTACATTGTTTGTCTTTACCTGAATTTGTTCTTGTGTGTGGGAAATAAGGCTATATTATTTTAGAAGTCCAGATTATCTAGTTGCATTCAGGTTATCTACTGTAATCCGTGATTCCTCTGAGATGTTGAGATTCTCGTAATCCAGCTAACCCCGAGTAAAAGAGAATGGGTAAGATTAAGCAGCCTTGTCTAACAGCGGTCTTCATTCGAAATGAATCTATGAACTGCCCTCCATGTACAATTTTACAGTGTAATCCGTCGTTAGAATTAGTTATGATATTGATTATCTTCTTAGGAGTAATTTGCCTGAAATCCTCTTACATTTGAGTTATTGCAAGTCCCGAACCCGGATAAAGTAGAATTAAGCATGGGGTTAGCAATCGCATCTCGGAAAAAAGACAACCTTACCACAAAGACACTAACCAGATAAAAATAATACGAAAATGCAAACAAAATTATTTATGGGTGTGTAATTATTTCCTGACCGGAACAGGGGACAAAAAAATTCTCTACAGTTATTTGTTTAAATGATCAAATAACTTTTCATTGTGAATACGGTCAAATGAATGTAATCTAAAGAATACTGAGTTGAGATCGCTAGTCTTTCAATGAAACAAATCATGGATAAATGTACTAATGTATAGAACATCTTAAGTACACAGACTTAAAACCAAAAGTAACACTGTAGGAGAGTTTCGGAGAAACGTAATAACGAGATCTATAAAAATAATCTTTCTGTTTACCGGAACTTCTAATAGCGCTCATCAGCCAATAGATGATTTATAGGGTTTTTAAGAAAAATTTGTCATTCTACCTTAATGTATATTGATCAATTGATCTGCTATGTTACATCAACCACATGTGCACACTCTCTCAAGAGGTATTTCTATGTAATACTTTGCTTCATTTATTCAGTGGTGAATATTGAACTTCCGACAGTTCTTTCAATCAAACAAATGGTTATATAGATCCTTCAAAAGCAGCTTTTAATGTAGTTTTTAAGCTAACAAATATCTATAACCGATTGTAAAAACGCCCAATTAAATAGAAGTATATCTTATTTCGGTGAAACTACAGGACGTTATACACGTATGTATGTATGTGTATACATGGCCTTCTGTTATTGATTTCACGTTATTTCTGTTTTTCAATTCAATTTAGTTCTATCCAAGCTTCTGTCGCATTACTTCTTGTCTCCTATTTGAACTGAATGAGATTTACTCCCTTTAACCCTGGAACTCACCTCATCGGTTATTCATTACTGTAAATTTTACTCAATGATCTGTTAGATTCTACTTATAAACAACCTTTTAAGTAGCATCCACCACACTACCATCTATTTTAAAATTAGTGTTTTATATATTACCCTCTAGTTATTAAGTAGTTATTTCAATTATTTTATGAAAATTGTATTAAAATTCTGTTATTAGTTGATTAAATATCTTATAACTCTGAATATAGTTTAGATGTTTACACTTAGATGGAGTACAGTGTACATGTACATTACAAATATCATAACAGTTAATCCTCAAAATTTAAATGTTGGAAACTTCAATTATCATTGTACACTGAAAATAGTAAGTGTTTCGCAAGTATAGTGAATGAATTAATACCTATAAAGTAGTGTTCACTAAAGTGTCATTTGAATATCAGTGCATTATATATGACTCAAAATATGCATAGTGAATCTCATGACTTAATGTATCTGGATGTTAGAATTTACTAACAAAAAATAACTTTGATTTCATATTCGATATCTGACAAACACAGCGATCATCATGAGATTTGATCGTCATGGTATCAATTAGTCGGGTTTGTTTGTATGTGGGTGGCAGTGGAGGGGGGGTGGGGAGAAATTTTATTTTACGATGCAATAACTTTTGAAAGCTTCTTGGTTTACAAATGTTCTTAAGATGTTTTCAATATATGACGAAAACAAAGCATCAATTATTTGGCATTATCAAATATTTGACATTGACTTTCATAATGTTTCATTAAAGCCTAAACTAATCACTATTATGACTGATTTTGCAGGTTGATTCACAGTTCATCTGAAAGTATCATTAATTCACTAAATCTAACATAAATCTTTATCACCACTGCTGATATACTTTCCTTCATTATTTATATCAAACTATCTTCTTAATTTAATTAGGCTGTATTTGGACCTCATCGTTGATTTATCATGAACTGAATTTGATTAATGCAAAATCGGTTCTATTAAAGTTTACTGAGACCATTGCAATTAGAAGTTTAAAACCTAACTTTTGTGTTCTAAAGGAATCAGTAGTTAATCTTCAGTTGCCCTGGTATTCTGTAAATGTTGTCGTTCTTGCATTATTTAAATAATTGAAGGGAACAAACTGTATGAATTTGATTAGTCTCTGTGTACAGACAACAACGCTGGGATGTAGGTAAATCTAACTGACGAGTTCCAAATGGAACGAAGCATTCGTCCTACATTTCGCTTGCCAGTTACAATTCAACTTCAACATATGAGAACTAACTTTGCTTTTACTTTAATTGCTAATACCAAATTATTATTAGGAGGTGAAATTGAATGAGAAAAGGAACAAGAAAACAAAGTGATGGCAACTATGACCTCTATACCTACTCTGATAGTTATAGATATTTTATTGAACATGGATTATGATTGAGAGTGTGACAGTGTTACAATTGTATCACAATGAATTTCTCTCATACAACATTAATTTTTGACAATACAAGAGAACAGTTCTTCAAAAAATACGTCACAAAGAAACTAGAATTCTACTGTTGCTATGCAGAAATCACATTTATAAGTTTTAGCCATATAAATGAAGTGGCTAAGATAATAAACCCATCAGTTTTACAATTTAAGTTTAAAAGAACAGTAGTGTCTCAGTTTTAGTTACTTTATTGATGAGAAGAATATACGGAACGGTGAAAGGTGTCTCCGGTAAACTGACCATTTCATTGCAATATAGTTACTAAATAAGGATAGACTGTATATGTAAGATTATGTTGTAACTACATAAGTATTTTAATGTACAGACAATTGGAAACTACAATAATATGCAGTACATGTATATAGACTACGGTTACACATTTCTAAAAGGTGGAATCGTTATATAAATAAAAAAATTTAAGTGATACTGCCTAAATTAGTGTAGTGGTTTTACCTTACCGTCAACGAATGACCGAAGAAGTACAACGAGTTTTTAAACTACGCAAAATATGTGCCTTCTAACAGTGCTGTTCTCATTTAGAGTAAAACAAATCATTTCTTTTGACTTCAAGCAAAATTGCGCCTACAAACTAGGTTGTGTCAATTGTGATGGATTTTACAATAGAAAATCTAGAGAGCCAAATCTAGAACTCGAGCCAAGAAATATCTAAGTTACACAAAAGATTACTTAATAATCCTGCAGATCTTGAAAAAATTACATACCCTAACAATAAACATCAAATCGATAATTTGATAGCATCAACCTGATTAATAAAAGCTTCTCCAACTACAAAGTATGACTAATGACTGAGGCTTTACGTATATTAATAAATCCACATAAGCTGCTGTTAGGTCTGACCACAAAGAGGCGTAACAAACTTTCAGAACTGTGTTGAGAACACCATTTCATTTATTCGAACTGTCTGTAATGTAAACATTTTGTTTCTATTATTGTTACGCTCCGCTTGCCCTATCCTCCTGTTTAGCATAATTACTGTTATTATATTGTCTCTTGTTATGGACTACAGTCAATTAGTTGTGTACAAGTTGTTCCTATTCACTACCACTATTCCCCTCGTTCTGTATTCATGCTAATTTTCTGATTGGTTTGTTGTGTGGTCTGATTTTATGTATATATAAAAGAATGCTTGAAACATAGATTCGATTCTGTCTGGCTGACCTATTGGCTGGCATTCTTCTTATTCGGCTTGGGACTAAGTGGGCACAGGGCAAAGGCACAATAACCAACTAGGTACAAGTAATCTGGCATTCGGTAAACCCCCCCCCAATTCTCTCTCGTCATAACAGCTGCATAAAAAGAAAGCCTTATGGTTGATCTAAGTTGAATACATTTTTCAAACAATCACACATTTAACATACAGTTGCAATCTCGTACTAGAAGTACACCTACATACTAATTTTGCGCTTACACATTACAAATATATAAAACCATCATGTTCCACTCCAATTCTGTTGACATAAGTGTAAACACACTGATCTCACCTTTCACTTACTTGATATTTTCATTATCAAATCGGTATTTATAGTTAGTCTTACAATTAACTTTTGATATGATTTGTTCCTTTGTACTACTTAAACTCAATTCATGATGATTCAATTGTTTATTTTCTGAAGAGGCTACTTAAGCTGAAGTCACGAATCGTCAGATATATAACCTTACTACACATTATGATTTTATGAATCCAACATGTGTTATAAAATCAATTATCATTATTGGTCTATACAATCCACTGTCAACTATTACATTGTTTAGGTGAACCAAGGTAAAATTAATGTCAGCAATATTTTAACTTTACACCAATTTAAGATACACATTTAATTACCTCAGGTTATTTCATTCTACATCCCAATCAACTACTTAAATATTTCAGTTAGATTGCAACTTGCGAGCGAAATCCAGGATGCTAGTTTCATCCTATTTGAGACTTGTCAGATTAATGTACCTGCATCTAAATGTTAATATTTATACCAAGACTTGAATTCAGTTTGTTTCGTGCCAAACATTACCGCGTTCACCACTACGCTACCAAGTCCCGAATGAGATAAAATATACATCCTGGATTCCGCTGGTCAGCCACAATCCAACTCAGACAATACTTGTGAACTATCCCTATACTGAGGTAATCCGCTAAGGATGTACATATGTAGACGGAAACTTTGATGTCAGTCCGTGACAAATCAACGAGAAGATCCAACGTAAAATTCAGTAGAAGACATGTATTTAGGTAAGTGATCTCATTCATCAATCCTTATTCATAGATTGAACATAATATTATGCAAGAAAGTCGACCATCCATATATGATGTGATAAATGATGGTAAAATCTTCTACCAGTTTTATAAGATGTATGCATAAACTGTTACTTTACGGTAAAGTTAACTGAAACAATTATTTATTGAATCTTGAATAGCTTATATAGTGTTATTGTGATGATTGCGTTAACAGTGATTCATCCTACGTATGATTGAAATAAATATGGTCATCACCTAGTGGAGTTCAGACTTGTCAGGAGTGAAACAGATATCATCAGTGATAGTAGATGACTGTCGCATTATATTTACAACTTGATGGAAGTGAGGATTCTACCATTGGATGCCAGCCCAGTGGTGCAGAGCGTTTGGTGTTAACTAACCTAAAGCTCCTGGGGCGGAGTCTAGGGTGCTCACTACTGTGGAGCTCCATACTAGGATCACACAGTTGTTCAGTGCTTCCAGATTTTTAGTTATACCCTGTCTGGACTTAATAACTTACCACTGAAAACTATAACATATGATTTGAATGAAGTGAATACAGTTTCAATTGTGAACAGTGAATCCAATTGATCAGTGTTCTTAGATTAACACTTAGACTAAAGTCTATGTGAGCTGTTTTGTGGATGATGCAAGTGCCCGTTATCCTGGCATCGACACTCATAAAAGAGTGCTAAGTGTCATGAGTTCAGTGTTTTCAACAATGTGGTGATACATTTACTGAAATGATATCGCGATCGCGTTCATCTATGGAAAAAGTCGAGAGAAATGCTGAATGAGAAATCAGAAGAAAGAAATACAATAAAGGGAGATCTGTATGAAGTAGATTGGTAAGTACTAATTACTTTAAACTCACCAACAGGTTGTCGATATTCATGATAAGACATCAGGAGAGGGACATTTTCAATAAATTCCATATCTAATGACAAACACGATTATACCCATCATACGAAGGCACATCCTTAAATGGACAACAATTCATACTGATGTGTTGGCTTGGCTATCGGGTGTTAAGAAATCTCAGTTATATTCAGTGTGTAGTAGTTCGTAAAAGTCATTTTTTAAATCAAAATATCGATGCTCACAAGAAAAAATCGATGTAAATTGTTAGGTTTTGCGTCCTATTGAAGTAATTAGTTGTACTTTTCAGTGTTCTCAACAAATCATCATCAAGAATTTGACGTTCACATATAAACTCATCTTCTATGATTGTTTAAAGCTTCAAATGATATTTATGTATTTTGATTTTATCATGCATATTTTGAAGATTGATCCTTAATATTGATTTGAAGATTTACAGATTCAGCTGAAAGATCATTGAATGAAGATAGAACCATAATATCATTTTTAATTTGTATTGTGACTGACAAGTGGAATCCAGGATGCGCGTTTCGTCCTATTTGGGACTCATCGGCTAGATGTTCATGCATCCCAATGTTGATGTTCACAGTGGGATTCGAACCCAGTCCGTTTCGTGTCATACGCCACGGCGTTCACCACTAGACTACTAAGTCCGGACACTCACGTTTGTGCAATGAGCGAATTGGTAGTAGGATGAATTTGTATATTCCCATTGATTTGTTATAGACTGAAGCTGGTCAGTCACTGTTGCTATGTGCGCATCCTGAGCGGATTGCCTCGATATAGCGAAAATTCACTGAGTTCGAATCCCAATGTGAACATCAACATTCGGATGTAGGTACATCCAGCCGATTAGTCTCAAAGAGAACCATAATAGTTTGTAATTTCTAATATACATGTAAACAAATTCAGTCAGAGTATAAAACAAACAACGTTTACGAAGTAGAAATCCACGTGAATCACATTCATTTGCAGTCATCTTAAAACAGTTACTTCACTCACTTGTAACACAGTATTTTTTTAACTGATGTTAGACAGTAGATAAATTAATCTATGAATTGTTTGGTTACTTTTCTACTTAACAATGTTTACTCAAATTATGTAAAATCTATATGATTTAATGATTCTTATGTGTACTTTACATATTCTTATAAAGACTATTCCATGTCAACGCTGATATCACGAATTAGTCTGAACTAGACAGCCATTAATCACCTGGAAGTACTGGACAGCTCTTTTGTCCTAGTACGGGACTCCTCAGCAGTGCGCATCCACGACAACCCCCTTAATTGTAACTAAATATCAGCTCACTAATGACTTACTCCTTAAGGTAAATCCTGGAGTTCTAGTGTGAAGATGTGACTGGTGGAGTTCAATCGTGTCGGGTGTGAGGCAGTTACTCACCGAAGACAATGGATGAGGTCGCGCAAACGTATCACGAATTGACTAAATTAGAAATATCAACTGTTAGGAGCCGGCTCGATGGTTCAATGATAAAGCGCTCGTTGCGGAACCAGAGGGTTCTGGGTTCGATCCTCAGCAGGGTCGTGGATGCGCACTGCTGAGGAGTCCCGTGGTAGGACGAAACAGCTGTTCAGTGCTTCCAGGTGATCAGTGGTTGTCTAGTTCAGATCAATTCGTAATATCAGCATTGACAAATTAACTATCTCCACAACAACCCCCTTAATTGTAACTATTCCATGTGTTAACTATGAAGAATTTGTTAGTTGTGCATTATTTGAGTCGGGTTGTAACTGGCAAGAAGAATCTAGGATGTGTGTTTTGTCCTATATTGAACTCGTCAGCTAAATATACCTACATCCTAGTGTTAATGTTCACACAGAAACTGATCAATTATAGTTCATAACAGATCAACCGGGAAGATCCGAATACATTCTAATCGTTTGTTGAATAGTTGCTATTGAAAAACAAGTTAGCATTAGTCTTTTCCTCAATCATAGTATCGTCATTAAAATTCACCTGACGTTTGAATATATATTAAAGCAGTATTCGTTAAGATATATCAGTCTTTTTTCATTCCGGATGAATTGTTTAATATGGAAAATACTTTTAGAAGGACTTCATATCTCCATACTAATAAAATATAATTACTTAGTTATTATTCTTGTTAGTTAAATGAAGCATTCATTTCGAAGATGTCATTTAACAAAACTGTTCAGTCGAAGTTAAAGTGTACTGTTTTCGTTTAAGAATAGACAAAGATTACATCATCAAAATTTACAAACAATCAAGCATCAAGAAGATGAAGAAAAGGTTCCATAATGATTTGAATAAAAAGAAACTACTCAAGGTAAAAAATGTTCTACTAATTAGACAAATGATAGATAGTTGTCTATTAGAAGAAGTTAGGAGTCATAAGAAAGAGATAATAATCGTCACGGAAAGTTAGATTAATATGATCGAGCCATTAAAATACTAAAATGAATTAGAACAACAAACAAAATCTGTTGATTGTAAACGTATTCCACAAACTGTAACCCTAAAAGTATATCACAGTTCGGCAAACATCTTTCATAAACATTCATATAAGAGAAAATACAGTTAAAGATATATTGGATGACAATATTTAAAAATGCTTTATGAGAGAACACTATATTTCACAAGTCTATAAACTATTGTCTCCTAGCATCACATTTTTAATAACAAACTCTCACTTTCATATGTATTTCAAAGTTTGTTCTCTATTGTATAACTAATTAGACCAGTAACTCAAATCGAACTTTGGCCGAACATGAGGAGAAAATCGTTTTCCATTGATTTCATTTACCTCCCCCCCAGTAGTTACTTGGACTTTGTATTCCAGGTTGCATATTGTAGTAATCAATTTGGGACATACTAATTGGAACGATTGTTTCCTAAGGTGTTACCACGCTAGGAAAATAGTTTGGAGAGTAGCGAAGATAAAACCAATCAACCTGATATTTGAGAATGAAGTTGTACTACCATTTGAACAGAGGTGTTTCGGCAGCAAGGTGTTTCCTTCAAACAACCCACACACATTGGTGCTGTCTTACCACAAATGAAGAGTTAGGTTAGGAAGAACCACCTTGACAATGTAACCTAAAGATTTCTGTTTCCAGAGGTATGGCTTCGACAAGTAAAGAGCAAATACAGCAAAACCACTTTTGAAAAGCTGTGTGACCGGCCTCAAGTATTAGTTCCTTGGGCAAAGCGATCACGATCCTACGTCCTGATTACTAACGCTAACCTAGTTTACTTTCCAGGCATATTGAGAAAGAGAATTCTTCCATTACATGAGCAGCTGTAAAGTGATAACCGCCCTCATGCTTCAAAGAACACTCCGGGTGTCATTTACAAAAGCTGTTCACACATATTCACTGGATATTAGTCTTTTTAAGAAAGAAAACAGATTACATCACAAATATTTTTCAACATCCGCTAATACACGAATTAAGAAAAGGTTCCGTAATGGACTAAATGGAGAAATATTTTAGGGTGAAAATTAATTTACGAGTCAGATAAATGACATATGAATGTTCATTAGAAGTAAGATGGTGTTACTTGATGAAGATAATAATAATCATGGAAATTTGTGAGATGATTGAAATAAAATGCTAACAAGTACGAAGGATTCTAAAATATAAAAGAAAAGAAAAGCTTTTCACCATTGTTGTCTTAGTTACATATTGGTATCATGATTCTCAGTGGTTTACTGTGAGCTTTGAAATCCCATGTATGTACATATAAACGAGTGCTTAAAATATGTAATATGTAATCTATGTTACTAGATGGTATACTCATTTAACTTGTCTTCCGTTTTGGTTCGAATCCAAGGATATAAAGCAAATTGATAATAACCTTAAAATACCAGATTGCTGTTTAATAGTCGTACATTAATTGGTTACCACTTCGCCTGAAATCGTGTTTATTGACTGTCGAAATTTCTTGACAAGAATGTTGATTAACTCAGTGGCACTACAAGAACCCAGATATCAATGTCCTTATACTTTCTATCTTATGTTAATTTAGCTGGGATTGTGTTAGTTTACTGAACATCATCACTTTACTCTGTTAAAAGTGTAAATCATTAGATGGTGTTTCACTAACCAAATAGTTAAATTCTCCTGACAAATCTTGATGATCTTTGGTATGTTTTCTGGTTGTGTTTATGACCTAAAACTCTACACTAAACTAAATCGTCTCTTTTAAACTTCTTAATTTTCATTTGTTGTTTTAATAAACTTGATTCATGATATAAAACACTATGCAACAATAATCCTTGTTAACAAGTAGTATTACCTTATACATGGAATATTCCTTTTTCAGAAAGAAAATTTTCGTATCATTAAATTGTTTTGAAAACTTATTCATCAAGTAGGCTAATCTATATTCTTTTTAAAGATTTCATAGGATATGTATGTACTTACAAAGTATCTAGTTTGATAGATAATAATGTGAAGTGTTTCATTGATGAGAAGATGGATTTATTCTTACGTAATAACCAATTCAATGTTTATTTAGTATTTTATCAGTTACCAACTAAAAAACATCAACATTTCATTTAATCTGTATGAATGAGGAATTTTTACATGAATTAATTATTTTATAAAGTGATCTTCTCATAAAGTAGGTATCAAGTGATTCAATTTTTTTTCTATTCAAATTTATTTGAATTAATTTAACATACTACTTACAGCATTCAGTTTTTACAATCAGAATATAAGTAGTAGTTCATGCTTATACATTATAACTACTGCGATATTATTTAATTGGTTAATTATGATTATTACTATTGTTATTATTACAAATTGATTAGAATACTTCTCAAGTCAAAAAGGTAGCAAAATAATCAGCGACGAAAATTTTCTCTTCGACAGTGTTATTCATTGTACAACGTGTATGCATAGAAAAATTACACACTTAATAGTATATACAAAAATAAAAGTTTTAATAGATCCACTGAATCAAAGCAAATTTAGTTGACTTGTATATATCACAGATTGATGTTGGGAGGGTACTATTGAAAACTAGGGGATCACTGGACAGCTGTTTCGTTCAAGTGTGGAAACTCCTCAACTAGTGCTCACCCTAGATCTTGCACAGGAGGCCTCAGGTTGACTGGCGAATGCGTTACCCTCTGCACCATTGAGTTGGCATCCAATTGTAGAATTCCTACTTCCATCAATTTATGATACATAGTGCGATGATCATCCATTGTCATTGATGATAACTGTCTCACTCTTGACAGATCTGAACTCCACCAGACATGACTTTTCACTAGAATTTCAGAAACATTCTAGAATTAGTCACTAATGAGCTGTGACATATTCAACCAACTAAATTATCTATATCCATAAAAATAACCATCTTAATTCAAAACATTTATTCAGAGAAGGGATCTCTTCAACGAATTTATTATCAAGCTGGAACTTTTATCATTATTATAATAATTATCAAGATTACAACCATCATTATCATCATACTGTTATCACAAAAGTGGTCTCCAACCAAATATTCTTGATTTTCATTCACATATCTTCTGATCCACAAAATAATCAGAATTACTGTATCTCCACCCTACTGATTACATAATATTCGTGTTTCACAAATCCCCTCCTCTTTCATTAATTGACTGATTTATAACACTAGGTAGTTAGAAAATTCGATATGACAACTAATCAAAGTCCTTACATTTACATATATATACATATATACGTATATATATCACAATCGTGAATTCGCGGAGATCCTAAATATTTTACTCTATTTTCGAATAGCTTGACTAAAATAAACATCCATCTTTTATTACATAACATGTTGTTGAGTAGTTTAAATATTAATAGTTAATTCATTTGAACTAGGATTCATACACATACAATTCAATATAATCGAGTTGTTCAGCAACATGTTGAAGCCGACAACTCATGATCATTTACAGTACTCAATTTAGCAGTTGTATGTAAGTGATTAAATATGCCTCAGATTGATGTTAGCAGAAGTATTATTTAAAACTAGGAAACACTGAACAGCTGTTTTGTTCTATCCAGGTATTCAGTGTTTCGTGGTTTTCAATAGTACCTTACCGATATCAATCTGTAACAAATTCAATCAATTAAAATACCAATATACAAAGATAATCATCTCAATTGTATCCTAAGTTAAAACAATATTAAACTGTGAACTAATATTTTGATTGGATAGTTACCAATTAACAAATCAAAATGAAGATGAAGACATTTGAATATAAAATCAACATTAGAGTAATTCATCATATGAAATATCCAATAATGAAGTTAATTAAGTTAAGATAAATGAATATCTATAGGTGAATTTATAAGGATTATTACATTAGACTTGAATAATTAATAATGAAAATCATATAGAAAACTATTAGTTCAATGGATTTCATGAAGTTATCTTTGAAAATGATGGAAATATATTGAGTATGAAAGATGATGTAACATGAGAGATTCTTAAACAGGTATTATATCATCTAATGCAAACTGAAGGTTACAATGAAATATAATGAAGTTCTGTTGTTCTGTACATAAATAAACAAATATACATTACGAATTCCCAGATATTATGATTACTTATATAGTAAGTTAGATTAATCATATTGTTAGTTTGTTAGTAAAGATTCAATTATTCCCTATTCCGTTTTTATTTAGTTGACATTCATCATAGATTGATGCTGATAGGACTACTATTGGAAATCAGAGATCACTTATGGTGTAGAAGGTTAGGCGTTTGAAACGTAAAACTCTATGAGGTGGAATCTAGGGTATTCACTGCTGAAGAGTCCTATACTAGAACGCAGCAGCTGTCTAGTACTTTCTGATTTTCAACGGTAACCTACCAGTATTAATCTATGATAGATTTAATCAAGTAAAATTCAATATTATCTTCATAAACCAAATCAATTTAACTCCGTTTTATGTTAAATCACTAATCTATGTTGTTTAATAGAAACTAAGAAACTGGATCGTTTAATAATGTTGTATGAATGATTTGAGGTGCCATATAATGAACTCGATCTTCATGTTATATGAGTATACTTACAAACCTTGATGTTTTTCAAAACTTTTGGTTAGATATATGGCATAGTAGTGAGATAATTACTACCAGTGGAATTAGATAATCATTGTGATCTATTACGAATTTATTGAAGTGACAATTCTACTATTTTATGTCTAACACTCTAGAGATATGAACGCCTTAAATTCGGTTTAAAGTGGAATAGAGGTTGTGAACTACTGTGAAATCCGTTCACTGTTCATTACTCTATCGACTAGAACAATTCGAGATCAATACGTAATGAATGAAAATTATAAGTGGAAATGACATCAACACAAATGTTGAAATATTATCTTATATTTCTTAGTTGTGTTATGGTTGGTTACTTTATGATTAAATATAGTTGAAAGTAATTTTATACAGTCACTCATAAAAGATGAATTTCTTTAATATCATACTAATACGAGCTTTTAGTCTTTGTTGACATCTAACTGAACTAATGAACATTCCGACCTAACAGTTATTCCAGCTATTATCGGTTTGTTAATCTGTTGGATTTACCTTCTGGAAATGATTGATTACTTCAATATCATTAGAAAATGATGCAATCAACAATTAATGCTATGTTTTTAGTTGTAATGTGTTCTCTAAGCTGGATGGTTTAACTGTTTAAGTATGCATGTGTACGTATCCGGCTGCTAATTCATTCTGTTTATATCAAACGACTATATTCACGAGACAATCAAACATGGGTAAATTACCACCTTTCGTTGCCTGCAATTTTTTTCTATTAATTTACATGTACTTGTTAAAGAACATAAGTTGGGAAGAATATGTATTAGTCTTATTGTTTGCATTTACAAGTATTTTCTACAAGAGTTGAGATTGAAAGGAAATTCCTTCGTTATTAGTAGGATAGCTCCCCACTCCGAACAATCTGTAACAAACAGCTGTATTAAACAACTGTCTCTACAAAATCATCCTAAAGCAATTTTAATAATCAAGTCGCTAATGACTGATTGCAAGAAGTTCCTGAAGTTCTAGTAAAATGTATTTGCAGTCCAAACTTCAATGGAGTAAGACAATTATCATCACTGACAGTTAATCATCGTTGTGCTACATCACAAATTGATAGAATTAAAAAAATTCTACCATTAGAAGCGAATGCAGTATTACGAATTCTCTTAGAATCATTATTGAATAAATGAATTACTTAACTTTGTGAAAAGTATGTTTTAGGTTAGCATTTAAGTGAAATGTACATATATTTATGTTATAGGTTAGAGAAAAGCAGAAGCAATGTCAAAGTTATAACTCACTGTTATATAGTTAAAGCAACCTCCAATCTAATCCAATACTAGTAGACTTTTATCAACAAAGTATAACATGAAATATTGAGCTGTAAGATCATCATTGGTCATCACATGTAGTCATTCAATTGTATCCTATTAACAGCATATTTTAGTTAAACAATAACTATCTTCTATGATTATGTTGTTTAGATAAATCACATCAATAAATTAATCAACTGTATATATTGGCAATGTACATGTGTATCATCCTATGCTTAGTCAACTATGAAGCAACAATAACAACATTTAATTCACGTCTTAATATAATGACATGATTCATATCATTATCATCATTAGTCAATGCTTATTTTGTATTCATTCAAATGAAACACTATTCAACTCTTATGAAGTAAGTCATCGATTAAATGATTATGTAATTTTGTGTGTAACAATTGTTTATCTAAACTTTATTCAATATTCAATATTTCAACTTGTTCATTGAACATTCCAAATTGATTCATTTGGAAGGTAAAATGGTTAAAGCATTAAAATTCTATCCATTGAAATAAAGCCTCTTATATGTTGACTATTCAGATTGTTTAAACTTAGTTATGCGGTTAATGCAACAGTTCAGTTTTATTTTACTTAAAAATAATTGTTCATCAGTGATCTTAACGGTTAGTTCTAAAGATTTCCGGCTGTTGTGTACTGTTTAAAATTGTCGATTATGAAATAGCTTCCTTTGGTAACGTAATGATGCTTCCTGAGTTCAGGTTACGGTCTATAGATTTTTTTGCGGTTTGGGGGGGGGTTAAGCGGGAGAGTGATTCTTTGTAAATGTTTGGCAGATTTTACTTAATTCATTATTGATTGTGTCTTCTGTGTATATCCGTCTAGCCTTATAGGATAAAGTCTGTTAAAGTCTACTATGAGGTAGCTTTTATAAAAGGGACAAAAATCACAGCTGAAAGATTTTCTGAGAAGAAAGGTTTTCTATCACTTTATTCTGATAAATGTGTCTAAATGTTTTCAATGGACTGTAAGAATTACTTTGACTAAATTCTTTTTAAACTGATAGATTCACGTGAGTGTTCTAAAGTGATGATAAGAAAAATGTATCTTACTGAACAAAAGTCGTCAAAAATCCTGAAAAGTGTGAAGATAAGTCTTCCATCAGCCATGACCTCCTGGAAAGTCCAGAGCGATTGAGCTTCCCCCATCCCCCATCTTAAATATTACAAAGCAGGGCGTTTCTCTTTGTTCAGTAATAGGCATGAATAGTTAACTGTGCTATACGATGACCAGGTGGTTGGTGGGGATCTTACATCCAATCAGAAACCAGATCAGTAGGTACTACACTTCTTGTCCCTTTGATTATTTAGACTAGTTACCCAACCTGAATTTAACCGGGGAAAGAACAATGTCACATGAAGCTGTATCGCTTATCAGAAACGTTTCTTTCATAAAAAACAGGTTGCCTTGTTTAATCGCATTGAAAATAATAATATCAACGTTAGGTATACCCAATCATTACTCAAAAGAACTACTGTTACAATTTAAATTAAACTGAAAATTTAATAATGGATTTTAAACGTCAAGTCGATGATGTTCACGTTGGATTACTGATTAGTCTAATTTTAGCCAGGGTTTGTATAGCAAATATTGACAATATAGTTCTCCAACCAACGATTATTAAACATAGTTTCTATATAAGATACATGAACGATGACCCTACCGAATATGAAAACAGAGATCCTGATGTGATTCTACATGAATCCTATAACTATCACTAATCGACTAAATCCACAATAGAGTATAAAGAGAACTTTTATTTCCATTTTTTTACGTTTCTTTGAGATAGGGATCAGAAATCTGCTTGCGAATAACGGATTTATGAAAACAAACAAGGAATGTGCAGTATATTAGCTTACAAACGTCGATTGGCGATAGGTAGGAAGATAAACTTGACTCAGTGCTTATCCTCGAGAGCTAAGTTGATATACAGGAGGATATGATCAATGAATAATTGGATAGGATCTCCAAAATACCTATGACGAATGGTCGTTTTCCTTCCCCCCGTCAAAGTGATTTGTAATGTACAATTTCAACAACTGGAATTTTCACACTAGACAATTTTGGCTGTTTCATAGTGTGGATACTGATAATGCCAGATCCTCACAAACACAGTTTCTCCAGAAAATCAAGGAGCGACTGACTTCACTTACAAGCTTCATTAGTTAAACTCACATCGTATTCCAATAATCCAGCGTTAATTATTTTCAACTAAATTAAGAATTTGTTGTTTGTTTTCGTAACAGTCTGACGTTTATTGGGTCTGTATCGTCAAGATAAGTCACATTATAATCTTATACTTTTCTGTAGTTCCTTACTGATCCATGTTTGTAGGTAATTTTATGAGTCTGAGGATTTTTTTGTCAAACGACTAAAGTACCTCGCTTCATAAGAGTAGATGAACAAATAAATGCATAATAAACTGATCTGACGAGACACTTTGTCCTTCAAACATGAATGAAGTAGTGGGAGGCTAGTGTAGAATACCCGACATTAAGCTGCATAGGGTACTCTTATTAGTGATCTCACTAAACCATTTAGTACGTCTCATTACTGAAATATGTATATATGTGCCTTTGGTATATTCGTTACCTTTATTAGTCTTTCCATTTGTTTCATATTTGTGTCAATGAACAAAAAGGAGGGTAGCGATTGTCTACAAATTTATTCGAAGTTACTCTTTTAAGCTATTTTCGATACATATTTTCATGATGTGTATAATGAGGGAGTGGAGCAGATTTCTTTTAGAATTATTATATACAAAGCTACTAAAATTAATCATGTTTCCTTTCTATGAAGATTTACTGAAGACAAATCTATTTAAAGTCCCATTATTCATTCTTGTCCATAAGATGTCCAGAAACAAGATCTTGAAATGTACTTCTTTTTCCAACGTAAATTGTATGGATGGATGACATTCAATAGATGTCTTTTAAAAAATTCACAAAATTACAGTCTTCTTTACATACTATAAAAGTGTTATTAAGGTAACCACCATACAAGTGTAGTCCATTATTATCATCTCTGGAGTTTCGTTCTCAGTCCTAAGAAGAAGTCTTCAATCAAAAAGTGAAATCGTCGAAATAAATAGTTTTATTCTTTGAATTACATAAAATCTCTATAAATGAATTCATTGAAAAAAGTTAAAAAGATAAAGTTACATATAACTCGTCATTGTCGATACCAGGAGGATGTGTATGATAGTCACTTACATCCCCATCATCATCATCATCATCATCATCATCATCATCATCATCACCAATCGTAGTATTCTGCAAACAGTAAAATAATCTATAGCTTGATTGATTAGTATGTTCTGTACAACTTGATGTATTTACATCTGTACTTATCATTTTCTGATTTTAATTCTTGATTATTTAGATTAATCCATGGAATGCTAATAATACAATGAATACATCTAAACGTATAAACCCCAAATATAAGACGTTTTTTAATGCAATAACTGGATATACAAATTATAGTAAGTTGATCAAAACTTTTAATTACTATATAATTTTGTATAAATGAGTAATGGCCATGGGTATATAAATGTTATATTAATAGTCAATATATATGTACATTGAACAAATCGTTAATCTATATGAACGTAATTCTTTGGATAAGGAAACAGTAAGACTGCTGTCATACAGTTAGGCTTTCTCAGTTGATCACTATAATATAGTATACAGTTTAGTGGATACAAAGAATAATACAATTAGAAGAAAGGAATTTAGTATTAATTGCCGAGTATAACGTGAAAACATTTCGTTATTTAAGTGTTATTCTACATAATTTGCGAAAGCGATCCACAATCAGAACGATGCTTAATGTACAGAAATTGATTTGGTGTCATCAAAGAAAAACATTATAAGTGAGTACAGTAACTCAAGAAGAGCATGTTAAGTACAACAAAATTAATGATACGTCGAATCAGTACTACTACCGTATACAATAAAAGTGTGTTACCGAAAGCCTATTACATTAATAACCTTAATGAACGTTGTTCGATTTCTGGAAATAGAGTTACCACTGATTTTTGCAATCAGACTATTGCAATGCACACTTACAGATCAACAACTTATCCTTACCATTCAGAAAATAAAAGAAATAGTTGTTGTTTGCTCAATATTCTTTAAATAGTCTCATCTCGTATAAATTTGTAATTGGGTGTTGTGAAGATTGTAGAATGTTAGTTTTTGATATCACGAATCTGTCTGATTTAGACAACCAGTGATACTAAATTAACAATCAATAATCTCTGCAACACCCAATTTTAATCAATATCAGCTTATTAGTGTCAAAGTAATCCCTGAATTTCAAGTGAATAGACATGACCTGTGGAGTTCAACCATGTCGGGTATAAGGCAGTTTCTCACTGATGACAATGGATGAAGTTAGGAAAATATACTAAAACTTGACTGAGCTAGATTTATTGACCGTTGATAATCCGACTCATCGGTTTAATGGTAAAGTGTTTGCTGATTGTCTAACCTAAACAAATTCGTGATGACAAATTTACGTAAAATTGTCTATATACGAGGAATGAAGGCCAATAAGACATATCAGTAGATAACATAGTGAGTGACATTTTACCCTTCATTTAATAATAATATTACTAGGGTAGGTTTAGTGATAATATCAACTTAATAATATTAACCATTGTATCCATAGTAAAGTGTGATTCACAATATTTTATTATCATCTTTGCTTTCTTAACTTCTTATGTGTCTAATTTTCTTTCATTTTTCATATATAAATGATTTGGGCAGTCTAAGTGTAATTGGAGTGTTAGAAAAACTACTGCTACTACTACTACTACTACTACTACTACTACTAATAATAATAATAATAATAATAATAATAGTTTTATTCAATAGTATATTTAGTGTAATATGAATTCCCAGTATATTGTCTTAACAAGTTACTCTTTTACCATGTACACATCTGAAAGATGATATAGTAAAGGCAATATGTCCTTATGTGTAACAAAGATTCAGATTACGGTAACATAAGCAACAGAGGTCTTTGAATTACATAATAATCCGTATTTTAAAAGCACAGATTTCTAATTAGATTGGCTCTTACAAATTTTTCATCACATAGAACATTTGCTAAATATAGAATAGTGGAGCACTTATACTTTTCCTAACCTGCTTGAATTCTAATGTAGCAGCGTCACGTGCTAACAGATGTACAAGGTGAAAGATGTGAATAAAGTGGGTTGTTTATATCAGATAGAATAGCATTAGATAGTTTTCTGTAGGGTTACAAGTGTCTGTCTACAACTGTGTTAAGAATAACGTCGTAGTTCTCGCCACGTACTTTACTAACAACTTATAGTACTCCACGCAACACAACATAGTATTTTCACAAAAGGTACGGGAAAAGTAATAGAGAACAATATAAAATCGGTAATATACAGGAACTGACAAATTGTAATAATAAGTGCGCGGTAATGCCAAAACTAAGTAACCGCTTCACCTATTATATTAAACGAAAAGCCTTCTTTGAAAATAAGCAAAACTAGTGAAAACCAAGATAGATCAGAAGTAAAAGTTACACATAGATAAGTAACATTCAATGTAGTCTTACTTATAGAGTCTTCAATTTTACAAACATCGTATGAATTCACAAGAGCATTTAGGTCTTTTTCATGTCTCAGACTGAAATTGACTGTTTGATATTTGGAGGGATTTGGTTGAAGACCATTTAAACTAGACCACCGTCCAATATTTGCTAAAAAAACAGCTCATTTCACAACAATTTAATGAAGAAGAAACAGGCATACAAACAGTAGGATCATCTGCGTACTTAACAAAGGTATTTTTCATGGAAGAGGGCAGGTAATTCAAGAAAAATTAGAAACGAAAAGGGGAAAGAACAGCATTTTTAGGCACATCAACTTTGTTTAATAGGTTAGTGGAGCACTTTCCTTTGTGCATGGTATATTGGTCCCATCAAGAGAAATAGAAATACAGCTAGTTGATTATCCAGCTTTCTATGTTCATATTCTCAAGTTTATTTAGTAATATAGTTCCAGGAACAGAGTCAGAGGTGAAAGCGTAATCGAGAAACGTACTTCGGACACACTTTTCACTCTTTTCTAAGCTAGATACTATATTATATGATGTAAGACAACTGCCGCGTCCAAACTGATATGGGTAGATATACCCTTTCATTGTTGGCTGCAGCTTACGTAGTAGAAGTTTTTCCATAGTTTTGAGAAAAGGGTAATTTATAGCTATGGATCTAAACTTTGCATTACTACCAGAAGACGCTTTTTTGAATATAGGTGTTATTTTTATCTTCTTCCAAGCTTTTGGTACCACGTTTATAAAGAAAGACTAGTTAAAGATACTAGTCGGTGGCTGATACAAAATTATACCACATTTCTTGAAGAGAAGGTTCAGAATCTCATCAGTACCGAGACAACGTGATGATTTGAGTGCCCTCAGACATTCTAAAACTTCTATTTCTGTGAATACGGGATGGCAATATTCATTCGATTTACAGTGATCAAAGAGCATCTGATTAGACCCATACCATATAACAGACTCACTTAACGAGCAGGCATTTGAATGTATATCTTCTGTAATCTTCTTAGTGTAAGTAAGCTCTTTAAATAGCTTCCAAACATTAAAAGAGTTTTAACAGGATAGTAGATTTTCAGCATACAATAACTTCAAACATTTAATTTTTTCACATATAAGGCCATTTAACCATCTAACTTCAGTACAATCTTTGTTTTTGTAGTGACCATATTTTTCTCTACATATTCGTTTAAGATATGGAGGGGTCATTCGGTGAAATCTAATAAAAATTGTTTCACTAGGATTGCAGACATGAAAAAAATCGTGATAAGAACGAGTGACATCTACAGTGGTTTCTAAATGTTTATCAGTAAATAGGTCCCAGTTAGTTAATTCCAGCATGTTATTCAACTTGTAAGTGTTTTCATTTGAGTAATTTATAAATTTTATCTTCCTGGTTAGATAAAAAAGAATTCTTAACTGATTTCACATAAAGTTTTGGCAAAACTCGAATGATGCGATGGTCAGAATTTAAAAGAGAGGCTCGTTTACGAGGCTCGTATATCGCAACCTCATTCACAAAACCCGATCAACGACAGAGTCGTGGCAAGTTAGGAAGTCTACTAGGTTTTGGTAGCCAAAGGATGACAGGACAGTGCATTCTGAAGAGTTAAAGTAGCCACATACAACTGAAAGAGACCTACTGAGAGCAGTACCAGCAAACTCAGTGAACTTATCAGCGAATTGCGATAGGACAGATGATGTGCAGTCCGGAGTTTCATAAACTTCGGTAATATGTGTGTATTTATATTTATTCAAATGTTTCAGACGACATCTTAATGTCAGATAATCAATATAATAATTTGAAAACTTAAGACATATAGAACTAGATTTACACCAGTTCGCGTTCACGAAAGTTCCAACACCACACTTCTTAATGACAGAACGATCCTGGCAAAAAATTTGAAAACAATGTAGCGATGTCGAAATGTCATCATTCAGGTCATGTAGCCAAACATTTTGAATTATGGATAAACCATATTTACGGTTTATGTTAAGACTATGAAGAAATTGTAGGTAGTCCACTTTCCAATAAGGGATCTGCAGTTAAGACTAAGAATTTCAGGAATGAACATTTGATGAATATTGATCGTACTTAACACGTGAGTCCAGTCACCATGTCTTCACTTAGATTTCACTGTATTACTCATGGTATGTCTTAGATATTTTATATAAGTGCGTGAGTACACAATGTGATTTTGAGACATGATTGGGTAATTTAGAAAAACAGAAAGCGAAAAAGTAACTTGTTGATATACTTTTAAAACGAGGTAGCCCAAGATTTGAAACAGGCCGCCATGGAAATGCAACGAATAAATATGCATCACACAGATCCCTGATAAACTCTGTCTTCTTATATCTTTGCTGAAATTCGCCATAGGAATTAATTAATTTAAGGTGGTTGTTTGTGAAGATTGGTATTTAGTTTGTTGTTTGTATTCACCACAGATAGATCATTTTTAAGTACCAGTGAAAACCAGGAAGGACTGGGCAGCAGTACGAAATTTTGATTGCATCACTGATTCGAACCTAGGATCGTCAAATCTCATGGCGAGTGCGCCTAAGTGATGAATCCCATACTAGAACAAGACAGCTGTCCAATCCTTCCTGGTTCACACAGATTATTTAACTCATACAGATTCGTCATATTAAATTGAACAATGATTGTTTTGCTAAGCCTATACACATTAATGATACTTAAATAAGATTTAAATGTAGTGACTTGAGTTAATCATCAAAATATAAGATGATGTTGTAAAATTGAGTAAATTATTCGAAACAATGCGATGAGTAGAAATTGAGATTTTTGACGTTCTGCAGCTTAGTGTAAGTCACTTCTTCAGTTAACATTAAATGACTGAATTACATTAAACCTTAGTTTGAATAATCCAATAGAACAAATTAGTGTTATCGGATTATCAATCTAAATGTGTAGAAGTTATGTTAATCAGGATCAAGGTGTTCTATAGTAAATCATGTTTGTAAGTACCTTTGATAGTTTGTTAATTGTTTATGAGTATGAATTTTGGCGATAACATACGTTTTCAACCTTTAAAAAAGCTGACCTATTTAATTGCCGTTGTTTGGGTAGACAAACCTATGTGGAATGGCTGATGAGGCTTCCCTTTCTATTAAGTGAATGAATTTCAACCAACCTTTTTAACTCACTGGGTTAGCTCTCATGACCCAAGATACTAATTCTGGAATTAGTATTTATGAATTCGTTATTAGGTTAGAAGTGCAAGTTATAGTGACGGTCAAAACCCGATTGTCATTGGGATCAGTGGTTACGTATATTTGTATCAATAAAAGTTATTAGGCGTTTGATTCGGTAATGAAATTAGGCTTATTATATTATATCTGCCACATGTTATCCTTAAATACAACAAGATTTATAGTTAGAATGATGCACATATTTGGTTTATGGTTAAAACCATGGTGTACATCTAACTGTGGATAAATCTTTGATTTTTATTAAAGATGTTTGGGAGGAAGGTGTATTGTATTGAGCATTGATTTCAAATTTTTTTAAAATGACCTGACAACTTTTCAATCACACAGACAAGTTACTTCATCATCATTTCTTTCACTTACTCAAAGAAACACCATTACATAACTATGAATCATTTATTTACCATGTTAAATATTTATACCAACTGTAATATATTCACTCTTTCTTCGGTGAACTATTCAATCATCTATACTATCTTATCATCGGCTTGAAGTGATCAATAAATAGAAACGATGATAAGAACATTCGCAAACAAATCTCGGATATTTCAAGTATAGCGTTTACTCATCCCTTTTCTACACTCTACCTAGTTTTGTTATTTGAAGATAAAAGGACTATTTATTAATACTCTGTATTATTTTTTCATTTATTTCAGGATAAGAGATTTATTACAAATAAGAGTAAATCAAAAAGACATCCCCAAGTGAATGTATTTCGTCGTTATAGATCAATATCAAATGATTATTACAGTATACAATCATTACAGTTAACAAACCTTAAAGATTATGATAAGTTAAATTTATATTCTATAACATTTAAGGAAGCTGATTGCTATTTGCATAATCCAGCTATGCATCTTTATGAAACATTTAATTTACAATTTTCATTTCGTACATCACAAGAACATGGTCTATTATTGTTTAATTCAAATAAACAAGGTGTTGATTTTATAGCATTTGAATTAATAAGTAGTTATTTACATTTTGTATTCGATATGGGTAGTGGTTCACAACGGCATACTTTGACAATGCATAAAGTTGCAGACTCAGACTGGCATCATGTGGAATTAAGTAGGTGAGTTTTATAAAAGTTTTATTATTGTGATATATTTGTAAGATTAAGGAAGATTAAACAGAATCTCTTTGGTTTATATGATTTAACAAAACGTCTGGTATTGAAAGTTAAAACTAATCTTAATCAATCTATTTAAGAAATTTATGTATCCTTGAGTTGAACGATTTTTGATTACTAACTTTTATCTAATCACCTGACGTGTAAATCCAGTAGGTAACCAGATCCTTCAACAGCAACCAGGATATTGTTAATCTGGAATGATACTTTTAGACAGCCTTTCACACTCTCAACCGGAATTAGAAAGAATGGTTTGATAAAGCAAATAGTTGAGTAATAAGGATCATTAAAATTTATGTGGTGGTTTGTATGTATTAACAAGTAAGTCTAAACCAAACAACCAGAATAATAGTATTAAGGTAAAATAAGTATATGAATGATAAGGAACCGAGTTAGCAGATAAACAGTTCGCTAGTTATGGTTTATAGACGAAAAACGAAATAATAACATTCAGTAGGTTGAACTGATGATTCGAATGAGGTCGTTGTTAAATACGTGTGTAGAGCTAGAGTAGTGCATATATTCTGTAAACTTACTAAAGATGCTTAGACTCGAGAATTGGAAATGTTGACTTATAGTTGTATTAGGTTCAGCTAAATATAAATGTATAATTCTCGTATATCAAAAGATTTTCCTAGCACATACAATTGATCGGATACATGTGAATAGAGAGGTTAATACAGAGAATTAGATGGAAGTGTATTTTCAAATCAAAATAATCCAATAGACTACCAAGATTCAAATAGCCAAGAAAGGGTTGAAAGTTCAACCAATCAATAAACATATACTCACAAAGGAATGTACAGTAAAAACTTGATGTGTTCAGAGAATAATCAACAAACATAAAATACCATTCTCAAAATAAGTTCTGAACATTTATCAATTCTTTTTGAATGCGTCTTTACAGAAGAGATTATCTTACAACCGACTTCATTATCCCTACTATATCGAAACCTTCAACAGTGTGATAACATTATTTGAAAACTTTGTAGCTGATATCAGAATGATCTGAAATTCTATAAAACACTTTGACTACTTACACCACTCAAGTAAATGACAACTTCATGAAAACTTTAGAAATATGCTTTTGTTCAATAATTTTCATTTAAATTACTTCCGACATTCTTTCCTAATGAAGGAATTACAAAAAATTTACTTCGGAAATAATTTAACAGAAACGTTTTTTGTTTACTGATGATTGATAATGGAATAAAGTAAGAACTATGTGAATTAACTGTTGACATAGTAAGAATGTCAGTTTTAACCTGTGTACCAAATAGTAGAACTTAAAAGTTTGTAGAAACAAATTTTCCACCGACGTATGAAGACCTCTGTATCATTTACATCGAATGAAATCTCTGGTAATGTGTTTATACATATATATATATATATATTCGTTGGCTGACCTTTGTCTAGTGACCAGTTTAATGTTTGCTGAGTGCTTTATAGTACTAGTTGTAATGTGGTTATTAGTCTGAGTGACTTGGTATCACTGTCATTAGTGGAATTTTGTCTCTATACAGTAATCAACCAGTTTATACAGCTCGGTTTTACCGGGGGGGGGAGGGGTTAGTTGTAGCCTGACTAGATAAGGGGTGACTGCCGCAGACTGTGAAACTAGGTAGTCTTGGGTCGAAACAGCCGGACAATACGTATTCCTTCAAACGTTGTAGGTACGCTTCACTGAAGAGTGCCAAATAGTATGACAACGAGATCCAAAGCTCCCTGCCGACTACTCTCACTCCACCATAACAACTTTTGATTCATGTGTGTCATATACTAGAATATATCATAGCCTTAGAATATATATTAATTCTTCGGTTCGACAGCTCAAGTACAATAACTAGATTTATCAAACTTACAATCATTTTCAAAAGTACTAAGTAAGAATTAGATGTTTAATTCTGCATATGCCTTAGTAGAGCAAATATATTAAAAATCACCTATTCAAGTTATACATTAAGCCATTTCGTTGATGTAAATAATTTTGTCAAATTAAACAATAAATGAAATAGCTTTGCTGTCATATATGAACATTGGCTAACCATTCAGAAACTAGAGAGTATTGGACAGTTACGCAATCGAATAGTAAGTCCTTTAATCTATACATAGCTACAGGTACATTATAAACAAAACTATTGAGCATAAAATCTGAACATTTTTTTCATCTAATGAAAGTAAACAGTATAAAGGAGAAAGATTAATTGCTTCTTAGAACGTGAAATGCCTATAAATGTTTACTGATTTATCAGTTAGCAAGTTAGTTGATTTTAATATTAAGCTTTTATTGTTACTCTGAATAACATCATCATTGCCTACTTTAAGCTGAAATAAAATCAATCACAACTTATATGCAACCACTAGTCACCATTAGTCACATCAACATTGGGATGCAGGTACATCCAGCCGATGAGTCCCAAATAAGACGAAACGCGCGTACTGAATTCCACTTGCCAGTCACAATCTAAATTAAATGACACTAGTCACTATGTTTCATCATTTTCTTCAGTTGTCGTTAAAATCCCTATTAACTCTTTCATTCAATTAACTTTTAATCATATGGTCAGTAAGTAGAATCTATGCTGATGTAACTATTTACTACTATTTAATATAAATATCAATTTAAAGCTTTAGTATAACATTGGTATAAACCAGTAGCCGATAGTTACATAACACATAAACCATATAATCAATGGTTCATTTGAATATGACAGTCAATAAGAGTTAAAGAAGAATATGAACACAGTGAAGCACACTGAAAAAAAATGAAAACAGTCAATCAAAGGAGAAGCTACCAAGATACTTTTTTTATATAAAAAAACTAAGTCCATATAACCATGCTACAGGTTTCTATTTGAAGAAACTTATGCCAATGAAAAAATTTTTTCGCTCATACTACTATTTTTAAAATGAGAAATCAATAGTCATTGTCCTTCCTTCCTTCCTTCTTCTTCCTTCTTTCTTTCCTTCTTTCTATCCTATAATGCTTGGAAAATATAGAATGAACTAATTGCCTTCTCATTAAGATAATTATTATTCTTATGAGTTGAATACTTTCGAATTGTGTTAATAGGCAAAATAAATAATAAAATAAAGGAGAAAAACTAATTCTTTCAACCGTCTAATTATTTTTCCGAAAATAGAAATTATCCTTTTCTTTTTTCTTAGTCTCTCTTATATAAATAAGCTCATATCCACTTATATGGTTAGTCCTAACAATCAGAATACATCTATCTGAATGTACTGCTCTACACTAGTCAATCCGCTCTTCTTATATAATCCCATTGGGGCAAATTATATTTATAGTTCAATATTATGAAATATAAAAGTAGGATTTGTAGTTAAGTGATATTTTTATAAAATTTTATGCCTTACTATTGTTAACTGTATTCGATGAAAGAATCATAGTTTAAATAATTTAGAAAACATGGTGTTGCACGGTCAGAAAAACGTAAGGGGAAAGTTTAACCGATGGTTTAACCGAAAGAGTGAACTGACACTATAATTGTGTCATATAGAAATGGAATATTTGAACAGATTAGAAAAATTTTTACTAAACGTGGTATACGTGTTTTCTATCCAACAAACAATACACTGGCCTCTGCGCTTGCAAATATTAAGAATAGAGTACCGAAAGGAGAAAACACGAAGTGTGTCTATAAGATTAAATGGAGTGAATCTAATACTCTGTACGTTGGAGAAACATCACGACAGTTAAATGTAAAAGTGATACAACATATACTTTGTTTAAAGCATATTCTTAATTCTTCTAAAGATCTAAGAAAGCATAAAAATAATTCGGCAATAGCACTACATTCATTAGAAACTGGATATAGCATCAAATTTTACGTAATTAGAATCCTTTATACAGGTTTTAATTCCTATACAGAAATATCAACATCTGAAGCCCTACACATATAGGCATATTCTAGCAGAATAAATCGACGAGATAGCGTACTGTTAGTTATATCATGGCAACTAACGATTAAAAAATGTATCCAAACATTATCTACTACCCCAGTATTCAAACGCATTCCAATTATTCATTAATTTTTTTAAATTCTGTTTAGAATTATTTAGTCTAATTACACAACTCACCGTTTTATTAGTTGCAAATATACATACAACCATTGACTTGACAATTATCATCATATCAATTTACTCCTACTCAAATTTACATGATTTGATAAACCGATCATCAGATTGTCTAGCCATTTCCATGGACATAACAAAAAACAATGTATTTGCACAAATGATTACTACATGTAACTACACATCAAGTGTAAATCTTCCTTCATCTACAACATTTCAACATTCAATTACTTATGTACAATAGGTTCGTACTGTACATAGGTTTGGATATTTGTAATGTAATTTAACCAACTATTTACAACACAACTTCAAAGTTTTCTAGGTTTAATAAACTTTTATCACAGATTCATACCCGGTTGTGCACAACTAATGCAATCATTGACGGATTCGCTCAAAGGAAAACCGAAGGAATTCAAGTTAACCTCTGAGGCTGTTGAAGCTATTAACCAGTTAAAGGATAAACTTGCTCAAAAAGCTACATTGACTTATCCAAATTCTCATTAGCCATTTGCTTTGATGGTAGATGCTTCGGACAAAGCGGTAGGCAGGTACTCTTAACCAACTAGTTAAAAACACCTGGCAACCGATCACATTCTTCTCAAAGAAACTTGCTCCAGCAGAGACGAAATATTCTACCTTCGGTCGAGAACTCCTCGCAATCTACCTAACCATCAAGTATTTTCGTCATATGCTCGAAGGCAGGGAATTCACAATTTATACGGATCATTAACCGTTAACCAATGCATTAAAAGCGAAAGCCGATAAATAATCACCTCGAGAAGTCCGACACCTCGACTACATATCACAGGTCACTAGTGATATGCGTCACGTAAAAGGTCAAGACTACCAGGCGGTAGTCGCATTATCTCGATTAGAAATGAATATAATACAACAGTCAACAATAAATTTCGACACTTTGAGAGACAGCTAGAAAAGTGACCGAGAATTACAAACCTACTGTCAACTAAAAGCTCTAGTCTCAAACTAAAACAGCTTCCATCACCTATGGAAGGTGTTCTGATTTACTGTGACACAACGAAGGCGGTGCCCCTGACCTTTCGTTCCTAAAAATATGCGACGATTAGTATTTAGTAACTTTCATTCGTTGTCTCATCCTGGAGCAAAATCTTCGACTAAACTAATCAATCCCAGATACATATGGCCAAATCTTCAGAAGGATGTACATAGATGGGTTAGATAGTGTTCGGCGTGTCAACAATCAAAAGTTAACTGACACACAAATTCACCCATTGGAAGTTTTCCCCAACCGGATGCACGTTTCGCACATGTCCATATCGACTTGGTAGGCCCCTTACCACGTTCAAATGGTTTCATGTATCTATTTACATGTATAGCTAGGTTTACAAGGTTTCCTATAGCTGTTCTAATCACGGACATCACAACCGAAACAGTGGCTAAAGCCTTCATGCAGAACTGGGTGACCATTTTGGTACACCTATTATAATAACGACGGACAGAGGATCTCAGTTTGAATCTGAGCTATTCAATAACTTAGCTAAGCTTCTAGGCTCCAACAGAATACGTTGCCCGGCATATCACCCTCTAGCTAATGTGATGGTAGAAAGGTTCCATCGTCAACTAAAGACAGCTCTTATATCTCATTAAAGAAACTCAAATCAGCTTGCAAAGCGAAATTTTCTTTAGTTTCATTCTCTTAAATTATTTACTAATATATTATATTCATTTATCTTATGTACACATTGACAACCAAGTTTTATGAATCTTTTCGTCCTTCTTTGGACAAAAATTCCTATGAAAAGATTTATCATTTTTGAGTTGATATGGTTATATAAAGTTTGGTTTTGTTAATTTATTGATTATATTTGCTATAAATTGCTTTTGGTTTGGTAACATTGAAAACTTGAAGAGTACTGGATAACTGTTTCGTCATAGTGTGGAATTTCCTAGGACTGCTGATTATTGACAGTCACCCCCTTTCTCCCAGTATAGAATTGTATCAAAGACGTTAAGTTCCTAAATGTTTTTACTACTTGATTCGCCGTTTCTTATACTATACAATACCATTGATGATAATTATCTCACTCACAATTTTTTAGTTTTCTACGAGTCTTGAAGTTAGTTACCAGTGAGCTGACTATTATAATAAACTTGAATTTGCAAATCGTACTATTGAAGGCTTACCGTTGATTAGGACCTCACTTGAAGTCCTGACGGTCCTTTATCAGATTCGTGTAGAATTGCAAGTGAGTGCTGGCCAGTGAATTTTGGCTTCCACTGGCACCCAACTAATATCAATCTACACTGAATAGAAACAACAACTGTTCATTAATTCATGCTATGGTTATTCGTGGCTTTTCTTTATTCAGGAATGTTGTGTAGACTTCAAAATGCTTGGTCATTTGTTTTAGTTATACTATGGTATATCATATTTTTTACTGCAGTAATGCTATTCTTACTAGTTTTTGTTAGAGAAATCGGTATAATTCACTAGTGACTTCTACGAACATGTCATTGTAACGCGACTGACAAGGTTGATGAAGAACATGAATTCGCTCAAAGTTAGCTGTAGAAATTGAAATTATTGTATTAATTACGTCATAATATGCGCAACGTACGTACTAAATAAACAAGAAAATGACTAGAACTACTGAGTGTGACACAGTCAGTATACACTGGTGACATTGAGAAAAGTCCTGGATACACTATAGAAGTATGATTTTGGAATCAGTAGACATATATTGAGCTAAAAACACATTACATGGTTAGAAAAGGTATAAGAAGGTTATAATGACATACTATTTTTGATCGCAGATATATCATGTTCGCACTTTATATGTGACATAGTGAATTCGATAATAGTAATGTGACATTAGAGCTGCAGTAATATATATCTAAACTTCATGTAAAGTGTTAGGTAGATTTCTTCTTGTTTATTCATAAATTCTCATCAGAGTAGGAACATGTATAGTTTGATTTAGTTTGATCTAATCATGACGAAGACATTTCATATGTAAGTAACTTCAAAAACTACAAAATACACTAACAATCCGTATTAGTTGACATTGAATTATATCTACTTAAACTGTTACACTTTTCTGGAGGTTTTATTATCAACTCTGTACTCATTTTAAGTTCACGTAAAACAACAGGATTTCATTATTCTTCACACTAATACGTCTTAATTTAGTAATCATTGTCCAGTATCGCTTTCCTTCAGATTACATAGTTATGATATTGTTTAAATGTTACCAATTTAAGTGCTTTATCAAAATTACACTAAATGGTTAATCGTGCATACATTTTAATCCGTTACAACTCTTCTAAGATAAGGTAGTCACTATGAAGTTATGCAATAATGATTTCAAACTAATGTAAATGAATGTATGTTCACTGCTGTAGATTCCATTATATAAAGAGACAACATGTTCAGTACTCTTGGATTTTTCATGGTTCTCTAGCTTATATCAATTTGTAACATAAAATAACTTCATATCATTACTAATTTATTTGTTAATTCATATAGAATTGATTTAGAAAACAATACATTCCTTCTATATGTTGATCGAAACAAGATTAATGTACAATTTATAAAAATAACTATTCAAAATAGTGATATTGCAAGAAATTTCAATTTAAATGATCCACTTTTTATTGGTGGTACATCAAAATACACTTTTATGAAATGGAGAGGGAAATTAAATTCATATCATGGATTTCAGGTAATCATTTATTAAGAAATTTGCTGAAAACATTAATAGTATGCATATATTTATATAATGTGAGTAGTATATACATAACACAATAAATTCTGTTCTATACATTGGTATGACTAAAGAACATGTATAAACTTAATAGACTATTATCTATGGATTGTAAACACTTAAAATTAAAGTAACCTTTGTATAAATGCTCATTCTTGTGGACTATAAAGCATTTTTCTACAAGTTTCTTGATGTTCGTGACGATAGGTTTTTTTAATCTTCTATGTTATTCGTGTGGATTTCTGTTGTGAGATTCATAAAGTGCCGGATGTGAACGACGATATGACGATTGTATCCAAGTATTGATAGGCATTTGTATAACTTTAAATCAATTGTGTAAATTATCGTTTCTGCTTAGATATATTTTTTAATTAATGGAATTAAAGTAGATTTTGTACTGTCAGAAATCCATTCGAAGTATCGTATCCTGAGATGTCGATCCCTAAACACCAAATATTTACTGTAGGCTTTAATATAAAAACTACCTATCCTCACGGTATGAATGCTGCATTCTCGATTATATTTGCGCTTTCTCAGAACTGTTACATTATTCCCGACAGTTTTACCAACATCTCTCATAAACATAGGTACTTTTATTAGTATGTCCGAGCATATATCTCTAAAGTATTAATATCAGCTGAACAGAAGTGACTTCACTAACATCTTGCATTGGCCGCAATAGCTGAGTACAGGTGTTTACACCAACCACTGCATTACTAAAACCTGTTATCAACTGAAGAAAAATTTTGAAAGGCGTAAAAAATGAATTAATCCTAAGAGACCTCTTTAACCAACATTTGTAACATCAAAATATCAGTTCATAAGATTTCTCCAAGCATTCATCAAGGTGCATGGATTCATCACAGTCACATAAACACGTTCTATGAAGAAAAATCTTCTCATGCAAATATCCACAGATAATTTTCTCGTCGAAATTAACAATCATGCGACTAATCGTCAACAATGTCATCCTCAAACGGTGTTAGTGGTATAGTAGAAAGTTGAATTTCCAGGTTGTGTTAGAATTCTTTGCTGAATCTTCTATCGTGTTATGTTATCAAAGTAGAAAAATGATACTAATCCATAACATCTCTTACATACTGTTAAAGTAACGTAAACATACGATTCAATTTAAAAAAATTCAAAATTTTTCCATCTTCATCGATGTTAGTAGCTCATCAACATGCCAGATGATTCAACTATCAATAATAATGATCATTTAAAAGATTTCCTTTCATTTGAACAATCTATTAACAACATTCTATAAAGGTATTGAGATGAATTCATATATTCCCATTGATTTATTATAGATTGAAGCTGGTCAGTCTCTGTTGCTGTATGTGCATACTGAGCGAATTGCCTCGATATAGCAATTATACACAAGAATTATTTAAGTTGGATCAATCAAAGTATACAAATTCATCCTAATACCAATGCGCCCATTGCACAAGTGTGACTATGTGGACTCAGTAGTCTAGTGGTAAACGTGATGATGTTTGACACAAAATGGACTGATTTCGAATCCCACTGTGAACATCAACATTAGGATATAGGTACATCCAGCCAATAAGTCCCAGAAAGGACAAAATATGCCTTCTGGACTCCACTTGCCATTCACAATCCAACTTAAATAATTCTATTAAGGTATTTTATTTTGTTTATTCCTTGTTTTATTTTTTTTAATTCAAGGGATGTTTAAGTAATTTCACTATAAATGGATTAATTACTCATAATTTATTACATTTATCTAAACAAAAATATTCATTAAATTGGACTATTCCAATGTGTTATAATCAAATTATATCAGGATGTATTGAACGTCCAAAAAATGCATTAAATTGTAATGCAATTCAACAACAATCTAAACAATTTAATGTTAAAAAAGATAGTAATGTAAATAATCAACAATTACAATTCTATTGTTTAAATGATGGATTATGTTTACATTCATGGAATACAGTTAAATGTGCATGTGAATTAACCTCATTCAATGGGCATCGATGTACAAAAGGTGAGTTAATGTTCAATTATTTTAAATTGGTTAATGTTTATAATCAAATGTTTGTAATTGAATGTTGTGGAGATTGTTGAAATGTTAATTACATATCACGAAGCACATCAGGAAGCACTAGATAGCTATCTCGTTGTAAGATAGGACTATTAAATGGAGATCATTTATGACCACTCCAGGGACAAAAACCAAGACCTTCTCGCTTAGAGCAAACGCTTTGCTATTAGATAATTGAGCCGGCTTACAAGTTAACTTGCAATATATTTAGTATCACTAATCTCTCGAGGTAATCTTCGGAGTACTAGTAAGAAGATGTGACCTATGAATTTCAGCCATTTCAGGTATGAGGCAGTTACCCACTAATTATAATGGGTGGGGTCACCCAAACATATCATGAATCAACTGAGTTACGAATATCAACTATTTAAAGCCGCTTCAGTGATCTGATGATAAAGTGTTCGCCACATAGCCTAAATGTCCTGGGTTCATTCTTTACCAGAATTGTAGATGTATACTGTTGGGGAGTCTTATATTAGGATAAGACAGCTGTCCAGTGTTTGCTGGTGATCAATGGTTGTGTAAATCAGATCAATTCAGGATGCTAAACTAATACTCGACAATCTCAATAACTCCTTATTCACATAATGAAAAAAAGATTTCATTTACTTCATGAATTACTGTGTATAGATTTCATACAGTTTTGTAAAAAAAACAATAAATACATTTCTTATGTCTTATACAGTTTCAACTATCCAGTTATTTTACTTGAAGCATCCGTCCATAGTTTTACGAATTGACAATACAGGGTACTAATTTAGTCTGTTTTTCTACAAATCTTCACTTCATCTAGAAGTCATAAAGTAGGTAGTCAGACAAAGTGACACCACTTAACTACATCTCTACATTTTCGTAAATCCTGAATGAGGTTAACACAATTAATAATGTAACTATTCTTCTACAACCTTGCCACAGATAACATTCTGCAAACAAATATATGGAAAATAGTGTGATCGTAGTGGTGTGAAGAGAGGCTTATTGTCCTTGAGTATGTGAATGATGTGCCATAGTGGTTCAATGACATGATTTTTACCCAAATCTATTTAAGGCACTTTTGAATTAGTGGTAACTATTTGTAACTTTCAGATGCAAAGTATTCCTGCAAAAATGGTGATAGCCTGTGTCTGATGTCACTCTCTATGCTAAACATTTACAGACAGTCAATGTGTCTGTGAATATATGAGTACTAGTAGCGCGCGTGACAGTCAAAATCAATCTTGACATAACGACAGCCAAATCCACTGATGTCACTCTGGAACATTCTTTAGCGCCGTATTTATGTACGTCAAACCGTAGAAGGTAGTGCTTACAAGGTCTTAGTAAAAGTAGTTCTGTTTTGTGGTTGACAGACTTGATTAGTTTAGAGTGAGGATGATTGGTCTTTAGTTGTGCTCAGTTATCATCATCTGTAAATAACTGCTGGCATCCAGTAACAACACTATTTTAATAATACTGAGGTTCCACTATGTGTTTGAAAGAAGTGATGGCAGCTCAATTTTTGTTGTCATTCTAAAACACCGGCCTTATATGCTTGGTTACGTTCTGCGAATATTGTCCCATCAATGTTCAAGTGTTTTATATTTTTTCGACATTGAAAACAGATGAATAAAGTAAAGAAGTGGTCAATTTATGACATTATGCTATGGAATTAAGGAATTATGTTCAGGAGAAGCTTCCGTTAGTCTAACACAACTCCATGGTTAAATTTTTAAGCGTCGTGTAACTTACTGGCTCGAAACCTTATCACATGTGATTATGCTAAATACTTTATAAAAGTAAGATGGTCTTCCTCAGTCTAAAGAGTACTCCCTTGTTTGTATTCTTCACTAAGTTGTGTCTTCTATTTTGTATATTATTTTCCGTTTCCTGAATTTTTCCTTTTCATTAGAATCTTCTGTACTATTGTACTTCTCTGCTATAGTATCTTTCTGAATGATTGGCACATATATTTATTTCCCTTTAATGATAAAATTTATATGGTTATATAAATAAGTGATAATAAACTCTCTGCTTCTGATAGGATTCCGACAGATATTATCTAGTTACACAATCTGTCACATTATCATTGAGTTATTCATCCGATTACCTACAGGCTATAAGATTGAGATAATGATAATAATTAACTCCTGAGTAATTACTATGGTTCTATCTGCTTTATCCTTTGAAATTCATGGATATCTAAAACCATCGACTGTTTAAGTGTTGAAACTAAGATATATTCAGTACTGTACTTAAGCTTGATAAATAACACAATTTGTTACTATGACTAACAAATCAAAGCCATTACAATAGATCACACTGAGATAAACTGTCACATAAAACCATAAATAACTGAAAATTTCTTAATGTCCTCATTACTCAAATCATGTCGAATGTCGAGAAGCTGGTTGTATAACTATCGACTAAATTAGTTCATTTAACGAAAACATTAGTAGTTACTCTCAATAACCTACGTAACTTTATATATTGATCATTATATGTCGCTTGTATACTTTAATACCTTTTTATTAGCCGGTACAACGTTTCTATACGGTTCTTATCATAATCGATCAACAGATATAGTTTCTAATAATTGGAATATGACAGTTATGAATGAACCTATAGGCTATTTACGTTTATTGTATAAAGATCATGTAAGAAATACAAGACAAGATGAATTCATACTTGGTATTCAAATGTTTCCAGTGAAAATTCACAATAAATCAAATTATTCTATGTCGGTTATCTCAACACTACTATACGTTACGAGTAATATACAAAAAGGTGACTTTATGCATTTATTTTTAGTAAGTGTTGTTGTATTTATCATCTTATTAAGTTTTGTTTATCAATCAATATAAGTTATGTTTCGCTTAGACAATCTGTCTTGAGTTCTTCACCCAAATAATCAACACAATCATACCTTCATTAACGTCTAGAAACCATCTATTCTCAACTCAAAGTTTGTTCAATCTTGTGTTGATACAGTGTGTAGTAAGTATACAACATTTTTGAAGTGAATGATGACATGTGAAACTTCATTATGATATATCATATCAATCAATTAATGGTTCATTAAATTACCTATCACCTTTACTCACAATCCGCACTAACATCTTTGGATATTTTAGAGATATCTATCTAAGTTGCTTTAGTTTGTCAAAGATTGATGTCGGTAGGGTACCACTGAAAACCAGAGAGTACTGGACAGCTATTTCGCACTAGTATGGGACTCCTCAGCAGTAAACACTCTAGGTTCCACCTCAGGAGCTTTATTCTGGAGAATGCACAATATCCCGCACAAATTTGTAGGCACTCAATGGTGTTTTTTCAACTCCTGTCAATTTGTAATATACCCCAACGATCATCCATTTTCACCGGTAATAATTGTCTCACTCCTGACAAGTCAGAACTCCACCAGTCAAGAATGCTTACCAGAACTTTAGAGTGCGTACTTTTGAGGAGTCTCATACTAGAACAAAACAGCTGTCCAATTCTTCTTGGTTTTCGATGGTACCCTGTCAACACCAATCTGTTATGAGTTTAACCAACTAGTACTTTATACCGATCTCCACAAACCACCTCAATTCAATATATTTGTTTATGAAAGTTCCAATAGTATTCCGTTAAATCTGTGATTGTACTTGGGACTTGCGTGATCATAATCAAAGACTGAAGTACATTTCGTGTACTTTTATGCTATCAACATTATATTTCTTCTTGTGATTAATTGATGTTATTGAGTCAATCATATTTCTTATTCGATAGTGGGATGATTGAGATTTTTATTATAAATCAATGTTTTACACAAACCCAACCTTATTAAGTGCGATTGTAGCCATTTAGTGTCTAAATGCATGCTTCCTTTCAACTATGAATAGTATTCCAGACATCCGGGAACTTGTGACTTAGTAGTAATATCAAAATGATTAATACAAAATGTATATGAGCTAGAAGTTGCTGATTGATTTCAGTTCTAAACATCAATAGTACAACCATATAACTAATCTTGCCTTCAGTATAACACGTTGCCAACTGAATTCTGAGTTTGAATATCAGTGTTAATATTGGCACTGGAATATCGATATATTCAACTGATCATTCTCGAATTATAAGAAAAATATCTCCAGTATTTTACTGCTTGGAACAATTCATATTTACTAGTAGGTGTAAATTAATGTTTATATGTATAAAGCTGCAATAATCTGATATATTCCAAGATAATTCAACTATTATTAGAAATCGGATGAACTAGAATTCAGAACTTCTAGAATCATTTTAACTGAATGACTTATCAACATTATGGATAACCAGTCGTTTTTTCAAGAGATCTATAGTGACGTCTTCAAAGAAGTTATCTATATTCTGATGAATGTTATTAATTAACATAAACAATTGAAGACAACGTAACAGTGACAACACATAACTAAACCCAATCCTGCATTATAAACAAAACTTAGATGACTGAGTTGGATTGTAGATGATAAGCGAAATCCAAGACTATGTTTTTCCCCCTATTTAAGACTCCTCAGTAAGTTAAACCTGCATATCAGTGTTGATGTTCACACTAGGACTCAAACTCAGTTCTTTCCGCGCCAAACGCCACCGCGTTCACTACTAGGCTACTGAGTCCGGACAGTCACACTTGTGCAAAATGGTATACATATGTAATTAAAATGTATTTGAATCTTCTCGTTAATTTTTCATAGATTGAAATTGATCCGTCTCTGTTTTTATAAGTGCATCATGAACGGATTGCATCGATATAACGTTAGTTCACAAGTACCTCTAGGTAATGAGTTCTAAATATGACGAAAAACTTAAAGAATACTTGGGAACTATCGTTATACTGGAGCAATCCGCACAGGATGCATATATAACAATAGAGATTGATCAATGTCAGTAAATGTTAAATCAACATAAAAATCAAAACATATTCTTAAAATTCAGTTGAATTTATTTATGAACTGTTATTACCTGTGATAAATGGACATATTGCTAGGAAACAAGAAGATTTTAGAATTTTCGTGAATCAAACAGGTTTCTAATTGATATGTTGGATTAGTAAACAAGTTTACTTAAGCATATTCCGTTATGTCCCAAATCGTTTAAGAAAAATACCAGTTTCTGTTTGTCAGTAGTTTGAATTATTTCAATAATCTCATTTCCTCAACTTTTACTTTATAGAATTTATATGTAAATTCTATTATATATACCAATTTTAAACACGAAATACTACTGAAATGTGATCAAGTAGACATTAATGTACACTCAATAGCAATGAAAGACTTTATTTGTGCTTGATATAAATGTTCAATAGGTTCTTAATATTCACTTGTATATCAATTAATATAAAATTATCATAATGAAGTCATTCAGAATGACAATTAAAGCTTCACAGATAGTCACTTCATCTCAGGGAATGCAGTATAATCTATACCACCCTTTAGAGCTATACATCTTCTTTTACTTTTCAATTAAAATGTTCTCATTTTATTAAACTTAAGACAACTTAAGTTGCATTGTGTATTGTTTTCATTTTATTCTTTAGGAATCAGGTAAAGTAAAGCTTAATTATGATATGGGTGGAGGCATTGTTCATATAACTGGCCCTAATATCTTAGTCAATGATGGATTGTATCATAGAATACGTGGTTACCGAGTAGATCATCAAATTATTTTAGAAGTTGACTACATAAGGCAAACAAATGAAGTAAATAGTAAGTAACTCCCTAATGTATTGAAGATTAATTAGTTTGTTCTTGTATATCTCTACAATACTCTTAATATTAAAAAGGAATATTATATACAAGAAATAATTTGATTCATCTTAACTGAGTAGACTACAATCGAAAGTAAAGAAACGTTGACATCATAGTGCCCAGGTCTAAATAAAGCAGTTCATGTTATGTTCTTTTGTGAACAACTTTATTCAATAAATATGATTGATTTGCTAAATCCAATCAATATATTAATGATAATCACAGGAAGGAGAACTGAACATTTATCTCATTTTAGTATGGGATAGTTAAACATTATTACACCTGTACATTTTCGGCATGTTTGAGAACCCCCGGTATTACAGTTCATTTCATTGTTTTCTTGAACTATGCTATAACTTATATTGGTCTGTTAATTAAAAATCACATACAAATACAAATGGTGATTAACTGTGGTGTTTAAATTAACATGGTTTCATGGAGACAGATATTAAGTTTAGTTGATTGTATTCGTCACAAACTGATATCGGTTGAATTCAACTGACTGGTAGAGATCAGACATATTGAGGGTGAGGCAGTTATCACCAATGGCATTAAATAATCATTGTGTTATGTTACAAATTAATGAAAACAGAAATTCTACCATTAATCACCAGCCGACATAGTTGTGTATGTGGTTAAGTACTTGCCTTATGACTTGAATGTTCTGGATTTGAATTCACTGCAGTTACTTCTACATCTGACTTCAGTACCTTAGCTGGTATGTCGTCTGGCATTGCTTACTTGCCACTCCTGACTTGTTGGATGGCCATGCTGATTTCCTCGATTGATGGTGGGTTGATATTTGTAGTAAGATGCGTAGATGCTGCTTCGATGACTAGTGCTTTCAGTGGAGCTGGTCTATTTAATAGTTCTTGAAAGTGCTCCATCCACCTGTTTCGTTGTTCCATCACTTCAGTGATTGGTTTGCCAGCCTTGTTCTTGATTGATCATTCTGGCTTACTGTATTTTCCAGCTAGCTTCTTTGCTGTGTTGTACAGGCACCTCATGTTTCCTTCCTATGCAGCTTTTAGTGATGTTTAAGAGTTTCATAAGATGGTAAAATTCTCCAATGCTCCCTGGTTTTCAGTTGGATCCAACTAACATTAATCTGTGATAAATACAATTAACTAAACCAAAGTTTCTGATGGTTTAATCTTTTGAGGTTAAATTAAGATTACTGTGAAAGAATATTAGAATAAGTATGTAATATTCGGTTAAGTTATTGAGTAAAACTTTTAACTTATTCCTCCTATTCAGTTAAACGTTCTTTGCATTAAACTAATAGTGTTAGGAATTTAAGGAACAAAGTACGTAGTTATTCACAACAATGTACCACGAGAAATAAAAAGTAGTATCTATTTATGCTTTGCAACATATGTCTACATTGTATTACTTAAGAAAAATAGTTAAGAATGTTATGCAGGGTGCTCAAACCTATCACTTAATGACTTGTCACCCATATTAGAGTCTTTAACGAATCAGTAGAAGAGCTTATTTGTGAAGTATAAATTATGACATCATCCCAAATACATGAGCTCATATTCTCAGTTATGATGAAACATAAGAGATTGGCATACATGAAACTATTTAAATCTTACTAGATATACTGAAATTAACTGATAGATTTCAACATGATATCACGAATTAACAAGAGTCTAAACAACCAGTACTCGATCGATGTTCGATCCTAGTATAGGATTCTTATCAGTGTATATCCACTATCCCATTTGGAAATCAACACCAGAATTTTCAGGTTTTATGATGAATGGTTAATTGTTAGACTAGTGAGTCAACAACCAGCAGTTGATAGTCGCTAACTTTAGTGAACTCACGACATATTTGAGTAATATCGTCGATTGTCTTTAGTCACAGTACTTCTTGCATAGGAAGTTATTATTGTATACCTACTCTGAATTTGTCACTTGAAGCTAATCAAACTATATAAACCTTAAGGATCTTTCATTAAACCTCATAAATATTAATAAGTTTAGACACTGGCTAACCGTTTCTCATAAATTAAAACTTACTTTCAGGAAAATTATTTCCTTTTCTATATTGATTTGTTACTGGTTATTTTACATGAGATCATAGTTTTAAACCACTGAATACCATCTACTTATAGGTGCATATGGTAAAGGTTTCAATAATCAAGAAGTGATTTGGGTCGGACATGCACCAACATTGAACAAAACTGATATATTCCATGGTTATATGTCAGGTAAGCTGATACATTATATTTTAAATAGATAATTATTAGGTCATCCCGTTCTTATCACCTTGTTTCCAACTGATCATTGTTGTAAAGTTTACAATTTTTTTGGTACCGTTTATGTTGTTGCTGGTTGTTTTTATATGTTTGTTTATAAATTAGATCTATGTTGATGTATTCAATGATTGAAGATTAACATGAATTCTATGATTCTAGAAATTTGCAGGGATTTGTGAAATCATTCTTATCCAGAATTTTGAGTTGTCTCTTTGTGTATAAATATAAACAGAATAGTAAATTTCGCTTGAAATCTCGTTTGAACAGAACGATTTTAGAAACCAGAATATAAATGAGTGTCCAAAGCTAATTTTAGGTGTTTGTTTAAGATAACTTCTATAGTAAAATTGATTGACCATTAGGCAATCTTTCAGTAACTCATAGTGTAAACTAATATCATTCAACTAGGTTGAGCTTGTCTATTTCCATTGATTAATCATGAACTGAAACTGATCAGACTCTGTTGCTATGTGTGCATCCTGAGCAGATTTCCTTGATATCGCGATAGTTCACAAGTAATGTATTAGTTGGATTGTGACTGACAAGTTACACTAAACAATCTCCTAACAGACCTGTTGAACTAGAAAAATTGCTAATCAAATCATCAATAGCAGCAGTACATTCTATCTATCACAACTATAAAATCGATATGAAGAATATGCAAATTATTCAAAAAGGCTTTTCTAATTGTAAAGAAAGGCGAATAGCTGAAGCGTTTCACATGTTGTTAAATCCAACTGCATTTAACAAAAAGGAAGTCCTTACTATTCATCCAACATAAACTTTCTATCAATGCAACCATAATTAAAGTATGTGGAAGTTCTTTCATGTCACCACATACAATTTTATCCTCATTTCACATTTACTTTTCACAACTTGTCACATCACACTAACATATACATGTGTTACTATTGAAATCACCTTGACCCAAATGACTTAATATGACATGATCAGACTCGTATTTTGATTGTACGAACTTATTTGGATTTTGATTTGTTCCATTGTATTATTTAATCGTGTTTTAATTCAATTCGGTTATTCATTTTTTCTTTGAAGAAGTGACTTCACTAAGCCACGAAACTGCCAGCAATTTTAATTTCTACTCATTGGAAAATTACAAATACATATCGATTAGGACGAAACGAACTTCCTGGGAACTTTTTGCCAGTCACAATCCAACTAATACATTAATTGTGAACTATCTCTATATCGAGGCAATCCGCTCAGGATGCACATATAACAACAGAGTCTGACCAGTTTTAGTTCATGACTAATCAATGGAAGGATACAAGCTCAACTTAATTACGTATATACCCGTTGCAAAAATGTGGATCTCTGGAGTTAGTAGCCTAGTGGTGGATGCAGTGGTGTTTGACATGAAACAGACTAGGTTCGAATCCCAATGTGAACACCAACATAGGGATGCAGGTTCATGCAGACGATGAGTCCCAAAGAGGACGAAACGCTCCTCCTGGATTCCATTTGCCAGTCACAATCCAACATAAATAATGTCATTTTAATCTACACAAATATTAGATTAACTATAGTAAAAGTGTTACGTAATAATATTATTATTTCATATGTATTTAGAAAAAATGATATCAAATGATCAACTGAGTGGTTATAGGTAAGCGAAAACGATGAAGGTAATTATAATAATTAAAGCAAATTTTTGTTTGTATTAGCCACAGAATAATCTTAGTTGAATGCCAGTTGAAAGTGATTGTAACTGCTATATCACAAATTGGTAGATGTAGGAGTTCCATTCTAGAACAATGAGACAGTAGTGTAAATCATTAAGCGACTGTCACGAAACCTGAAGAACATGGGTTCATTTGCTTGGTAAATTTAAGGGTGAGAACGAGTGAGGAGTTTCATATGAGGAATAAACAGCTGCCTATTAATTCCTGATTACCATTGTTACCTAACCAAGATCAATTTGTGACAAACACAAGGAACAGAATGACTAATCTTTAAAAACTACTTCAAGTGGGGATTATTTTGTACATCTTGATTGTGTTTGTAGTGAACATTTTGTCTTCTTAATATCTTTATATATACTTCCTCTGCACTTATATCAGTTTCCTATTCATGAACTATGACTAATTAATTATGTATATGTTATCCTATCTTTCTGTAATTATTGTCTTCGTTTGGCATCGGTGTCATTATTTTAATTAGTCTAGTTTGTTGTCTGAATTTAGATTTATTTTTATAAATATGTGCTTAAAATGCATGACAAATAACTTAAACTTAGATTGGTTGACTTATTAATCTTGTGTTCTATCTGGCTTGAGAATAGCAGAATTGTAGTAGACCTACGGGTACAAGATAGTAAGTCTTGGCAAAAACGAATTCTGTTTTGGTTCTCGTATGTAAGTTATCCCCCTATTTCATGATTGATCCTATTTCAGAATGTTATGCTATGAGAAATAATCACTTTGTTCACCCCCTAATTTTTATTAATCATATAGAATTGACATTATGAACACTCTGAAATTTACAATTTTTATAAATTGACAAACTGTAACAACATGATTGGGATCAGGTTTAATGGTTATTGTAAATAAGCTTAATTTTAATGAAGAAATAATTTGCAAATAAATCTCATTAAGTACATTATCACTTGCTTCAGTAAAAGAACTCATACCAATAGAATTGTTTAAGTTGGATTGTGACTGGTAAGCGACATCCACGACGCGCGTATGGTCTTATTTGGGACTCGTCAGCTGGATGTACCTTCATCCCAATGTTAGTGTTCATACCAGATCTCGAACTCAGTCCGTTTCATTTCAAACGCCACCACTTTCACTACTTGACTACTGAGTCCATACAGTCATACTTGTGCAACTGGCGCATATGTAATTAGGATAAGAGTTCATCCTAATACTAATAAATTAATTGATAGTTAGGTAATAATGCTATACAATTATAAGTGTTTCGGGAATCAATTAGTGAATGATCAACAAAGTGAATAGACGTAATTGTAGTGTTTCATAGAATGTATTAGTAGATGAATGACATACTACAGGGCAAAGTGGAAAAGAAACCTTCACTTTTACTTGATGATTTATAATAATTGGATATACAAGTACAGAATTCGCTATTAGACATGGTTATTACTTAATAAACTAGGTTGTATGATATCTGAAAATTCTGTGACTTGCTTTAGTCTACCAGATTCAATACTTAAATTTCCATTTAGGGCTTGGTTAAACTAGGTATACACTAAGCCACGTCAGTTAGAGAAATTCTGAACATAATCTAAACTGGTTAATTGGATTTAACAAGAAGTTCCATATTTTTACACTTAATTCTTAGAAATCCAGTAGGTGTGTAAATTCTTTTAAAATAATCGAGTGGATAAACTAAAGCTCAGAAATAATAATGATAAATTGGATTAAATGAAAACTATGTGACAACTGAATTATTACTACTACATTTTAAGTAATCATTACAATTCAAACAAAATTATTGTAAATGAGTATTATGGAGATCGTTGAATTTGAATAAGACATCACCAAATGACATGAGTTAGTTGACTGCCGACAAGATGATACTAGTATTGGACTTCTGCTTCGTCCTAGTACGTGCGTCCCCAATAGCGTCCAACCAAGAAAACTTGCTCAGAATCTTCAGGTTCCTCTGCGAAATCTTTAATGTTAGACTAATAAGCCGACAGGTATGCGATAGTTATTATTTCTAACTTCAGTGAATTTGAGGTGCACATTTACTTGACTTCATCTGAAGGTAACTGTATCACACTCGAATTCTAGATATGCGATCTCTTTGTGTGATACACCACCACATGAGTAAAACTGATCATATTATTACGGTATCAAAGCTGCATTGCATTGGTGTACTGATGAAAATCTAACTAAAATGAAACGTTTCTCTACTTCTTTCTTATTTCTAATTGAGTATATAAGGCCTTTATCTTTTTGAATCTGATATTCAAGTCACGTTACATCGCAGTCAAAAAATAACTACTCAAATTACGTAAGAACAAAATAAGTTCAGGAAATTTAAAATAACAGGATAGAATGTTCTGTCGCCAGACAATCTGAGAGATTAACTGTATGAATTCCATTGATTCGCAATTTCACAGCCTATAGACTATAAGTACCAAAGACAAACATATAAACCTTAAAGTGAATCTGATGTATCACAGTGAACAGTTTGAAAAAGCTTTACTTTAATCTTATGATATCCTCTTTCAATCAATATTAACGTAGGTACATAAAGAAAGATAAAATGAAAGAAATATTTCATTCCTCTTTATCTTTCAATACAACCATATTGTTAATTCCCAATGAACGATTAATAGTTTAAGTCAATTAAGACTGATGTATTATCTTGAATGAATAGGATTATTAATGACAGTGACAGTCAATTACAAACAATTGGTCATGAAATATGTATAACACAGTTCCAAGTACGACAATAATATAGTCATATAGTTTATCAATAACTAGTAGCAATCAATAAAAGTTTAAGGAGAACATCTTTTTTTATTTAAATGGTTGTTATAATTAATAAAGTCGTGACTGGCGAAGTTCAGAAATGCCAGGAATGAAGTAGTTATCACCACTGGTGTTGAGTGATCAGCACACCATATCACAAATTAAGTGAAGCGGGATTCCTACCATTAGATGTCGGCCTAGTAGTGGAAATAATTAAAAGTTCGTAATGAGACCTGAAGACCGTAGATTCAATTCCCTGGAAGAACTGAGGTTGCGCATTACTGATGCGTCGTATACTCGGACGAAACAGGTATCCAGTGTTCCCCAGTTTTTAGTGACAACCAAACAACATTAATCTGTGATGAATGCAATCAAGTAAATATCATAATAAATGTTCGGAATTTGCCTAACATTATAAAACAGTTGCTGTACTTAGCGAATGTCATTTTTCGATAAGACTTTATCCATTGTAATTAGAAATTTTTTTGATTTAACTAACTCAAAACTGAAATGTTGACTGAAAAGTCAGCCACTGGATGCTGATCGGATTAACAGTCTAAAAATTGAGCATTCACTGCAAAACCTGAAGATACTTGGATACATTCATTGGAAGGACACTACTGAGGATTTCGCATTCTAGAACAAAGCAGACGTCCAATATCACCATCTTTTAGGTAGTCGACTAACGCATGTTACTTGATGATGTCTTATTCAAATTCAACAATCTCCACAATACTCAGTTACAATAATTTTGTTTGAATTGTAATGATTACTTAAAATGTAGTAGTAATAATTCGGTTGTCACATATTCTTTTATTTGATTCAGTTTATCATTTTCATTTCCATGATATTAAGTTGTTGACTATTTATCACACTTAGTTGTTTATCTTCATTTAGTAAATAGATTGGTTCCTCAGTAACAGCATTTCCATACAAAAATGAATATGACGAAGGCTGTAGAATTTGATTTTCATATTACTCACTGACCTTTTGTTAGATTACTAGTAAAGACCAGAAAGCATCCAGCACCTGTTACATTTTATTAACCAATTTCTTCTCACTGATCACTTAAATCCTTTTCAGTGATCTTTCCTAGGACATTCATGTTTTTCAGTGAACGATGCATCATGATCAAGAGGCTGATATTCACAATGCCTGATAATAGTTATTATGAGCTCACTAATATTTGAATCGAGGTAGTGGTTTCATGTCACTTGCATGAAGACAAAACCACTTTGTGAGATAGCCACCTATTAAAGAGAATGTATGTATATGGTGAATTTATCAAAAATGTAAACAACTAGATGATGCCTCACTGATTTAAAAGTTAACTTTTTTCCTGTACCAACTGAATGTCTTAAGTTCTTTCCCTATTAGATATATAGGCTCATGCTACTGAGTGGTCTCGTACAAGGATGTATTAATTATTCAGTACTTCCTGGTTCTAATAGTGGTCTACCTGAAGACGAATGATAACTGTCAAATTTATTTTCGATGATACAACTTTCCCGCGTTCATATTTTTGTTTCTGTTACCATATTGTTTAGTGCCTTGGTAACTTTACTTGTCATCTTACTATTAATTCATATTTTATGCTTATTAAGATTAGTGATGTAATTGTTCTGTTCATTGTTATCATCCCATCATATAACAACTAGTTACTTCGGTGTTTTCAATGTATGCATATTAATATTACTGAGCACTGAAGATAATTCAGGTGTGACTGAAAACTGTTTGGTTCCTACTGACAATATTCTTATTTGACATCAACTATTACCAGTTAAGTACAGGTTAATTTTATCATATACTGAACAAAAAGACGATGAAAGCCTAGAAGAATGTACGTTAATGAAGTAGTGATATTCAAAGTGTATTGATGTAGTATTCATCTGCTTAATACACTTATTACCTGTATTGATTAATTTGACATGTATATACCTGTTTACCCGGTCTTATTAAACATGGTACATAGATGTGTTATGACGAGAGAGAATTGGGGGGTGAGTAAGGTTGGAATGGCCGAGGGCCAATTACTAGTGCCTAGTTGGTTAGTGCCTGCCTGCCCTGTGCCCACTTAGTCCCAAGCCGAAATAAGAAGAATACGAGCCAATAGATCAGCCAGACAGAATCGAATCTATATTTCAAGCATTCTTTTATATATACATAAAATCAGACCACACAACAAAACAATCAGAAAATTAACATGAATACGGAACGAGAGGAATAGCGGTAGTGAATAGGAACAACTTGTACACAACTAATTAACTGTAGTCCATAATAAGAGACAGTTTAATAACAGCGATTATGCTAAACGGGAGGATAGGGCAAGCGGAGCGTAACAATATTAGAAACAAAATGTTTACATTACAGACAGTTCGAATAAATGAAACGGTGTTCGCAACCACAGTTCTGAAAAGTTTGTTACACTTTTTTGTTGTCCGGCATAACAAGATGTTACATGAAAGAACATTTTTTGACAGCGTATGACAACACACCTCAGTAAAGAACAATACATAGGTACAAAATCTATTTTACTGAATCTAGCTGTTTATAAGTAACGTCACATATAACTTAGCTTTAGAAACTACTTGTTAAACTGATCATGAAGTACACAGAGATGTACTTATGTACCTTCTTTACAATGTAGTAGAGTCAATCGAACATATTTGAACATTAACCTAGAATCATGTATACAAAAATTGATAGTGAAGTTGTTACATTTACATAGCATAGTGTATTTAGTATCTTTGTATTCCTCTTCATGCACAACATCATTTAAACTATGCTAATATGAATTTCTGTTTATTATTCTCTTCTAGGAGTCTACTACAATGGTTTATTATTGAATGATCTAGCTGCATGGTTTATTATATTTACCATTTATTCAAGTAGCAAAATTTGGAAGTGTTGAATATGTGCCTACATTTCAACCACTTTTAGCCAAATCACTTCAATCTGAAAAGTGAGTTATAATGCAGCTGTAATTAGTTGACATTATTATTTAGATGGTTTAGTAAATGGTGATTTCATTAGTTCATATTAGTATTCTTTAGCTAAAGTTCTACACTAACAAAAGTTATTATTCGTTTCCGACTTAACATGATCTAGAGAGTAGTCGCAATTCAAGTGTAACTCCTTTTATGAAGTGAATGTAGTAGTGGAGGTAACAAAACTGAAATATTTTAATACAAAAGTTCTATGTCTGCTTCTAGTTGCTTTCTATCTATTTATCGCTTTTCTCTTTCTAAAACTTATTAAAAACCACCAATTTTCATTCATTTCATGATTATTTTACTGGTCTAATCATAGTGTATTACTTTTCTTCTTCGGAAACATTATTTGTTATTGTTTTATGTGGAAGGTAGCTTGTCGTTTATTCCAAAATCCTCCACTGATTTCCTTGGGTTGGCCTTACCTATGATTTTCTGGTGTCGTTTATTTCATTGTTTACATTTGTTATTGTATTTCTGTTAAATGTTTTGTTGGGTTGACCTTTGAACATATGATGACCTGATTATTTTCATTTAGATTAATAAGAAGAATCCTTATGGATATGGCTTTTAACCGTGCAGTGATTTGAATACCAGGCTTTTAGAAATCATTAATTACTTAAATTCTTTGAACCCAAATTTTGATATTCTGCTAATCACACTAATATGTATCAATGCTTATATCACGAATTGATCTAAACTAGACAACCATTGATCATCTGGAAGCACTGGACAGCTGTTTCGTCCTAGTATGGGACTCCTCAGCACTGCGCATCACGACCCTGTTGGGGATCGAACCCAGGACCCTCTAGTTCCGCGACGAGAGCTTTAGAATTGGACCACTAAGCCGGATCCTAACAGTTGATGTTTCTAATTCAGTCAATGTATCAGTCCGATTGGACACTGATACCAATCATAATATGTCATCCTTTTTCTCACCTCTAGAATTATCTCATGGATATGTTAGAGTTCAGTGGGTTAAATAGAATGAATTTAATAGATTGATTTTAACTAATAACAACATTCATTGTAATGTGATAATGTATTCCAATAATGTTTTCTTTTTTACCTACTTGATATTGTTCTTGGGTCTTTCGATGAATAGTCTGTATAGAGAACACCTTGTCAATTATTGTATGCCCCTATTTTTTCGAAGACAATAAACAACTTATTTTTAATTTTCAATCAAATGAAACAAAGTCATTAATGAAAACTTCATCAGTTGAATCAATTGTCTTGTGATAAAATACTAGAAGTTATAATGTTTTGTATATATTTATAGGATTATACTGAAATCTAGTTCAAGGAAACTTTAAGTTTCTTTAAAATCACTAGTCAACATGTTGAATAACCATAGCTCTTTATAGTTTACTAAAGTTATATTAGCTTAGTGATAAAAGTTGTCACTAGATGAATATCAACATCAGAATTGATCTAATAACTATTTGGCTATAATACTAAAGTACATTCATTAGTCATACATGATCCTTCCTCTTCTCTCTAATTACATGTGTACTTTATATTCAACTTTAGAATAAAACTTGTTATGTGTTGCTATGCTTTTTTTAATATTTTGTGAATTGAGAAAGTCTACAATCTAGTTCGTGTGAAATCTAATTTTACTTCAATTATTTGACAACTTGATGGATAATCAAAGTTTCAAAATATTCATTATCAAATGTTTTTAAGTTGGTTTTACAGAGAAAGATGTTTAATTTGTTGCTTGTAATCTGCATAAATTGAAGTTGAATGTGTACCACTAAAAGTCAGGAAACATTGAACAGTTGTTTCGTCCTTGTATGGGACTCCTCAAAAATGCCCACTCTGGATTTCACCATAGAGTCGAGCCCAGAAACTTTAGGTATTCTGATGAAAGCGTTACACTCAAAATCACTAAGCCATTGTTCAATGATAGAATTTCAACCTCTATTAATTTGTGATATAGAGTGAAGATCATTAATTGTGTCACTGGTGAAAGATGTCTCACTCCAGATAAGTATAAATTTCGCTAATCATGATTTTTAACTAGAACTTTAGGAATATTGTGAAGTCGATCATCAGTGAGGTGATTACTGTAATTTATTTAAGAGAGTTTTATGTAGGTTATAATTTAAATTACTGCTTGCAGTCGTCCAGTATTTCCTGGTTTTCAGTAGTACCCAACCAATACAAATATAAACAACTAATTAAGCATATTGATTAATAATTTGTTCTCTTTTTCTTTTGTTAATACCACTTTCTTAACCTTTAGGTTAACATCATTAATATGGATAGATTCTAAACATCAAAGTATTTCAAGAATGCCTGCAGACAGTGAAACAACATACATTAATCAAAATCAATACAACTATGATATCATTCCAAATGTCAAAGCAAATCCACATCAATTCTTACAATTTATTAATTCTTCAACATCATTTTCATCATTAGATTTAAAAACCAACAATGATACAGTTACCAATATATCTTCAAGTAATAATCATACGTTTAATATAAACTATAATCCATTACATAGTAATAACTGGAATTGGTATAATAAATTGAAAAGTGTTTATATGCAAGTGAATTTATGGTTACTAATAAGTATGACTAGTGTTGGTGTTATTCTACTTATTTTACTTACAATTCTTGCATATAAATGTCATCATACTAAGAACAAGTATGATGATTGTCTCCATTCAGAAGAAATCATAATGATAGACTTCATAAATCTTATTTATCAAATAATAATGTAAATGTCAATCGTTGTTCATCGAATTCTTTATTAAAATTAGATCAAATTGATTATAATAAAGTTAAGTCATTTACAGAACAATTTACAACATCTTCATGTTACCTACCACATATAGTATATAGTCAAATACCAGTCACTGAAACATATTCATCTGTAACAACTATTAAGCCAACTTCTATAATTTTTGTTAATGACTCTACTGATTTACCAATTAGTAGTACATTAATAACTACAAATGAATGTGTATTACATAATAAACCAATAACACATTTATGTCATATTAGTGTAAATAAATCAGTAATTGAGGATAGTAGATAAATGTACATTATCTTCTATTGAAGTTGATACTAACCAACCAGTTGATAATAAAACTATATTAACATAATGAATGTAACAGTTAACAATGGTTACATAATTCATATTGTTGTCATAACTAAGTATGTTGTAATGTGGATGAATACAATATCCTGAATAAAACAATGATATACTGACAGTATACTAATAATTACATCAAATGTAACATTAATAGTATCACACATATTATTCTCGTTTATTTCAGTGAAGATAAGTGAAGATTTCGATAAAGGGGTTATTACCATTTAATCTTTTGTATATTTCAACAATTAATACTACACTGTATCAATGTCAGATATGCATATTTACCATGGATACAAGATCAATGATTACCTAATGTCCATATATGCATAACAGATATATTGCATAGTTCAACTTATGACATCATCATATAGGTAAAATTAACATACAGAAATATCGTTTGGAGAATAGAAAACATCTATTCAGAAATCATATGATCATTTGTAAATGCAACATTCAGCTATTTAATACATGATCACTTCAGAATATAGAGTACTTTGATTGTAACTATAACTGCAAATGTTTTTCAATGCCAAAAAGAATTCTGTAATGATGCTGTTAAAGATAACTTTATGATATGCTAATTTAAATAAATTTTTTCACATATTTTTAGTTTTTTTTTAAAGTATCAGTATTTTGGACGTATTTACATCTTCCCATTGATCTTTCACGAACTGAAATCAGTAAGTCTCTGTTGCTATGTGAGCAACCTGAGCGAATCAACTTGATATAGCGATAGATCACAAGTATTGATTAAGTTAGATTTTGACTGGCAAGTTTGATCCACGTCGAGCATTTTGTCTTATTTAAGACTTGTCAGCAGTATGTACCTGCATCCCAATGGTAATTTTTACTCCTGGACTAGAACTCAGTTCGTTTCGTACCAAACACCATGGCGGTAATGTAAGTTTCAAAATTCAACATTCCAAGTCATAAATATGTAATTTAATGTAACTTTCATAAATATGCTACATTTATCCGACTAAAAGTAGATTAGGTTTTCTAATGGAACGCTTAATCGTCTACACCACTGTTTAGGCCAACGTACTATGGTAGACTTTACACTTACATTAATTTGTGTTATACAGCTCGATGAAAATCCGTTTTCATTGGTGATACCTGTCTCACCTTTACAAAGTCTGGACTCAGCCAGTGAAGACTCACAGATCAGTTATTAAATAAATCAAATGTCAACAAATGACTGAGAAAGAAAAGATTATTTCAATATCATCCCTAATTAACAAAATAATTTCTTGACTAGTAAAAGGTATTGCTAGATAAGTATTTAGTAATAACTAACTCACCTGGATAGAAGTTTTGTCTTATTGTACTGGTGAAAGTTTTCACATTCCTACAAGTTTCTGCTTTTTCACTGTTAATTCTAAAGTTTTCCATGAGCCAGCTAGAGTACAGTAGTACGATACCCTATTACTTAATCAGTGTTACTGAATGACGCTTTCTTATACGATCGTTAACCGTATCTCTAACGTACTGCCTACTTATGAATGACTGACCTGAAATCCGCCAAATACATATAAAATAGTGTTTAGAATAATAGTGTAGAAAAATAGTGTATAGAATAGTGTTTCATCATTTTAGACAGGTTTCTTACTTACGCTTGTCACTCCTCACAGGGGAGCATAAACTTCTCACCAGTATTCTCCATTCACCTCTGTCCTGAGCAATCCTCTACAGCTGTTTCCAGTTGCTGTTCATCCTTTTAACATCTGCTTCCATTTCTCGACACAGTGTGTTATTTGGCCTTCCTCTTTTCCGTTTCCGAACAGGGTTCTAAGTTAGTGCTTGTCTCGTGATGCAGTCTGATGATTTCCGCAATGTGTGTCCTATCCATTTCCAACGTCGTTTCCTGATTTCCTCTTCAGCTGGAAGTTGATACGTTCTCTTCAAAAGTAGGCTGTTGCTGATGGTTTCCGGTCAACGGACATTCAGTATTTTGCGTAGATGGTTGTTTATAAGTACTTGTACCTTTCTGATGATGTGTGAAGTAGTTCTTTACGTCTCAGCCCCATACAACAGAACCATCTTGACACTCAAATTCAAGAGTTTGACTTTGAAGTTGGTTTATAGTTGTTTTGAGGTTCTCATGACGCAGTCAATCACTTGAAGGAAAAGAAGAGGCGAACCAATCAGCGTTCACATAATGAAATTGTAGTTATCGTGTAGGTCTCACTGATTCGCTTAAATGTAATATCAGTATTCACCTATATTGGTTTTGGATGTAGTTCGAAGTTAAACAGTGAAATGTTGAAACTTTAAGGTACATTAGACACTTATTGCATACTTTTATGAAACTCAGTTAACATTGTACATTCACAATCACTTCGGAAAATATAGCAAGGTGTAATTAGGTATCAACGTTGAGATGTATTACTTGCAGACAAATGAAATTCATCTTATCTCAATTAACATCTAATTAAATCTAGAGGCTTTTTTTAAAATAGATACTATATATGTAGAAGAAAGACAAAATATGGATAAGATTACTTATGCTAAGACACGTTTCATTGAATAAAGTTTCTTCCCTTAGCCATTGAATATACTTCATTTTTAATGCAATCATATAAAGCATAATTAGATGAGCTTATGCTATTTCATAAACCATCAATAGAGAATGTACGATTTTAAAAGCATAGCCTACTTCTAGATTCTTAGATAATGAATTATAATTAATGTGAATGAATACGAATGTATTATTCATTGCACTAATTCAGGTGACCTGTTTGAAATCTCCGCCAACTTTTCTACAACTATCTTAACAAGTTAACTTTTCGTTTTGTTTTAATTTCTTGATCATGTCTCAAAATCACATTATGTACTCACACACCTACATAAAATGTCTACGATCTATCGTGAGTAATACAGTGAAATGTAAGCTAAGACATCACGGTGACTAGGAACATGTGTTAAAAATGATCAATATTCATCAAATGTCCATTCGTAAAATTCTTGGTATTACTTGCAGATCTCTTATTGGAATGTGAACTATCTACAATTTCTCCTCAGTCTACACATATACCATTTAATTACAATTCAAGAATCTTGACTATAATGATAATTTTTTATCGTTAACAGGTTTCCAGATATTTCGTTTGAATCATTCTATCATGAAGTAAGAGTGTGGTTGTGATGATGGTGTGGTAACTTTCGTGAACATGAACTGATGTACATCCAATCATGTATGCTTTAAGTTGTTAGATGATAATATCGAATGTGGTATTAACATGGCATTGAAAATATTTTGATAAATTTAAATAGATGTTTATTTCCAATGCTTATATAACTTCGGATTGTACATTTTTTGTGTTATCTTACTTTAGTGATGAGTTCACTGAATTTGTTGTGACTACACTCAATGTATACATAAAAGAAGATTAACTTGTTTTGACATTGTATGCTGAGTATTTATACTATGCTGAATAAATCTACTTACTGACGCCTGTTATCCCTCTCGGAGGGGAACAGGCCGCTCACCAGTATTCTTCATTCAACTCTGTCCTAAGCAACCCTTTCTAGCTGTCTCCAGTTGCCGTTCATCCTTTTTATGTCTGCTTCCAGCTCTCGACGCAGCGTGTTCTTTGGCCTTCATCTTTTCCGTTTTTCAATAGGATTCCAAGTTAGTGCTTGTCTCGCGATACAGTCTGATGATTTCCGCAATGTATGTCCTATCCATTTCCAACGTCGTTTCCTAACTGCCTCTTCAGCTGAAAGTTGGTTTGTTCTCTTCCAAAGTGGGCTGTTGCTGATGGTTTCCGGCCTAAAGACATTCAATATTCTGCTTAGACAGTTGTTTATGAATACCTGTACTCTCCTGAGGATGTTTGAGGTAGTTCTCCACGTTTCAGCTCCATACAGAAGAACTGACTTGACGTTCAAATTGAAGAGTCTAACTTTGAGGTTGCTAGACAGTTATTTGGAGTCGCATAAATTTTTCAACTCTAGGAATGCTACCCTTGCTTTGCCGATCCTTGCCCTTACATCCGCATCGGATCCACCTTGTTCATCGATGATGCTCCCTAGGTATGTAAAGGTATCTACTTCTTCCAGAGTTTCACCATCAAGTTCAATTGGGTCGGTGCTCTCGGTGTTGAATTTGAGGATCTTGCGTTTTCCCTTATGTATGTTCAGGCCTATTGATGCTGAGGTTGCTGCTACTTTGGTTGTCTTCACTTGCATTTGCTGTTGTGTATGGGATAGATGAGCAAGATCATCCGCGAAGTCCAGATCATCGAGTTGCATCCTACTTGTCCATTGAATCCCGTGCATCCCCTCCCCCCAGATGTAGAGGTTTTCATGATCCAATCAACCACTAGGAGGAAGAGGAAGAGCGAGAGCAAACATCCTTGTTTGACACCGGTTCTTACTGGGAATGCATTTGTCAGCTGTAAATAAATCTACTATTATTGTTATTATTATTAATGAATTCGATTACTATTATTTATTCTATATACATAGAATATTATCCCTGAATTATTTGGTTACATCGACTCATGAAGTAAAGTTTCGAGATTAAGTACCTCTAGTTGTCACATGTATATCTATGATACCACTTTTATATAAATGACAAACGTCAATATTTCAATCATATAATCTTTTTTATTTATATAATTACTTATTCTATATTTAATACATAGTTAATAAAACAAAACAAGAAAAAATACTACTAATAAAACAAGATCTTTGTTATACTACTTAAATCATTAATCATCATCATTATTTTTATGTCAATTAACAGTTTCAAATGACAAAATTTAATTTTTTAATGATAACTCTTAAGTTGAATGTTTCTTTTGTTTTCTTTTTTTTCAAAAAAAGAAAAATTTGTGTATTTGTTTTTATTTCAAGTAGATATTTTACAAACATTTGAAGTACACTAATATTTGTATTAAGTGTTTCCGTTTTGATAAATTTTATATGGATTTATTTGTATTTAATATAGATTGATATCAGTTGGGTATCAATGAAAGCCAGGTTGCACTCGAAAACTGTTTCGGCTTAACCTCTTTAACAATTCATACCATCGATTCCACTAGAGCGTTTTACCTACGACTTTCAGGTTTTATTTTGAATAATTAACTGTCCTTATCACTAGGATGACTAGTGTCCAACAATTTGATACACAATCAACACCATTCTATGATGAATTCAAGCAATTAAGCTTAATACTTTCTTGAAGAAAACTACTACAATTCAATGTTTTAAATATATCTCTTTATATCAAGTTGATGAATTATGTTGGACATTGAAAGAGTAATATAATCGTTTGAAAGCATTTCTTTGTCCTAAAAGTACTAAACAGAAGTCATGCGTGACTGGATTTAAATTTTACATCTCATGAATCATAAACGAATGCCTATAATGAATGTAAGCAAGTAAAGTTGCCAATATCTTATCATTTATAAATATTTTAACAATAGACGTAATATTGTATAAGCTAAGTAGTAAGATTGTCAATATTCATATGACGTAATAAAAGTATAATTCTTGAACAATAATGTACAATTTCAATAGTTTCAACGATGATAGACAATATTTTAAAGAAATGTTATATTTACATCCTATGTAATTCCAATTAGGCTGAGTGAGTTAATTGTTATCATGTTGAAAACTGAAAACCAGTGGTGAAAAAGTAGTTTATGGTTTATGCATAGAATTTGTACTTGCTTTTACTTCATACGTTTTATATACTAGATGACGTTGTGTCTTTTTTCGTTAACCATCATCAGTTTCTAATTTATTTATTTCTGTTTCATTTGTCTGCTTTCGTCCATTTTTATTTAATTTTATCATGGATATACTTTTAGAGTTAACATTGTCATCGTCTGATTTCTCTGGGGTTGACCTCCTTCCAGGAGATAAACTTACTGACTTAGAATATGCCGATGATATAGTTCTACTGAATGAAGATGCTGACAAAATGCAGAAATTTTCGACAACCTTCAACATGAACGTTAGCATGTTCGGGATGTTATTCTCACCATCCAAATGGAAAATGCTACTTCAGGACTAGCTTAATTCGGCACCAAAGTTAGTGATAGGGAGCGAAACTGTTGAATGTGTTAACCGTTTTACTTATCTCGGGAGCCTCATCAGTCCTGACGGTCTGGTGTCTGATGGAATCTTGGCTCGTATACATAAGGCCCGATCGGCTTTTGCCAACTTGCGTCACTTGTGGCGTAGGCGAGACATTCGTTTACTGACGAAAGGACGCGTTTACTGCGCATCAGTCAGATCCGTTTTAATTTATGCATGTGAAACATGGCCTTTAAGGATAGAGGATATTCGTAGGCTCCTAGTATTTGATCATAGATGTCTCCGAAACATAGCTCGTGTTTGCTGGGACCACCGAGTAAGCAATGCGTGAGTTAGGAATAGAGTTCTAGGTAAATATAGTAAGTCTATCGATGGAGTAGTGAATCTTTACCGGCTGAGGTGGTTAGGATATGTGTTGCGTATGCCTGACCACCGTCTACCGAAACAAGCAATGTTGTCTGTTGTAGGAGTAGGCTGGAAGAAAGCTAGGGGTGGCCAAATGAAAACATGGCACCAATCCATGGAGTCATTGACAATTGGGCCGAGCCATGTTGATAGATGCAGAATACCTGGTTGGGGCCCACACGATGATCGTAACAAATGGTTAGAGACTTTAGGTGATATGGCTGAAAATCGATTGCTATGGCGCAGGTGCATCCCCTCCTTGTTATCCTTCATATTCCAATTTTTGAGCTTTTCATAATTTTCTCTTTACTGAATCACTTTTATCTCAAATCTCATCTCTGATCTCTATGCCTTTCCATTAGTACTTACTCTGTTACTGCCTCCTCTACTCTGGGATTCGGTCCGACAATTTAATCTCTATCTTCTAAGTGAGGCATGGCAACTTGAACTGATGTACGCATGTACAAAGTTCTACGTTGTAACTGACTGACTGACTGACTGTTTCATTTGATGTATAATTCACTTTTGTCAATTATCCCTTATCATTTAGGACCTTAGAAGACTTTTCCTCAATATAACTAAGTTTGTTTAGTGGAGTTATGTTGGGTAATCAAAGAAGAATAACTAACTTTCGCAACTAAACTTTAGAAGAATATTTCAACTAGTTGTTTGTAAAGTAAACATTTTATTTCTATCATCATTATATCCCTCTTATTCTATCCTATTAATTAGCTTATCTACTGTTAGCATATCATTTTTCATTTATCAACAACAGTAAAGTGGTTGTATACACGTCACCTCAATTCTCTACCATTGTCTCCATTGTGTTGTATAGATGTTAAATTATTAATTGGCCTTGTTTTATGTATATATAAAAGATTACTTGGAATATAGTATGATTTGTTCGATTGATTCATCGGTTCGCGCTCTTCCTATTCTTCTATGGGAATGAGTGGACATCGGGCAGACATACAAAAACCGATTAGGCATTCATTTACGTTTATTATTGTGATTTCGCGCGTATCAGTCGTAAACAGCTTTTTGATACCATAACAACTGGTATATGGAGTTATATAAACAAAGAATACACATTTTAGATAAGTTCATGTTAGTTTCTAGAAGGTCATAAATCTTAATCGGTTGCTGAAGTAAACAATCAATTTTAAAGCAGAACTATCTTTTATATAAGATTATAGTCTACAAATTTGAGATAGTAACTAAAATTACAAGTAATATGTCAAACATTAACTTCAGTAGGTTTACGTGTCATTTGAAATTGTGAAAGTAGTCATGAGTAGAATAAACAAATTGTGGGGGGGAGGGGAGGCAAGTGAAACAAATTAATACTGTGAGTGTAGATCAGAATAAACGTTTCATCAAAGATTACATAATATTTGAAATGATACGACATAAATAAAAACGACTGTGGGTGGTGAACATTCATAATTTTCTTCGTCTTTACGAGATGAACATAAGAAATTACAGTAATAGTAACAATAATAATAATATTTGATAAATGTTATTCCTAGTTTGGAACATATGATGGCAGGGACTCCGATATACACATTCAATAAATTATGTCATTTTGTGACTAAGATGAATAATGATACAGCTGGGCTTATGTTAACCAATATAATTGAAGTGGCTCTGGTTCCTCCAACCCTAAAGGTCATTAATGTTGTTGTTTGAAGAACATTAAGTTGAACCGATATAAGTAAATAATTACTAATGGGATAAAACAATGGAATGGACTACTGTATCACACTAGTAGTATTGTATGAAATACATAAATGAGTGTCGAATTTTAGATTCACAAGTGAGTCGTTCTAATTGGTGTTACTGAGTCTTTGATCATGGTTATATTTCCCATCCTTTCTTTTGAAGATTGTACACCTATAGGCTCACTTCAATTAGTGACCCAATATCTACTAATGACATTAAACTTAGTATCCTACAGGTACGGCTAGTTTAACTAGGTTGGTGAGAACATATTTTTCTACTGTTTACATTACAACTTAATTTAAGCACACTGACTGATCTTCACATGCGTGAGTCAATTTAATACTAACCACCTTATTTAGATTACAATCCCGAATTCATTGAAATATCAAAAATATCAGAGATTTAAACTTGGCACTAAGAATTTACCTGGAAAACAACCACTATAAACCAGGAAGCACTGCATAGGTTATTTTTACCTAGAATGAGACTGTTCAGAAGTGTGTAGTTACTACCAAACTAGAAAATGGAACATTAAATTTTATGGTGAATGCCTGGCCGTTGGACAATAAACAAATCGTCATCCAACGGTTGATATTTCCAACTTTAGTCGGCCCGTGATGTATTTCGTGATTATATTTATTTCCACCAGTGATCAGCTATCTCACAGCAGACTATGTTGAACATTACTTATCACGTCATTTCCCGAACGCCCTAGGAATTTAAATGGTTATCTAGTGACGATCACTTCGTGTGATTATATTTAGTAGCAGCAACTAGCACGTATAGGTACATAGTTATCAAAGTGTGTAATCTACTGTATCATATTTTACAAAGTATCTAACGGTCAAGTATTCCACATTAGGAATAAGAGACCCCATTGTGATACAATTCCCTCAATGGAAATTTATCCCAAAATAATTTTGTAATGGTAAATAATTCCATAAAATAGTTGTGTAGGCCTTGATGCTGACCATATTTGTTTTAGTGAACAGGACTAGTAGGAGATGTTCAGTCACGCATAATCACCAGATCACGACACGACACAGCATAGAAAGTAGCTCTTTCTGTAAACAATCAGCACAGATGCTCTAAACTCGTTTACGTTATATTTACGATCAAATATAACTTCCTGCTTGTTCATCACTGTCTTCATTTTTCTATCTTCGTATCGTCTGTAGGTTTAATCAATAAAAACTATTCCGTTAAGACAATAAGCGGAACTTGGTTGTATTCTTTATATCCTTCAATTGTTATTTATTTGCATACAGATTCTTGCATATACTATTACATGATAGATATCTCATACACCCTGTGTATTTATTAGTTCTTTCAGCAAATTGTCTTCCAAAAGAAACATTGAAATACATAATAGTCAACACTGAATCCTGTCTATTCAATACAAATCAAATTCCACATTGATGAACAGTGTAAGTTTAGAAAAAAAAATCAATCTTCATGACATTTCTTCTTTGTTAACAGACGAAAATGATTTTCGTGTGAAAATCGAAATTCCATTTTGTTTTAAATAACTGTCAAGATACATTTTAAAGGTAAATTCATGTCAGCTTCGTTTCTTTTTATTACGGTAGTAGCATTCATAAAATTCCGATAAATATTTTATTGCACTGTAGAATTCAAGTTATATGGTTCACAGAGTAAATTAGTTGGGGCTGTAAACCTTGATTGACTGCCTGACTTATTTCACGATCTTAGAAGACTTTATGATAGGATAGAAGAAAATTAGAATGAGGATAATCAAACCAAATTGTGGTATCAGTTCAGTAAGACGTTGAGTGTTAGGGTGTAACATGTTGATCAGTGCAGACTATCCGACTAGTGTCCGTGATAGTTTCAACCACTAGAAGAATACGTTTAATGGCATTGCTCAGATTCTGTCATATTAGTGAAAGTTGTTAGGGTAACTTCTAGAAATCTTGACAAAACCACTAATATGCTTTGAAGGAACCAATGAAATTTCTTTCAATTACTATCAGATGAAAATGTTTGTAATCTTGACGTGGTATACTCTGACTGGATGACAGCCGGAACGTCTGCTCTCTGACCGAATCATTTATAATAGTAATTTGAGCTTCGCGAAAATCAATAAATATTAGTTTTATTTTATGCTTGATTGACAACTTTCTAACAAATGTTTTTCCTGTTCTCAAATTTCATACGTACTGGCTCTCAATGTCCGAGTACTGAAGTTATACGCGTTATTATCATTTCAATGCAAGTCATAGCATAAGTATAATCACTCATCATGTAATTTTAAACTTTAAGTTTCACTATTCTTTATATATACCCTAGTTTTATTTCACCTGTTTGAATTAAATTTGGGTATTATCCTTTTTAATCTGGCCTTGTCGTACTGATAAGGTACGGGATCTTAAACACTTCTTAATGCTCTGGTAATAATGCTCTGATTACAAACATAAAACCACAACAGTACACATTAATTACCTACAGCATCTGTAAAATCATCTTTAGAAAAGTTTTCTGAGACAATATACCTTAAACAAACTTCCTAATCATAGTTAACATACAATTTTTGTTATTCAACATACAACTGAAGATAAAAGCCGAATCAACTTCTTATGACATTAATTACGTAATACTATTGTAAATAAAATATAAATATTTATCATTAAGACAAAAAACGATGCATAATACAATGAGTTTTGTAAATATACCATAAGATTTCTTACCTACAGTTAACAATCATGAATAAATCAATGAAAATAGGTATCATCTGAAGTAATATCAGATTGAGGAGTGAGAGGTATTGTGAAGATTAATTGAAATTGAAATTTTATTGTTAATTCATCTTAGTTAAACAATATTCAATGCCGACTTATCACTAGAAATAAGTTATACATACCTTATTCCCTATAAAAATTTCAGATGATTACTACACTGTACGAAGGTGAATGAAGCAAGAATAACAAATGTTGAACAATAATATGTATTCATTCTTATTTGATCTGCATCAACTACACTATAACCGAAATTAATTATTGAATTATACCATCGTAATAGGTAATCATATCCATTGGTTATAGCGAACGAGGAAATGAAGCTTGAATAATGTGGTTTTGTGGTGAAAGATATTTACTTCAGTTGTTCGTATAGTTCATAAATTGATGTACCATGGAAAACCAGGGAGTTTTAGTGCAAGACTCTTCAACAGTGCCCACCTTTAATCCTATAGGGAGATGAAATACAATGCCTTCAGGTTGACCAACTTCTAAAAAAAATGAAGTGGTTTAGGATACCCGTTCAGTATATATTTATGTCAGTGTAAATGTATATTTAAGGCCATTTAAAAGATTAACATTGAAAAGGTGAAAAGGCAGTGGGAGTTCAAAAATCAAATAAATGAAGGGCATAGCAACTGCAGAGGATTTAATTAAAAGGTCACATAAATTTTAAGAAAATCGGACGATTTAAAATCACAGGTAGTTAACAGAGTGATTACAAAAAACTAGATGAAAAATAATAGGCGTATATTACATAATATAAACCACCATAATATTGAAGTGATCAATAATAATAACTCGTGACCTAATAATAATAATAATAATAATAATAATAATAATAATAATAATAACAATAAGCACCGATGAGGAGTCACATTCAAGAACAAAACAGCAATTCAGTGCTCTCTGGCTTTCAGAGGTACCCTATGGATACTAATCTGTGAGGAATTCAATCAGCTAAAACATAATACCGATCTCCACAAACTACTTTAATTCAAATACGATTTATTTAAATTTACTGAGGTAGTAATAAATTGTTATTGTTTTAATGAATTGTAGTGAAACTGTTTCAATTTGTCTGTAAAAAACTGAAACATGCTGACATTGTGACATCTACCATGCAGACGACTAGCTATGTACTATTATAGACTGTGCCATCTTTCCATCTGAAACTTTTTAAAACATTCTCAACGATGTAAAAATGTACTTACTCCCTGTTCCTCCAGTATATGACCATTGGAACATACTTATGAATTGATGTATACAGTGAGAAGTACTTTTCGATTTCCGTTTGATTCATGAGAAGTTTATTTCATTCATGATTACAAGCCTAGCAGCTGGATAAGTAATCATTATTGCTGAAGTTATTCTATGATTAGTGAGTCTCATAATTTCATTATCTTTGAAGGCAAAGCATATGAAATATGCTTCCTTTTCAACTGTACATTGTGGTATACTTTTATTTGGTGGTTTGAAGGATCTATTTTTCACACAACTGGGTAACCATTTTCACGTAGACATTTTCTATTGGCATGAAATTCTGCTTCTAGACTTTCATGTGAACAGAGTTTTTAACCCTACATAAACTTGAGGAAAGGAATAACAAATGTGTAAACAAAATAAAATGAATTGATTTCATTTGATTAAGTTCTCGTCAACCGTATACAACCTGTAACGTCTTACGAATAAAATTACATAATGGGTATGAAATGAAGTTATTCAGAAGTAGATGTATAACATCAAGAATAATGAATAGAAGGTCCATATAAACTTAGTTTGAGCTATATGGTAATTAATGTGATGAATTACAATTAGTAAGAGATAATCTTAGAATAGTAGAAGCAGAACAGAAATACCAGATGCAGATTTTTGTTGAATGTACAACTTAAGACTAATTTTGGGAAATAGATCAAATTATATAATAGTATTCACCAATTTAAAGCTTAAAATGCTCATTATTATACTAGGAAGACTGCCTGTTCCGTGATTTATCTTATCTGTAAATAACAAGATAATGATTAACTTCAAGGTGAAACTAATTTATGGTTGACTAGAACATGAAAACTTCAACATTATAGGAGAGCCACGGAATACAGTGAATAACTCTGATAAAGCTAAATAATTTGGACTTTGCAGATGAGCTAGCAACAAATGTGGGTAAAAGCCATTGACCAATCCATTGAGTTTTTCAATTAAGACCAAATGTGCATCTAGCAACAAGGTAACCCTATTTAAAAGACGAAAAGGATGTTCAATGAATATGCACATGTACATTGTGGTTGCAGGTAATTTACGATGGTAATAAATTCATTTTTCTTACAGGCTATAACTCTCCGGTTGTTCGCTGTAAATCTTCTCAACGGAAAAGTTCTCAACCAAGCACTACACTTTCAAAGGCTGCTTTCAGATCCACAGTTATTTCTCGTGAAACACAGGCCAAACAATTATTATTGAATGAGGAGATTGATAAAACCTTAAGACTCACTTGTTATTAGCCATATATTTATGATAAAATCTAGTGACAAAAGAGAATTTACCGAATTTTGCAATTCATGGTTTAATTAGATAATAAGTAACGTACTCAAATAAAAGGGATGTTGAAATTTGAAACAGTATACAGAGAATAGCTTATCTGCTATGCTGTAAATGCAAAACAATCATAACAGATCTATCCATTTAAGATTATAAAAATGTTATATTGCGGGAATCGAACTCGGAAGACTTATAACTTAAACTTTGATTAATTGATTGATTGAATCGAAACGTATCAGGAAATTTACATACGTTCGTTATTTTCGAAGAATATAATTCTTCAATCTGCATTATGTGGATATTACCGACTAATTCAGTTTTCATTTTATATGATGTAAAGAAAATTTATTCTAAAAAAATGAAAGTAGAAGGATACTAAGTTCTCTCAGGATTTGCCTACGTCTTTAAAAGAATAGTTTGTTGTTATGGTATTGAGCTTCATTAATTCTATAAGATAAACATAATAATAATTAACTAGATAGGATACGCCTTGAAAAAGTCTACTGAATCTATTATTAGCATTTAGAATGAATTATTTATATGTATAGGCCTTTAGATTTCAGACTAGTAGGTTATCACTACTAGGACTCTCAAAAAATGTATTTAAACTTGTTAAGATCTTGAATTTTCTAAGTGACACTAAATAGATTGACTAGGGTACTTGAGCATTTATTGACTATTTGTAGTTATGAGACTGATTCGTTACACATGGTTACACAAGGTAACCTGAATGTCACATCAACTGCATCATTTAACAAAGTTAATTGAATTCTATATTTATTGATTTTTTCGCTGTACAGATTTATATACTGTATCTATCCTACATAAAGTCATTTGTAGTCTGAACATTTCGGTGGTAGTGTTACAGACTAGAACTTGCTGACTAAAGACGTTAGTTCCTCCACCATTCTAGGTGCACAATAATATTGAGTTTAAACAATCATGAAACCTGGCTTAGTATGAAATTCTTGTTGACTAACCACCAACTAGTAATAATACGAGGAAAAATGACTTGAAACTATGTATTGGAACTTTGTAGTCTTTAATAACTGTAATGACATTTCCTTATTTGTATCGACGATTTAAGTATGTCGTAGGGTTTCTTTTGAATGTTTCAAACTAATATTGTGATGTTTGACTAAAGTTGGATTGTATTTGGGAAATGGAGTCCAAAATGAAACGAATCACTTATTTTTTGAATCCACTTACCAATCACAATCCAACTCTAATCAAAATTTGAAACTACCACTGTATCTGTAATATGTATGTCAACAGAGACCGATCAATGTTAGTTTGTAACGACGTCAATAGGAATGTTGAGTGTCAATGAAGCTCAATTTTTGCTACTTGGTGGTTGTTTGAGCCTAAAAACAATACATACACCTTGATCTTGGACTAAAGTGGAAACTTGAATGACCGTAATTAATTTGTTCCATATATACAATTTACTAGTTACCAGCACAGTGTTACAGTACTTCATCGGGGTCATCAGGAGTATATTGAATCTGAAAAAGTAAAACAAATATATGCATAATAAATAGAGTTGTACATTTAAACGATATTGACTTCAAATTAAACATGAAAGCCTTGTTCGGTCGATCCAAGGAGGAATGTCTACCCATAATAAGATTCGATGAGGTCAAACATGCTTTAATGTTATCAAGACAACAGCTTATTTGACTCTTTTTCATTAGAAGAGTGATAGCAATCCTTTTTTGAACTGATCCTGTGTTAGTTGGAACGGGGCCTTCAACAGGGAAAATAGAACACATACATGTGCTTTGCACAAGCATTCATTTTCCTGTCACTGCACTACTCCACCCTTCTATGAAACATAACTGAAACCTAGTAAAATATGTTCAACTACTAATGAAACTAGCTTGCTTTGAAATGATCTATGCACTGTATTTCACCGTATAGTATGTGGTAACACTCTCTCACATAGCACCATGCTCTCATAGAAAAGACGTCTGTACTACGTATAACAATTGTACTAGGTAACGACTTATTAACATATATTAGAAACGAAGTACCATTTATTACACTTGATGATCTATAGTTATCAACATTAGCTTGACATCAATATCTTAAGAAGTCAGTCTCATATTCGTGCTTATCGCAAATGAAAAGCGAAACTTTTAGCGACAATTACGCTAGAATTTTCTTTCAGTCTAAGCCCAGACTTCCAAAGAATAGACAAGACAATAAAAATTTCAGGAACCGAATATATAAATGAATTAATTTCAGTTTTACTGATTGCAAATTCCTGTTATATTGATAAGCGGAATTAGGCTCTACAATGATTTATGTTATACCGTTGACTTATATCTGATAAAACTTAAAATACAAGGTTAATGAATAAAGAACTATACACGCATATAAAAAAACCTTGCTCGTTGATAACAATAATTCACAATGAGACTCTTGAACAAAATAAATATATTTCTGTGTAAACAGTTACCTTTCAGAACTTGAAGTTATATTTCTGAAAGCCATTTATCATGCAGTTCGACCGTATATTATTTGTGTTGTATCTTGAGAAATACACTGTTAATCACAGTATATGTAGAAAACAGTGACCTCGATAGAACTTATCAGTGCATGTACACGTCTACCCTGTGACTATTAGTTCCCAAGTCGGAATGAAGAACAAAAAAGAACTGAGCCAGCCACTAGAGAATCAGATTACATTTCACTCATCCATTTATATACATGCAAAACCTGACAATGCACTGCATCAATAGAGAGGATAACATTTATGCAAAACTTAAACAACAATGAATAAGGATAGATAATACGGGTATATGATTAATTTATTATAGTTTCTGAATGGCAAAAGATATTTTAAGAGTTTATGAGTCTAGTGAGTGGTTAGGCCGATGAAAACGATTCACATCTACTCAAAACAAATGAAACCGTCTTCTGAAAAACAGTTCAGAAAGTTAGTCACTTTTCTTGAAGCACACAGTATAAAAGTTTGCAATACCAAAACTTCTTGAATCATATCAATTTACTTTATCTTAATTTCTAATAAATGAAAATGCCATCAATCCCACCTATTCTAAGCTGCTATCCCATCTAAGAATTAACTTTTAAGTTTGACAGATGTATTTAACTTACGAAGTATCATGCTTCATCATACTTCTCATGTGTACGTTATTATATGTAAGTTAAAGTAATTAAATATAAAGCTACAACTGATTCTAAAATGATAATATACTCACAGATTCAGAGAAACGTAGATATGATAAGACGTTATATACTACTCATTAATTAAATGATTCGTTAACACAAACATACCACAATGCTTTATTTCTACACATGAACAAAAGAAATTTTGTCTTATTTCAAGTATATCTATCAAGTATAACTATCTAGTTCCGTTTTATCAGATATAAATCACCTTCATCATTCACATATTTCTCAAGTGTAGATCTTCTGGCAGAATGAAATGACGCTACATGTACCTAAAGAAAAGTATTAAAGTCCTACTGTTCCTTATTCAGTATACATTCGTAGCAAATGAAAAAGATGTAACAGTTGATCAAATCAAAAATCTGTGTCCTTGAAATATTCATTATCATGTAATGTAAAAACTTTTGTTTATTATGTAACCTTCAAATGAATCTTGCATATAAACTTCTGTAACGTCTTTTTATTTTTTTGTTAATATTATTGTTTATATGAAGAGATGTATTTCGTCAAATGTGCGTATTTTAAAGGGAATAACTAATGAAAACAATACCGTTTGCTGAGAATTCATATTATACTAAGCATACTAGTGAATAAAGTAATTATTATTATCATTATTTTAAATGGTTCTTCCTAGTTAGCGTTTCTTTGATAAAGTGGTTTTTTACTAGATCGGGTTACTAATCCTATACGCAATTCTACTCGTTTGTCCGGGCTTCAGACCGGTAGTAATCATAGAGAGATTCTAGGTGGAGCTGTTCGCTCATGATACTTTGAATTCCTTGAACAGATATTACCAGCCACAACCTTCTCTGTCAGAAAACAAATCAGCTTGCAACCAAGGTAGAAATTAGTAAGTGGATAGGACTCACATTAAAGAAATTACCGAACTGTGTCGCATGACATGCACCAACTTGGGATTTTCATGACCAAGAAAAAAGAGGTAGACTAAAGAACATATTGAGCGGAAAATCGGAAGCAGAAATAAAAAGAATAAACAGCACTTGGGATGAAGTCAGAAGGAAATCCTAGGACAGAGTTGGCTTGGCAATTCTGATTGGTGGCCTAAGAATTACCTGGGGTAATAGGCAATGATTGATTGAATAATTATTATTTTAGCTGACTGAAGTTCATCACAGACTGATATTGGTATGGTAAAACTGCGAACCAGGGTGCATTGCAAAATTAATTCACCTCGGTTTGAGACGTTTCAGCATTGCTAACTTTTGATTCTGCCACATGGACTTGAGGTTGGCAAACACCTAACCCAACACACTACGGTGAAGGTTTCCAGCAGTTGAGTTGCCACTTCCATCAGTTTGTGATATAGTGCAACGATCATTCATTGTCATCGGTGATTACCTTATTCCCGATATGTTTGAGCTACTCCAGTTATGGTTTCTCGCCAGAACTTTAGTAACATCATGAAGTTATTCACTAGTGAGCTGAATATTGTAATTAAATCGAGGTGGTTTGTAGAAACTGGTATTTAGTTCCCTTTGACGGAAATGAGAATTTTACGATTGGTTACCTGCTCAGTGGTTCAGAGGCTTAGGCACTTACCAACCTAAGTCTGGGGAGTAGAGTTAAGCGTTAGCAATTCTGATGAGTCCCCTACTAGGGCGAAGTAGCCCTTCTGATTTTCACTAGTGCCCTACAAGCATCAATCTTCTATGAATTCAATCAACTAAAACTTAATACCAATTTCCACAAACCACCTTAATTCTATTATTATTATTATTATTATTGCAAGTTAATCCTGATGATCTTTTTATAATTTCCACTTTAAAAGTTACAGGAAGTATAAATCGGAACAGATAAACTATAAAACACTTTCATTAAACTATAATTTAAGATGATAAACAAAGGAAATGAATTGTTATTATTAATACACTCCTCACTCTGCTACAATAAAGTAAGATTATTATGGATTATTGTAGATTCCAATAGTTTCAATTACATTAGCTTTAATTCCACACTTTGTTCCGATTCACGTTTTTGGGAATATGATAGTACAAAGTCACTGTGTAACGACATGCTTCATTTCACATACATGCCAATATAAAGATATATTTCCACAGACTGTATGTTGTTCATATACGATCTTTATTGAATACTTCTGAGTAATGTACATTTTACGTCATAGAGTAAGATAGAGTGATTTCAAATGTTTATTGTATAACTATGTTGATACTTTATCAAATACCATCATTTTCGACATCATGGTGTATACCCAAGAAGCAGACTTAATGAGGCTGATTTCAATGGCATATTTCAAATACTTTTGATGTACAACATACATTGGAACATTGATTTGTATCACTGAAAACTGCATGATTTTCAGATATTCGTGAAAAAAATTAAATAGTAAGTAAAGCCACAACGGCTTTGAATTCGATAAGCATTTTGTTATATTCTCTTCAGCTTGCATATCATGTTAAATGTAAACAACGATAAACATTATTCATCATAGGAAAGACAAAGTTGTAATGCAAGTGAAATAAAGACTTCAATAGAGTACTTATAAATGAACAGAATGATAGTGGACTAATGAAAGGATTTTCTTGAAGAAATAACAACTTACAAATAATTTATATATCGAAAGAAAACTTTGAGTCAGTAACTTTTACATTTTCACAGATTCCATTTAGTAAGATTCTGGTACAATCGATTCGCTACTAAACATATAAGTCATCCTCAGTGGCTAAGCTTTAAAGGTTATATATAACAGTATACTCTGCCCCAAAAGAAGTGTATACTAATGAATGCTAATGAAGCAATACTGATACAAATAACGTTCAAGTATAGATTATAAGTCGTACAAAACACACACACACCACATATTGTAGAATCAACAATTCATAGGACAAACAGTCTGTAAAGGTTAACTGCAAGACAAATGAACATTAAGAGATATAAAATGAAGGCTATAAGTGTTTTGAAATGATCAATAAACGAAATAATTTGACAATGTTAAGATTTTCAGAATTCAGAGAAATAAAAGTGTTGAAAGTAATAAAAAAGAACTGCATAACAGTTCCTTGTATGACATAATCAATATGCATCCTTTATTTACAAAAATTGTATTTACAAAATTTACTTGATAGTTCAATGTTCTGCAATATCCAAAGATATTTTAATCAGAATTCATCATCATCATCAAATAATTTGCAATTCAACTAACAATCAAACTCCACTCACATACCCCATTGTCAGATGTTATAATTCATCAAATTAATACCTCATTATATTCTCACATAAACGCGTAGTATCATCATGAAAAATTCCCATTGCTCACATCACATACTCATATCGATCGAAATTATCATCCAATGAAGTCTTCCAGAATGATGCTGATAATGATAATGATGATGATGATAAAGAAAGCCACACAATTCAACTATCATCCATATCAATAAGCACATTCTGATTAGAACTAGTCTCTTGATATTCAAATCTTCAACAGTGAATGATAATAAACTGATAATTGTTGAATTCATTAATTAACTGCACATTCCTCTTCAAAATCAATACAAACCAACCACTGATAATCTTCAGACACAATCATTTCATTTTGTCTACTTCTGATCGTAAATGAAAATGTCGAAAATTAAGGATTATTTACTTAATAATCACTTCGAAACATCATGAAATATCTGTGTGACGTCCTGTGTCTATAAAATATTCGGCGATCACACTGTTCAATGTTTCAACACTTCTCATTCATTGACATTTCGTAACATATGAAACGTTGTAATTTTCCATTTCAACCATCCAGATTGTTTTGACAATAAATTTCAGTGCCTATATGAGGTAATATTCATGAAATCAATATCGACCTCCCCATTCTGTTCTAACACAACAATCGCCACTTCACATTTACATAAAATTGTGCAAACAATTGTGTGTGGAGGGAGGGGAAACAGGCGGAATTAATGATAATAAAATAACTGTCTATTTTGTATTATATTATCAACTGAGATCTATTAAGTGGTTTGTAATTCAATGCTGATTACATGTATTTTAGTTTAGAAAGTGTTGCTCCCAACTACTTTCATAATTGCTGTAGTAGTTGTGATATATCATGAATTGGGTGAATCAGACATATCAAGCATTTTGAGTCAACCCAGTGTTATGATAGTAGAAAAACAAATTTACCTTAGATTCAACGAATATGTTTCAAAAAGGCTTCCTTTAAAATATGTGAAAACTTACAGAATCGATTTTTCCAGACACTTCATAAATATTTGATATGAAGTAGATATATTGAAGTCCTTCAAAGGTATTTAATTGTTCAGTCTTTTAAAATTCGTCAACTTTATAGCTGCCAACTGCTTAAAACTTAATCTGTGCGTTCAAAAGCAAATAGCCGTTACTTTTTCTCTATCCTGGTAACTTATTTTCGATTTCATCACGTCTACAACAATTAACTAATATAATTACATCACCATCATTTCAAAAGTATTTTGACTGATTCATTACAACGTTTCTCTCATTCTTAAAATTCAATATATCAAGCTCCATTATTATATCTTTCATAGCATATCAACTTGCTTTCCATTTTATTCACTTAATATCAGTTTTGTAATTTCTGGTTACTATGTAACTCGGTTATCTAAAACTATCACTTACATCTTATATATACTGACAATATTCTCTGATATTTCACACTACTCAAACAAAAAATGCATTTTCTTCTCAATGTTAAATTACTTTCCATCTAAATTCTAATTATCATTATAAGTACGTTTATTTAAATGTTGATAAATTATATGCAGCTGATGAGAACCAAATGAAACGAAATGAATTCATCTTATTTTGTGCAAATATTGGCACTTTTTCTTTTCAATATTAAATTTCATTAAACATATGATAAATATACGTTATTATTACATTGAATTTTAAGAAAAGTATAATTTCTAGTTTTGTCAACTTCTAGGCAGGTAACTGTCATAATCATATCGATAGATAGATACAACGCAGAACTTCGTACGTACGTACATCAGTTCAAGTTGCCATACCACATCAGCACAGAGACGCAACTGTCAGTTCAAATCCAGAGTGATAGCGATAGTAGAAGTACTAGCAGTAATGCAGAAGATTAGGGAGCGAAGGTGTGATTCGAAAAGTATAATTCAGTGAGATAAATTTGAAAGGAGAAAGATAGAGAATTCAGAAGGTTAGATTTTGAGAGAACACAAAGAGTGGATGCACCTGCGCTATTGTTCGACAGAGATATATTGATATGATCAATTTATATTGGTAAATTTTATTAAAATGAATTACATTTACATCAAAAGTACATTGATTATGTACAGGTACATTGGTTATATGGGAGGAAGTGGGAAGATTAACCTAAATTCAATTTCCAATATAATATCTTCTTACAATATAATCATTGTATTCATACTAAGATTGAATAGAAAGTTATCGGATATGATTGTTATATTGGATGATTCGAATAGAATAACTAACTTTTGGAATGATTGTTTTGTGGACTATTTCATTTATATTGAATACATATACATTGATTAGTTTATTTCTACTATTGTCTTACTCCCATTGTCCCAAACCTTTCCCCGCCGCCTCTACTAGACTCATAAAATGTTATCAGATAATTTTGCATTCATCAACAATAACTAATCAACTTATATTTCTGTTTCCTTTGTTCATAGTCATTGTTGTCATTCTTTTGTAGAAATGTTATACATCATACATGGTCCTCTGTGTGATCAAGTTTTGTGTGAATATAAATGAATAAGTGAAATGTAATTGGATTGGTTGATTGCTTGTTCACTTATTTTATGTTTCCTTATCTAGTTTAGGGACTAAAACTCATGGAGTAGGTGTGAAAGTACAGGAAGACGGCCTTAGAGTTCAGGTTGTTTTAGCATTAGTTCATGTTTACTGTTGCAGTATTTTGTACTCGGTGGTAGATTACATCATATCAATGACATTCGATGGTACTGAAACTATTGAAAGTAACTAGTAATCATTTTTTCGAAAATTATGTGTTTACTCTGATATCGTTAAACTTAGAAAACTATAATCCATTAGTGAAATAACCTCTATCCAAATTAAAGTTCACTTCATCATCGACAAGGTAAACTTGACTCTATCTACATCAAAAAAAGTCACATTTCTACAATAATATTCTACATTTTATCATTGACTATTGAATGTATCAAAAATTTCTATAAATGCAATTGTTGAACAATAATCAAATACTGTCTTGAAATGAACAACTTCTACATTGAAGTATCTTAACTTTGTTTATACGAATAGTTACTTAGTATCATTTTAAAGTAAACATTATTTATCCTATTGATATCATGTAATTTGTTCTATAGAAATAAGTATAATTACTTGGTTGAATTGACTTGATATACAATGTATTCATTAAAACCCCATTTACTGGATAACAACAGAGGCGTTAAATAGGTTTTATTTAGGCACATAGAATGTCTTAATGTAACTTTATTATCTATAAATCAAGCTAAATTTCAGTGTATCAGTCATGTTGTTGAAGTTATCAATTGTAAAAAAATTTAATTTGTTTGTAATTTAGTATTGTTAAGATTCTAGAACGTTAATTTAATATTATGAATTGATATGAGTTGGGAAACTATTGATAAAATAGGAAGCACTAAGACAGATAAGTCGCTATATGATAGGACTCTTCAGCAGTACACATCAACGACCTCATCAAGGATGAAACCCAGGACCTTTGGTTTTGCGGTGAGCACAAAACGATTGGACTATTGAGTCAACTCAAAATACTTAATATTTCTAATTCAGTCGATTCCTGACATTATCTGCACGACCTCATCCATTACCAACGCTGGGTAACTGACATAAATCCAAACATGAGTTGAACCCCTACTTCACGAAATGCTAACTACTCAGGTTAACACTCAACTACTACAGCAATTGTGAAAGTGGCTGGAAACAACACTCTCTAAACTAAAACACATGCAGTCAGCATTGAATTACAAACCACTTAATAGATCTCAGTTGATAACATAATACAAAATAGACAGTTATTTTACTATCGTGAATTCCGCCTGTTTCCCCTCCCTCCACACACAATTGTTTCGCACAATATTATGTATATCTGAAGTGACGATTGTAGTAGTGGACATAATGGGGAGGTTGATATTGATCCCATGAATATTACCTCATATAGACACTAAAATTTATTATCAAAACAATCTGGATGGTTGAAATGGAAAACTACAACGTTTGATATGTGACGAAATGTCAATGAATGAGAAGTGTGGAAACATTGAACAGTGCGATTGCCGAATATCTCATAGACACAGGACATCACACAGGTATTCTATGATATTCCGAAGTCTTAATTAAGTAAATAATTCCTAATTTCGACATTTTAATTTACAATCAGATGTAGACAAAATGAAATGATTGTGTCTGAAGATTATCAGTGGTTAGTTTGTAGTGATTTTGAAGAGGAAAGTGCAGTTGATTAATGAATTAAACAATTGTCAGTTTATTGTCATGGAATGTTGAAGATTTGAATATCAAGAGACTAGTTCTAATCAGATTGTGCTTATTGATATGGATGATAGTTGAATTGTGTGGCTTTCATCATCATCATCATCATCACTATCAGCCTCATTCTGGAAGACTTCACTGGATGATAATTTTGATAGATGTGAATAGTTGGGAATTTTTCATGATGATACTACGCATTTATGTGAGTATATAGAAAGGTAATAATTTGATGAATTATAGCATCTGACAATGGAGGATATGAGTGGAGTTTGATTTTTAGTTGAATTGCAAAATATGTGGTGATGATGAATTCTGATTAAAATATCTTTGGACATTGATGAACATTGAGCTATCAAGTGAGCGTTGAAATACCATTTTTCATACTGAATTACTGTCCTGAAAACCTGAATTGGATCCTATAGTTTCTTAGTACATTTCACTACTATTACTTTTTTTTGTTCACTATTTCTAGTACATAATTTTGTTTGCTAATTAAAAGTTTCACATTCTTCATCTACTCGTCTTATGAAGCCTGAATGTGTGAATTCCTCTCAATTCACTCACCAGTCTTATATATATGCTGGTGTTCTTTCCTTATAATCCATTTACAGGGGTATATGATAAGTGATATCTTTCAATCCTCGTATAAGCACAATTTCTGTTCATGTGTTTTGTTATCTCCCAGGAAACTAGTAATGTTGTTTTGTTCTCCCCGCTTTCGTCTTCTTTCTAGTTGTAGACGATAATGTACAAAGCAAGTATGAAACCTACTGGTACATTTATATTCATCTCTTCTACGCATCCTAGCATGCAAGCCATCTTGAAGATGAATCAAACTGCGTCCTATGCATTGCTGTTCAATCGAAAATTCTCGTGATGATATATCACTCCAACTCTCCTATGTACAACCATGTACTTACATAATATTATTGGATAATCTCATAAATAATTGATCTGGTGTAAGAAACTTATTCCTAACGCTGGTTAGCAACATAATTAATGCTTCAATAACCTGCGTTTAAAATCAATGTACATGCATCCCACCATCACAGCAGAATATCCCTATATACATGTTTAGTTGGCACTCTTGTCAAAGTTTTTAAATACTCTTGGTTTTATTCCGTATCTGAACATACTGTATGATCCATTCTGTTTACTACTAGTCGTTTTCCGGAATTATAACGCCTGAGATGAAAAGCGCGCTACTGTTTGTCAAAATGAACCATAATACAATACATGCCTTTGGTATCCTAGTACTGTAAACTTTTTCTGTCGTTGTATTTTTGCTTATCATTTTTCATATCCTAATATGGTGTGAACTTGATAACAATGACTCTTCACTGAAATCCTTGTATGTAGATAAACCCAAATTACTTTGATCATACCTGTAAACTAGCATACTTTCATCTACAAAGTGATACTTCAGAATTAAAGTTACTTTTATTAGAATAGGAGGTAGCATACCTGCTAATGCCACTCTGAATCATTTCTCATCAACATCACAAATTTCCGAATTAATTATTTATATTCTACTCATCTTTTCAATAGTTAGAGGGTATACGTATGTTTGTTATTAGATAAGAAAAATGGATTATACTCAGATTGTTTACACGCAAAATTAGAAGAAGAAAATGAAAGTGACAAATAATGGTATTGTAAACACTGAATGTAGTCGCTGCACTTTAACAGTCTGATATTGTCAGTTCTAATCACTTTGTAGAATCACTGTAGATAGTTTTTTAGCAGGTTTATTATAAAGAATTAGAATGAACTTATACTTATTGATTGTCTGATTAATGTTTTAGTAAGTAAGCCAACAATGAAAGTTGGGATTTTCAATTTACAGGTAAAGGCAGTACTAATGTATGAAGCTGAAACTTGTTTGCAGAACTACAAAAAGTATTCTTGACAGGACGCAAGTATTTATAAACAGTTGTTTGGTCAGAATACTTTGGATCCTTTGGCAAAGTGACCATCACAAACAATCTACTAATGGTGGAGAACAAACCAACTAAAATTTGTCAAAGGAAGAAATTAGGAAAAGATTCTGAAGGTGAAATAGGACATACTTTAAGGAATTCGCTACAATGCATACCAAGACAGGGACCATTTTGAATAACTGTAGACCGAAGAAAAGGAGGAAGACCAAAGAATACAATTCGCCTGAAATTAAAGGCAGATATGAAGAAAATGATTTCATAAAATTCCAATGAGTAATCCTCATGAAATGATACAAGGATAAAGGAAAATAAATCAATAACTGAGGACATCAAACTAGGTATTATGCAGTCAAATGCTTATTTGGTAATGATAAACTGCCGACTATATTCTTTTGTATATGTAAATCTTTTATCTGTCATTTTGACCACAATTACTTCGACTAAACTCAGTAAACTGGACGTTATCTGAGTACTGATTACTTGACGAAAATTGTATTTCACTCTTTTGTTCTAGGATGAAAGAAAATTGATCGTTTAGTTTCAATTTTTTGACACACTCAGAGGTGCGGGAATTAAGCCTCTTTTATATCCTTTTAATATAAACGGTTTGACATGATCATGTAAACTGGTTTCAGTAATTTGATTCTGGTGAGTATTTTAAAGAATACTCACCACTTATAGTTTTCACGTCACATCAGTCGACTGACCATACAGTTCACATTTGTTACAGATATTAAGTCAAGGATAAGTCTGAAAATTATAGTGCATTGTATTTCCTCATTCTATCGGTTACACTAGTATGTAAATGTGTCGTGTACTTGAGTTGATCGATTTCAAATCGGTGAATCCTGCTTAGCCAATATGCAAACGACCATAGTAAGTGACCGAGTAAAATACAATTTTCAGTAATAACCAAGTGTTCACAGCCTATTTCAAATAGGGCCTAATACATACGGTCGTCGAGCCAGAGAAACAAGAACACGTGAATGGGTCAATAGGTCGGAGACGTAAACTATTCATAATCTTTATTTTATACAAACATTTCTATATTTAATTACAGGACCAGACTACAATGCATACCAGTTACAATAATAACAGCAGTATACAACTAAGGCATCAATAATAGAAAACAAGATTTATAGGTACACTATCATTCATGATCGGAAAATGACATATTAACAGGATTGCGTGTGCAATCCAAATATAGAAAATAATGACCCTAAAATAAGTTATGAAACTTTAACCCCTCCATTTTCGTTAGTTCGTTATAGCCAAATGTGACAACAAATCAAAAGCATGCAACTTTATCCTTTACTTACAGTTTATTATATGCAAGAGGACTGCTTAGATATTTGGATTATCTTTTCTCGAAACTTCGAAATTAACCCCCCAATATTATCGATGTAATTGCACTAATTAATTATGCACACTACCTGTATATCCCCACACACCTCTACAAAACTATGTAGCAATTATCATGATGGTGAATACAGTTAGATTGAAATGTAAACCTTTCTGTTGTTGCCATATTTACTTATTTGCTTATTCTATAGAAAGCGAGAGACAAGCATATTAGAATTAATTTATCTTACATATGATAGGTGGTGAATGCTATAGACTGGCTACTATGTTATTATATTATATATTCATTTCTTACAATATTTACCCAGCTGTGATAAAACTTGTAGTTCGCTTAATTAATAAGAAAACAGTAAGAATGAACATTTAGTCATAGTAAGGTTGAGTTTACTTCAACTGCCTTGAAACCTATAATGTTTCAAAACCTAAATTATTAAAACGTTTGAACTTAGATAACAAGATTTCTCTACAGATTGTTAGTGACACACATCAGCCCCAAGTAACCAACAAGTGAGTAATGATAACTGGGTGTTGTGGAGATTTTCGAATGTTAATTTGATATCACGAATTGGTCTGAGTTGAACAGCCAAGTTTGTTGTAGAATGTCACTGTTGAAAAGTCCCAAACTAGGATGAAACAACTGTTTAGTGCTTCCTGGTTTCCAATGGTTATTTAACTTAGACTGATTCGTAATAACAGATGTAATTAATGTTACATGACAGAAGTAAAATATTACCAACTTATGCCATACATTGGAGAATTGAAGGATTGTGGGCAACAAAATAGCAAATACGCTAGAAATACATAGTTACTTAGTTAACAAACGTTAATGACTAGGTAGAATATAATCAAACAAATTGAGTAATGCTAAATGAATATCACAGGAGTAGAAAAAATACGAACGACGCAACAATCCAATGAAATGAGGGAGTTGAAAATGACTTTTATAATATAATGAAGTGAATAGTAGAATGAATTTGTATATTCCCATTGATTTGTTATAGACTGAAACTGGTCAGTCACTGTTGCTATATGTGCATCCTGTGCGGATCAACATTGGGATGCAGGTACATCCAGCCGACGAGTCCCAAATAGGACGAAACGCGCGTCCTGGATTCCACTTGCCAGTCACAATACAAATTAAAAATGATAATGAAGTGAAGTTTATGTTATCAAGGTACAATAAAACTTACAAGTATTTTGTAAACATAATCAATCATACGCTTAGTACTGTGCTAAATAGAATCTACCCTGTAGACAGACGATATTTGTAAATCGAATTTTGACGTCATCATCTTACGTAATAGGCTAAGATTATGGCACCATTGTTATATATTCTTTGATAATATACGAGCATAGAAGCATGCAATTATTTTAGGTTACATCACTGTTATCCTTAATAGAATATGATGATCTATATGCTTCAATGGTTATATTAATAATAAACGACAGTATATTAATTCATTGTCTTCTCCTTCATTTTATTATCATTCATTTCATTATCAAATAATAGGAAATTAACTGTCGACAAAAGCCTTTAGTATTCATATATTGAACTAAATAATTTACAGTAGAATGGTTAATTATTTATAAAAAAATAATAATAATGATAGACTCAAAGTTACAATTGTGTATATGAAAGATTACAGCGTGTTATCTATCCTACAGTTGCTTTAGATTATTCAGTATGTAACTAGCAACGGAATCTAGGATATGTGTTTGTTGTCATTTGTGTTACGTCATTTGTGTACACTGACATATTGTCACTGAGGCTTAACGTTTGTGTTTAGTTACTTTAAATGCCACTGGAATTCATCAAGTTACTGTATTATGGACTTAAAATATTAAATATACTAATTGTTGAAACTAAAAGCTGTATGTAATTAATCCTCTTAAGAAATACGCATATAATCATAGACTTATTAGCTTAATACCTGAATTTAGACGATTGGAAATTACAAATATTTACTTGTAAGTTACTCTGAAAAGTCTGTAAATAACTCGTTTTCTGATCAAAATTGGTTGATACGATTAACGGGAAAACTAAGAACTAAACGATTATTCGTTTCCTCAGAACTTCTTGTTCACTTCTTTACTAAAAAAGTAAATGTGGTTATTGTTGATTTTATGGTTGCTTGTTCAGAAATGGATCATAAACGATATTACTAGATTGATGTAAAAAATTAGCATTGATTGCTGAGTTTTGATTTAAACATACTGGGTTGGAGATAATAAGACGTTTAGGGAAACTGAAATTAAACTCCAACACTTGATCTCATGAATTTATCTGAATTGAACAACCATCGATCATAAAGACCAGTGGAATTCAACTATGTCGGGTGTAGGTACTTACTCATCGATGGTGATGGATGAGGTCATCACAAACGCATGGCGAACTGACTGAATTAGAAATATCAACCATCTTGAGTCTACTCAGTGGTCCAATGGTAAAGCATTCGCCGGAAAGGCAGAGCGACCTAGGTGCGGTACTTGATAGGATCATGGATACACACTACTGAAGAGTCCCATACTAGAACTGGACAGCTATCCTGTGCTTCTTGTTGATCAACTGTCGTCTAGTTGAGAACAATTCTCGGTATCAAATTAGCATTCTGCAATTTCCACAATATCCAATTGCAACTTGTAAATTAGTAGATTGTAAATGGTTTTTAACCATTAAAAAGCATCATTTAGAATTTTGAAACATAACCATTGTTAATCCGTGGAGTTCACTAATCAAGCATAATAAACGTACGTTTATTAACATGTTATTTGTAAGCAGTAATCATAATTAAATTCGGTGAAGCTAATTCATAGTGAAATTGATTAACTACTGCAGCCATATCTGCATTTTGAGCATGGCGTTTAGATACATTGGTAGTTCACAAGTTTGAATATTGTTGGTAAGTGTAATCTACTGTACACATTTTATCTTGTGTTCAATCATTTGAATGTACTTGCATTGCAGAAATGATATTTGACCGGGACTCTAACCCAGTCTATTAGTGTCAAACACTACGAGGACTGAGTAGCTTAGTGGCGAAAGTGGTGGAATCTGGCCCGAATCGACTGAGTACAAGTTCCGATGTGGATATCAACGCTTAGATAGAAGTACACCTAACTGGAGGGTTTAAAACAGCACGAAATGCCTGTTCTAAATTTCAGCTGTATGCCATAATCCAACTTTAATCATATATAGCTTAATAGCTTACTACTGTAAGCTAAGAATAATTAACGTCATGTATAACTTCATCTTCTTATTATATTTTCAAAAAGTATGTTTGTGGACCAAGTCACTATGCTTGACAATACTATATTTGACCTTATTCTCGTAATACTACACATAACCAGAGCAGTAAAGTTAGGGTTAGTTATGTCTACATAACCACTGTTTCACTATCAAGTATTTGATCACAGTAATACACGTATATTTATAAAACAGTGATGAATATCCACTACATACTAGATAACAATACAGTCTAAAATTATTAAAGAAATGCAAGATATTTCTAGTTGCTATTTACCTTGATCAGTTAGGTGGAAGGTCAAATCGCAAGAATTTTGTTGAAGTTAGAGTACAGAAGTGAATTCAGTCAAACATCTTAGATGAAAGCTAATATGAGTAAGACAGAAATACTGATATCAAGTTCACCATATAAAGTAACTGTAAGAAAGGTTGGGTAGATATGTAGAACGAGTGAAATAGAGGTAATTTCGATCTTGTTATTAGTAACTTAAGTTGAATAGAGAAGCTTTCTAAGAACAAGTAGGATATTCATTCATTCATGAAAAGTTTCATAGCTCACTTCTGTCAGAAAACGATATTGATAAAGTCGTTTGCAAAGGCGATGGTACCTTCTTACTTAAACCGTTTAGCTTACAGAACAAAACACAACCAAAACCATCCCTTCTAGCTATAAATCACTACTTCCATTTATCATAGTTATGCAAAATACTTTAATTTCATGCAACTAACTGAGTTCAATATATTTCAAAAAGTAATTTACTTTAACTGAATGATGAAATGAATATGTTAAATAAGAGAATACTAATGGCATATAATATTCCTAATTACTATTTAGTATACAATTAATGTATATAAATATAATGACAGAAAACAATAGATGGTTCTCCCTAGTTCTAATATACACCCTCGATTCTATCAGAGAGTCAAAATCTGGTCCTTCAGGTTCCATGGTCATAACTTAGCGATTTACACTACTGGTTCAGCCAGGTGCACAGTGATAAAATGCTCACTATTATCAAGCTGTGATTTACACCAACGATCATCCATTTCCACTAATGATAACTTTCTCATCCTAGTAAAGTTTGAACTTCACCAGTCACAATTTTTCTCACTAGAATATCCTGATGGAGTCTAGGGCAAACACTGCTGAGAAGTTCTATTCTATGAAGAAATAGATATCCAATTCACCTAGATTTCCAGTTGTACTCAACTAACATCAATTACTGATAGTGAAACCAACTAAACTAAATAACCTATCTTCACACAACCAACACAACTCGACTGAGTACAGTATTGTTAATTTAAACATCTTATAATCTATATCAACTCTATGTTGATTAAATTATATGATCTATCTTAGTATGTTAAGGATAACAATAATTCATAGCCCTAAACATATAAAACATGAAGTTATATAACCTTTAACATTCATTACTTATTGAATATTCATAATCTAAAATTACATTCTGATAATAACACAATGAAATTCTATTTGAAATTTATTGTTTGTTTGTTTAGTTTGTTTTTGTGTTAAATTAAAAAATACACACACACACACACATTGAAACAATTGAAAATCATTTTAACTTCTTAAACTATAAATCATAATTGTTTTGTCATAATTAAATTAAGAATAATAGTTTTAGGTTGGTAACTACCTAGTTAAAGGACAAATATAAATATATATTTACTCTAATCAATCTATTAATGAAGATTTGTTTATTTTAACATACATCTTGAAAACTGGTGCTCATTTCATTGAATAGTGATATATTTTGAGAATTATAAAATATTGAAATAATAACCATCATTATGTAACTTGTGAAAGGTAAACGACAATTGAGATAAAAAAGATTATTAGTCAAATACGTGTAGATAGGTATCTCTGTATATGGGTGACATAGGAGATGGGGGGGTGGTAGCAAAATACAATTAGATGAAGTGTTTGTAGACGAGTCCTGAATCCTACTTAAAATGAAACCGAATGGATAAGAGTATGTAAAATGGAGTGGACGATAATCGAAATTCGTCAAAGAGTAACAAATAACAATAATAGACGTAATTACAATCAGTTCATTTGTTCGAACGTACTTCTTCTGTACCTTTTCTCCTGCCATGGCCGATGCAAGATCCACTAAACTAATTACCACCTTAATCATGCGACGATTTAATGTGATTAATGCATATGTATTCTCACTCTGGATGTGCATCTCCATATTATTATTATGATTAATAATCAAAGTACACAGAATGAATTTAAATATCGCATTTTAAGATCAAACAAATGAACTGATTGTAATTATGTCTATTATTGTTATTGTTACTAGTTGACGAATTTTGATTATCATTCACTCCATTTTACATACTCTTATCCATTCGGTTTCATTCTAAGTAAAATTTATGTCTTGTCTACAAACACTTGATCTAATCGTATTTTGCTACCACTAATAATCTTGTTTATCTCAATTGTCGTTTACCTTTCACAAGTTACATGATGATTATTTCAACATAAACATTCATATTTTATAAATAACTCGATGAGAAAAACCTTCCAATTATTCTTGATATCTAAATAATGTTTTACTTGCCTCAGAACTGGCTATTCTTGTGACTAACAATTTTGAACTAATGAATGCAGAACCTGATGAGCATTTATCGAAAAAAAGAATATTCTTCGTTCAAGCGTCTTTGTTTTTGATAAACATGAGAATTTTCAATTATAGAATACACTGATATTCAGTATATAGATAGAAATAATGTTTATTTTTATTATCTATCATGGACCTATTTCATCATTGTACTTAAACATTATGCTATTTTAATAATCCAATAATATTACTATCAAAGTCAGTAGCATTAAACAATCTAGAAGACATAATATACATGATAGAGTCATTTCAAGACCATAGTGAATAGATCAAAGCAGTATGTGAACAGTGAAGCGTCTTATGATATTGATTAATCAATAGAAATATTGTAAATCGTTTATAAGTCTTTGGATTTTTTAAAACAACATTGAATTGTCGGTAAGAGATAATTAGGATGGTTTTTGAACCTTTGGAATACTAGATGCCTGTTGTTTTTGTTTTATTTAACTGTTATTGTAAAAAATCATCAAACTAGGTATTTTGTTCATTCCATTTCGACACTGAAACAATTAATTGCATAGATCATCGAATAATTAATAGGAACTAAATTGATCACAGTTGTTGAACTGGCAGATATTTCTGAAATAAGATCCAACCAGAAGTATGAACACTGCAATTATTGTAGATAAGAGTTATCATTCAGCTAATTTTCAATATCCATATATTGTTCTTCTAATATATCGAAAGTGCATATTCTTTCTACGTTAATAAATAATATGCTGACCAATACATTCTTGTCACTGTCACTATGTTATTTTTATTTGACTCCAATAATTTTCATTATTAATTATTCGGTCTTTATTCACACCCTTTAATCCTTGCTCACCGTTTACGGTGAGGCATTACGTGATAACCTACTTCTAGACCATGGAAACGTTCTTTAACATATGACATGCAGTCACAATGTTTTACTTTATCATATTACTTTATTTACTTTTCTGTTGCATTATGGTAATGTCAAGCCAATGTCAACAACAATCTCCAACCAAACTCCTTTCTGTAAGTATGCTCAGACTTCGTTAAAATTTTGATTTTGAAAAAATATCATAGGTTGTCTGCAGAGGTTGAATTAAACAAAATGAAACAGAATGGACTTGTTCTTACTCTTGTTCAATTAACATTAGGCTGACTTCAACTTCTGTTGAATATTTAATATATTAAGTTTGAAGCATTTTTCATTCTAAGTATCATCTTATGTTGCAAAATGCTTTAATATACTTATTGTGATTACGCTTTACTTACTTATTAACTGGATAGCAAATAATGTTGTGTAATATCACTGTACACCTTTGAGAAATACCTTTCTTTACTGTATGCGTGTCTATTTATGTTATCTGTAATAACTGTTACAGACAGCTTCATAAACTTACTACTTTAACAATATTCTTGGACTATGTAACACTGTTGACTACATATATACAAGCGACTTGATAATGATTCCAAGGATATATATGTCACTGTTATTTTAAAAAGTAGATGAAAGAGTAGTATATTGATGATAATAAAACATAGACTTAGTAAAATATTTTACAGTAAACTTACAAAATAAAACATAAATGTGAATTCAGAATAACATCATGTACATTGAAAGCGAAAAACATGTTCTATTGCTACAGTTTCGACTAAATAGTAACTCAGAATGCATATATTTATTGGTAATCGTTATAAATTAACAAAGCTTTTCTCAATTATATTACTTTATTGACATGATGAGTAACATTTGGCTGAATTTAACGAATCAAACTGCTATTCAACAGATTATCCCAAGAATTCAAGCTACTAGCAACCATGATCTATGATTGCTAATGAAAAGTCTGTGGTTTCGAATTGTATTTACAGCAACAAATGTGGATCTGCCATAAGCTCATTGCATTAAGCTACAGAGATTTCGATAAATACAGCTTACATACCCTTCGAGAATATGTTTTTATAAGTTGAACCTATTTGAATCTTCCCGTTGATTCATTATAGACCGAAATTAATCAGCTCTTGTTACTATATGTGCATTTGGTGCTTATTACTTCGATACAGCGAAAGCTCATGAAGTATGATTTGAGCTAAATTCACTAGATTAATAATGAACCTGGTAGTGTTCGGGACGAAATGATCTGAGTTAGAGTCATGATGTAAACATCAACACTAAGATGCTAGCATATCCAGCTGACGAGTCTAAAACGGGACGAAATGTGAGTCTTGGATTCCACTTGACAGCCACAATCTAATCCAAATTATACTTTGTATCGAAACAATAAACACAGGACTCATATATGGTAACAAAAACAGATAAATTTAAATCCACGACAAAACCAGGTGGAAAATTCAAATACAGTCAATTTACATCATTAGGTCAGTTAGTCGGATTAACGCAGTTTTGTTGAAATTGTATTTCTCGTATTTGTTTTGCTGTTGTCTCTAAATATTTTTTGTGAATTAGCTTGATCCTTTCACGATGCTACTAGATATTACTTTTGCCACAATAGAGTATTGTATTTACATTAATAAAAAACGCCTCTTCAAGTGATAATATCCGTAACTTAGAAACAGATATCAAATCGAGTGATTAATCTAATTCATTAGTACACTTACATTCATCATCTCTTGTTTTGCCATCATGTTAACCAAAGTATTCCATCAAAAGATATCATGTCATGATAGATAACATGAACTTACTTTGAAAAAACTGTATAATAACTTACATCATGGCAATATAAAAGTCACTATACACTTTGTCATAGTAATTGTCCATTAGTGTTTTCCTCTAATTCATATACAGTAATATTTGATCATTTGTTGAAGGCACATACGTTTTTACTGGTTAGCGTTTATTTTTAGTGAGGTTGTTGTTTTATGGGATGGGGTCGTTAACCTCATACCCAACCCTCCTCCAGGCATGGGACTAGTAACAACCCTAGAGGGGCTCCAGGTGGAGTTGGTTGTAGAATACTGGTCGGCAGCCTCTGCTCCACATGAGATAACAGACATTGATTGATTGATTGATTGAATATTTGATCATAAACAAATAAATATCAAATAAATGATTATGCATCATTACTTTCAACTACAATGTATATTCTACTAATTTAACATGAATTATATCAGATATCAGGTATTTTTTCTTAAAAATATTACTCATAATCAAGTTTTATAGGGAAATTTAAATGAATATTACATAATATTAATTAAATAAATGTTGTTATGTAATCAGTTATGTACTTTTAAAATTGTAATGTTTTTGTAGAACAAAAAATTGATGATTTTCATTTACTTTTAAAGTATGGGAGTTACTATGCATTTTTAATGAGTTTCCCGTGTAATTTTATTTATTTATATTTTTATAGATCATTAATATGATAATGCAATCAATGCTTGTAACCATGGTAAATCGACTACAAAGATATAATCATATTAAAAAAGATACTTTAAAGTATCCAACAAGTTTCTTCTATTAAATGATAAACATCAATAATATTGGTAGTTGTAAACTTTTATCATATCCAGCAATAAAACGACCATTTAATTAAACAGATTTATGAAACTAAGGATTCCTTGTAAATGAATTCATTTTCATAGCCTCACAGTCGTGTATATATATATATATATATATATATATATAAGTTGATCTCGTGTGCTGTTAGAGGTGTAAGGGCAGTTTTTACTTCCTGGCTGCCCACACCATGGAAGGATATTGCTTCTTGAAGTACCTGATAAAGAAACTGGGTTAGTATTGGTCATAGTGACCTGAGAGCGCGATCGTAGAACCCAAGGGGCAACTGCTTGAGGCCGATCACGCACGGCCTTATTATGGGGAGTTTATGAAGTGTTAGCTCGGTTCTTTAGAAGGCCTTACTGCCGGAGACGGAAATCCATGGAGTAAGGTGAGGTGTGACATTTTTAGGGTCTACCTTTTCTAACTCCTTCCTTCTGTTAAGAAGACAGCATCGCTGCAGATGCTGGTTATCCGAGAGAAACACCTTACTTGCTGTCACACCTCGCTGCAGTCAGCAGTACGACTTCGCCCTCAGATCTTAGGTTGCTGCCTTTGGTCTTATCGCTCTACAACAGACCTGCTTGTCATGGTAGGACCTTGAGGAACATGCATTCCAGCCAATATAGCTTAGTTGGGTCATCACGATAGGCAAGCCCGACCACCACGTCAAGGTAGCAGCTACGGTTAGAGACTAGGTGATATGGCTCAAAATCGTTTGCAATGGCACAGGTACATCCACTCCTTATCTTCCTCCGAATTCTAGTTTTTGAGCTTCTCTTTACTGAATCACTTTTATTTCAAATCTCATCTCTGATCTCTATGCCTTTCCATTAGTACTTACTCTGTTACTACCTCCCCTACTGTGGGATTTGGTCCGACGAATTAATTCTCTATCTGCTAATTGAGGCATGGCAACTTGAACTGATGTACGCATGTACCAAGTTCTACGTTGTAACTGATATATATACACATATATATATATATATATATGTCTGGTGAAATATGTTCATCGACGGACAATTATATGCTTGATTTAATTTGTCGCACATTAGCTGTTTGCAGATTAATAACGAAGACCAAGGAGCTCTGAACACCCGTTTCGTCCTAGTATGGAGCTCCTCAGCAGTACACATCCTTGGTTCCACTCAAGGGATTTCAGATTAGTAAAGATCAAACACTCTACACCACTGAGACTGAATCCGATGGTAGAATTCCCACTTTCATTAATTTGTAAAATAGCACGACAGTCAGCAATTATCACTGGTGATAACTGTCTCACACCTGAGAAGTCTGAACACCACTATCGTCGTACTATAACACTAATTGCTGGAAGTGAGAATTCTACCAGTGGATGGAGGCTCAATGGTGTAGAGTGTTAGGTGAATGCCATTGTGAAGTCTCTAGGTCGAAACCTACGGTACTTACTTCTGAGGAGACCCATACTAGTAAGAAATAGCTATCCAATGCTTCCTGGTTTTTAGATGTACCCTGCCAATATCAATTTATGACGAATTCAACCAACTAAACTATTACTGATCATCATAAACCATCTTAGTTCAATTTTATGTTTGTTCAAAATGTTAATTTGTTGTAGTATGAATTCCATCTACGAAGTTATAAAATACACAGATAATTAGTGGTCCATGGTAGAAATGACGACAGTTGTATAACCATCAAAGCATGTCAAGTAACGCTGGGTGTCATTTAACTGAGAAAAAGAGATGTCTAATTAGTAATCAACAAATCGAGGTATAGACAACATTGAATGTAATAATAATAACAACATTAACGATGATAATAGTAAAGCAATATAGAAAACAAATGACAAATCTATGGCCATGACACCGAAATGGAACTAACAATTTGTTTCTGTACACACGATTTAAATAATAATAAGTGAGGTTTCTGTAATATCAAGTTAAAGTTATACTTCTTTGTTTATTTTGGATGGATTTTGTAAGTGACATTAAAGGATGATATTATAACACGACAAATAATTGAGAATCACAACCTATGAAATGTATTCTTGATGATATCAGGAATCTTGTCACTAGGCCGCATCAGTTAATCACTAAGAAACTATGATATTTGTGTTGTTTAAGTTGTAGGCTTTTCGTAAACTCAACATTGATTATCATTGCTATTTTCCTTTTCAAGTCATTGTAATGTTTTCTAACTACTAAGAATAACATCAGCTAAGATAAGTCAGTAAAACAACAAAATTACAGAACTACAAAAACCTCAACGAAGTTAACAAAATCAGAGAAGAATCAAAATTGAGGTAACGAATGAAATATTATCATGGTAAAGGGAGATCTACCACTGTTTATTAAGAAACTCCAAAAATTGATTTAAAATACTTAATTGCGATTGCTTCAGCGAATTTAAGAAGACTGCAGCTTGATCAATCAAGTTCGAAGATTTTGAGATATCAAGTACATGTCATAAGTTAATCGAATATCTTGCAATAGTATTACTTCGAGATTTTGATTTATTTAATCAGAGACTGTTGGTAATATGTTCTTAAAAACAAACATAGGTTCTTATTCTTGTTCTACCAAAGTAATTGCCTTTGCAGATACAAAATGTAGCTGTTGGTAATATGAAAGAGGTACTTGTCTATCTTTGATGCTGTTAATGTGCATTTCACTTTGTACAACGATGACAAACTTGATCATGGATTATGTTCTGGTTCATGGAAATCTTAATTTTCTGTTGAATGTTATTGATTTGTTAGCTCCATTGAATTTTAGTTGAATAAAAATAGGTATTTTGTTCATTATAGTTTCCTTTGTCTTTCATCTCTACTTATCCAGTATTTGTAGATGAATTTCCGCAGACACCAATTGTTTCGTAGACGATTTCTAATATTCATTAATTATTCTTCAAGTTTACCGCTAGTAAATGTTTTTCCCATTCTGTGAAACGGTGTCTTGACCAATGCCTTTTATAGGTAATAGGGCAGAAACTGTTAAAATTCAGATAACTTAAATTCCATGTGTACTTACGGTAAAATAAACTTTGTATAGTTCCATCCTTTCCCTTTTTTTATTAAAAAACCAAGAAAATGGAATTCGTCATTTTCTGCTTTCATGGTAAACTTTGTTTTCATACAAACAATGTTGACAATCTTCTAGAGGTTGAGTGTAGGTTTTTATTACTGCATACAACAAAATTATCATCAATATAAGTTACTTTCCTAATGATAAAATCAGGGTTCAGTGAATTTCACTTCATCATACCATAGATTTGTCGGTATACAGTGCTGTGGAACAGAAGCTGAACATCTTCTATATGCATAAATAATAGTAGCCTAAGCTTTGATGTTAGTGGTGGTAAGTAATCAAAGTGCTAGATAACTAGATTTATAGTTCTCTCCGACGCATCAAATTTTCTTATGAAAATAACATTACCGAAAATTCGTAGACTTAGTTTTTTGGCACTCGGATCTCTTATCCCTATCGAAATCAGATTTTAGGTGACTGCCATATATATATCTGGTTAACAATTTTTAGGGCAGCATTTCTACAGATTAAAAATATATGAGACTCCAAATAACTGTCTACCAACCTCGAAGTTAGACTTTTTAACTCGGACGTCAAGTCAATTCTTCTGTATGGAGCTTAAACGTGGAGAACTACCTCAAACATCCTCAGGAGAGTACAGGTATTTATAAACAACTGTCTACGCATGATATTGAATGTCTGTTGGCCGGAAACCATCAGCAACAACCTACTGTGAGAGAGAACAAACCAACTTCCATCTGAAGAGGGAATCAGCAAACGACTTTGGAAATGGATAGGACATACATTACGCAAATCATCAAACTGTATCATGAGACAAGCACTAACTTGGAATCCTGTTGGAAAACGGAAAAGAGGAAGGCCAAAGAATACACTGTGTCGAGAGTTGGAAGCAGACATTAAGAGAATGAACAATAACTGGAGATAGCTGGAAAGGATTGCTGAGGACAGAGTTGACTGGAGAATACTGGTGAGCAGCGAATGCTCCTCCAAGAAGGGTGACAGGCGTAAGTAATATATATATGTATATATTCAATTTTTCTTTGACAGTACCATATACCAACAAACTGATGCTGTTTCATTAATACAAGAATGGATGTAAAATAATAAAAAATGTATTGTTTACAAATACGATTTTTATTGAGTAATCCATCGTATTATTAAGTGGGCAGATTTAGCATAAAATCAAACTTTTACAATTTCTAGTACTTAAATACATTTTAAATCATATACAATTTTTATTATTGCCCAAAACTTTGTTAAGAATGAGAGATTATTAAAATAAAGATGCCTTTCAACGGGTAAATTCATGAGCAGTTTCACAGGAACGTGTGGTTTAGTTTTATTGATATATCTTACATCTTGTTTATGACGATACAGAAAATCTCAAACGTTTGCATTGTTTGTTGCCTTATAGTCTCGTCTGTATGTGACTAATTATAAGTATGTTCAACCAATAGACACTATATTACAGCCATTTGTGACGACATAAACATTTTTGTGTTGAAAAGCACTTATACTCAATAACCTCCACAATACTCAATTACAATCAATGACAGCTCACTTGTGACTAACTTCTGGAGGTGATACTTGAGGTCCCAGTGAGAGGACGTAGCCATTAGACTTCAACCATATATGTTGTGAGGCAGTTACCCACTGATGTCTGTGGATGAGGTAGAGCGAATTAATCAATTGACTGAATAAGAAATATCAACCTTTGGAAATCGACTCAGTGGTCTAACTATTGGGCGATTGGCATACAGCTAGAGGGTTCTGAGTTTAATGCTTGCTAGGAACGTGGATGCACACTGCTGAAGAGTCCAATAATAAGACGAAACAGCCGTCGAGTTCTTCCTGGCGATCAGTGGTTGTCTGATTTGGACCAATTCGTGACATCGAAGTGATATACTCAAACATTATACATATACGTACTAATAGAATTCACTACTTATATGGTCATCTATCCATTAAGAATATTTATTTAAATAATTGAAGTGAATCATAAAAGTATTTATTCTGTATAATAATGAGAACTTTTAATGCCATTTTGAAAAAGATTACCACTAATCAATTTCCGGTAAGTTAGAATCCAACTACTTATCAAAGTTCAGCATTGTTTACATTGAAATGTTAGAATATTCATCTAAACATGTTTCTTTTTTTCTTTCTTAGATAAGAACATTTAAATTCTCCTTTACAGAAAACTATTTTCTTTTAGATTGATATTTAGTAATTACTTATTAAATGTTACTAAGTAGTAATGTTTTTTTTTATTTTTTAATGTTATATCAAATACAAATTGTTAAATTAGAAATTATAGAAACCAATTAAATAACAGTGAATATTACAGTGATTAAACTATTTTAAAATTTCTGTGTGATAGTGCAGGAATATTTTGATTATCTACTTTATATTTATCTGTTGAATAGGAAAAATGTTGTTACTTGATGATATTCGGTTCATGAATCCTTAAGTACTTAACTGTAGTTAGTGAAAACGTGGTTAGATCAATGATTCTATTAAAAATGATAAAAAGCTATTAAATGGTATTTTGATTGAGAATAGATGTTCTTACATGTGCATAAATCAAATGTGACGGTTATAGTATTTTTGAGATTTATGTCACTTTTGCCGCCTAAATAGCCTGTCTATTTCATCTTACTATATAGATAGTGAGATATTAGATTGTAGGCTTAAATAGATTATCAGTAGGATTTACCATTCAGCTTAAGTAATTGTATTTAATAAAAACTTTGACAACATACAATCAAATAAATATATCCCACTTCTAGTGATAAGCAATCACTGTCTTTCATTGCCAACTGATTGATATTAGATCAACTTTTATAGTGTTGAATATGAGTGCTGTAGGATTTATACTGCGGTTTGTGGAAGTCCTAGACATACTGGGGTTGAAATTCCTTTTGTGTGTTAAGTTTGTACTAAGACCAAACTAACATTAGATAATTTATCTTCACATCGAATTATCTAAATTTATTGAGGATGATGATTTTACCTGATATTCTTCAAGTTAAACTGAGGCTAGCAGATGGGATTCAGAAAAAAACAGTTCTTATTTTCGACTAGTCATTTAAATATATTTGCATTTCAGTGTTAACACTTACACCGTGACTCTAACTTTGTGCGTTCAAAGGAAATATCATCGGAGTCACCATTAAGCTACTGATCAATTTCAGATCATAATATCATCATCAGGAAAATATAAATACTTTTAAAGTATTTTGATAATTTCAAATAAATTGAGCATTGGATAGGTTGTTTATAAAATGAGTTATATATATTTGTAAAATTCCAATGAGTAGAAATTAAAATTTCTGACGTTTCGCGGCTTAGTGTAAGTCGCTTCTTCAGAGAAATGAAGAAGCGACTTACACTAAGCCGCGAAACGTCAGAAATTTTAATTTCTACTCATTGGAATTTTACAAATATATATAACTTTTAAAGTATATTTTAGAAAGTGTTTGGGCAGTTAGTTGAAATAGACTTATTACTGATTCGTAGATGTTCTAAACTAATATTAAAGAGTGAAATCTGTTTAGGCATAGTACACTAAGGTTGCTTTATAAGTCTCTTTCTGAAACCTATCTAAGTTACACAAAAGATTACTTAATAATCCTGCAGATCTTGAAAAAATTACATACCCTAACAATAAACATCAAATCGATAATTTGATAGCATCAACCTGATTAATAAAAGCTTCTCCAACTACAAAGTATGACTAATGACTGAGGCTTTACGTATATTAATAAACCCACATAAGCTGCTGTTAGGTCGGACCACAAAGAGGCGTAACAAACTTTCAGAACTGTGTTGAGAACACCATTTCATTTATTCGAACTGTCTGTAATGTAAACATTTTGTTTCTATTATTGTTACGCTCCGCTTGCCCTATCCTCCTGTTTAGCATAATTACTGTTATTATATTGTCTCTTGTTATGGACTACAGTCAATTAGTTGTGTACAAGTTGTTCCTATTCACTACCACTATTCCCCTCGTTTTGTATTCATGCTAATTTTCTAATTGGTTTGCTGTGTGGTCTGAATTTATGTATGTATAAAAGAATGCTTGAAATATAGATTTGATTCTGTCTGGCTAATCTATCGACTCGCATTCTTCTTATTTCGGCTTGGGAATAAGGGGGCAGAGGGCAGGCGCACAATAACCAACTAGGCACTAGCGATTGGCACTTCGGCCAACCCAATCACCCCCCCCCATCTTCTCTCGTCATAACAGATCTATAATCATTCATTGTTTTACTAATAGTTAAACAGTTTAATATATTTCGTTTTGTTACTAACCATCATTATTATTCATATTCACTGAAAGTTAAGTATATCTAAGACATTTTAATGTTCTTATAGAGTGGCAAATTAAGTTTATGTATTACAAAACTGATTACTCTATACAACATTTACTCATATAAGTAGTCTGAATAGTAATATATATTTCGATTTAATAATTAAAATAATTGGCTTTCAAACATTAAGTTTCAAATTCGAAACCGTTTCTTTATAACTTTGATTTAGTCAGTTGAGTATTTTCACTATCCGTTACGCATACTGGTATGAAAGAAAGCAATAACAATAAATAGGGCAACTAAATTCTGTAAAATGAATTCACCAAGACAGCATAAAATTCATGACTGTCACCTTCCGGATGCGAAGCAATCGTTTGATGAATTACTGTAACGAATTTAGACAAAACTTCAATTTAAATGTCATTTGATGTTTTAGTTGGATTGTGACTGGGAAGCGAAATCCAGAGCGCGCGTTTCGTTCTGTTTGGGACTCGTCGGTCCGCTGTACCTACAAGCCAATGTTGACGTTCACATCGGGTTTCGAACTTACATCATTTAGTGTCAAACGCTACCGCGTTCACCACTAGACTTTTGCGTCTAGGCGGTTACATTTGTCCAACTGAGATACATATAATTAAAATGGGATTGAATCAATGGGAAGATACAAATTTATCCAAGTCATTTAGTGTTATTATTCATGATTATTGTAAACTCATTTAACTGTTCAAATTTGTGATCTGTTGTGCCTTCGTTTGCCTATCCTCCATCATTCTGAACTTCATATCATTAAAAATGTCATTAATCTTTACCATTCTCAATCATATTTGAAACAATTTTATTTTGGACATGACATATTCCTGACATGTTCGTGAACCTGTAAGTATGTCTGCTATGAATAAATTCAATACATTCTCAGTACTAATAATACTCTATTTAACATGTTAATTTGCAAATGCATTTCGAATTAATGTTTAGAAAATAACAAATCGATTTAGAAAAATGTTCTAAATTTCAGTTTGATTTTCATAATAATTATTTTGAACTCATTTGTAATGTCAATTACCAATCCACTATAAAGATGAAGATAATCAGTTATCTTAGGTCGTGAGCTTCTTGCATATAATTTCTTATGTTGTAAACAACTGAATCAATGCATGATTTCATAAGATAGTGGTTCAGTTATTGTGCAATACGTGAGTAGTTTCAACCTTTATAATTTAATATATTACTTGGTAACTGAACTAAAACAGATAAAAACACTTAAGGTACAAATCAGTAGACATGATTTGGAGAAAGAATGTATATTGTAGTAAGTGTCAAATATTGAGTTCTTGTTTAGTTCTTGTTTAAAACACAAATCACCATTATAATACATTCAATACACGTGAAAGGTAGGAGTATGTCAAGTCGAAACTTCCAGGAACTCAATCAAATGGAGACTAGTTGAAATATCTTCGTTTGTTAACAAACATCTAGTGGTTTTATTGTGGTTTCTGTCAGTCACAACAAAAGCCTTTGCCCTGTAAGTTCCTCAAATATGAATGATTGCCTGAATCCACTTGTAACATCGTCATCATCATGTATTTGAAAATGTATCGCTCTTGATGATTAGACTCTTTTTCATTCTATGTCATCCAAGTCCCTCTGTTTGAGTTGCTGTCTTTTTGAGTAGGATTCATTTTGAAGGTGCCCAATAGTATGTTAAGTGGAAAATAATTTCGTGTAATTGCTATTCTTTTAAATCAAAGTCTATAGTATATATAACCAGAGTCATAGGTATAATACTTGTCCTACTCCTTTTTGTATGATTTTAGGCTCATCCCCTCCCTCACATTTGAAAATTATGGGTCATTATTTCCTTCTTTGATCTGTTTACTTGTCTAAGTGGAAATATGGTTTTTGTTTTCGGAATTGGTTCAAATGCTTCTCCGATACCTACATTTAGATGATGACTTCCTCCTCGAGTAACATTTTATCGACGTTTTTTCAGTTAGATTAATATATGTATCAATCAAATAACTCATTTATTACAATGCTTGAATACTTAACGACATGACTCTTTTCATTGACCAATTCAACAAATATGAAAAACTATTAGAAAAACTTGAATTTTTTTACTAGATAAACAATTATTCATACATTTAGTATACTTTATGTTCAGTTAGATTATATGATTTCCCAGACACTTGTTTCATATCTATAAATGTCTATGCAATTGAATATGTATATTCTATCAAAGCAGAAACATTCAGTTAGTTAACAATCTCACGCTTATCATGGATAAACTAACAAAACTGTAATTACTGTCTATTTATTATTTTTTTCCTAAGATCTAATTGGAATGTTGATCTCAAAATTAGTTAGTTGGAAATGGTGTTTTTATGGTAGTGTTCTTAGTTATAAAGAGAAAAACAATCTAATCTGTAAAGTAGGTATAGACAAAGTAGAAGGGTTTCTAAGGATTTTTAGTCTTTTTGTATAGTGAAAGGTAATGCTGCTTATGTTTATGAGAAATAAAGTTACTTACGTAAGTAATTATGATGCTAACCATGAAGATTGTTCTATGGTCGATCTGTAAGTTAGTCAAGGTAAGTTTATGATGCTTTCGAAACACGTTCTGGATTTATACAACAAAATGCTTTCATACCTGAATCTGGAAACACTCTTTTGCTTTCTAATTATAAACAAAAGAGAAGTGGTAAGGAGTAAATACATTTCATTCAACAAGATAAGCCTGAATTATCTAAGAGTTCTGTAATTTCTGAATTTTTCAGAACAATATTCTTAGAACAATAAATAATTGTAAATTTGTTATAATTTGATGACATTTGTATCTTCTATTTGATAATGTTAATATATAATATTTAGCACTCTCTGTTGCTACACATGCATTCAGTGCAACCTGCTTAGACACAACGACAGTTTCACGTGTATGAATAAAGTTGAATTGCTGCTGGAAATTGCAATTCATTAACACGCGCTCTCTTCTGTTTGGGATTTATCACCTAATGTATTTGTTTCCCAGTCATGTTGATTACATATAGTCTAAAATTCAGTTAATTCGTGTCAAACACTATAGTGCTAACCAGTATTCTGGATTCGAGTTCAGACGTGAATATCTATACTGATGTACAGATACACTCAGTTAACGAGTTTGTAATTCTTGAGCCTCTAACACCGATATTCAGAAAGTTTGACAAGAATGTCACGAATAAACTTCAGAAATGAAATCCAATCTTCAATGACAATTGTTTTTTCGTATAATTCAATGGGATCTCTATTCAATTCTAAGTATCTTAAGTTTTCCTAACAAATTTAGTTGCTGAAACGTATCCATCTAATTTGTTTACTTTAATTACTTAGGTTCTTTATTTTAATTGTGCTTGATTTTAACTGTATCTGTCAATATTAAACTTCTTTCATAACATCTTAAATAAAAACAACGATTCTAGCTAACCAATATATTGATTATGGCTATCAGATGGATATATTGGTAGTTTATTGAATGACACGTCAATTATCTAATGCTAATGACAATAAGTTCGTTTCTAAGTGGGAACACTAACGTTAAAACGGAGATACATCCAAAAGATATAGCTTATGTATTCTAAAATAATTTCAGGAAAATGGTAGTGTCTTGTCAACCTACCTAAGATTTACATACTCTATTCCAATTAGATCGAACTCTCGTTCTAAACATTGACTAATAAATAGTTTATATTTTTTCTAAAAATGAAGGTGATTTAATGTCATCTCTACTATCAGAGGATGTTCTGTTCGAAAGTGACTATGTAGCCTACAATTTTATAGAAAAAATTAATGTATTAGTTACTGACCACATATCCGTTTGCGATGAAAAATCTCATTTATTTGATTGAGTTTATATTGAGCAATATGAATTAAGTCTAAGCTAGTAAATAATGCTTGATCTCTTAAAGAGGACTCCACAGTAGTGAACACCCTAGGTTCCGCCAGGTAATTATTGGTACCCGACCATCATCAATCTGTGAAAAATTTAATCAACTAAGCTTAACACTCTACTTCACAAAACAATCTCAGTTCAACTACTGTGATCAGCTAACTAGTAACTTACTTCAGGATAATCCTGAACTTCTAGTGAACAATCATAACTGGTGGAGTTCAAGCTCGTCAGGAGCGAGACATTTATCGCCGATGACACTTACTGACCGTCACTCTATACCACAAACTGATAAAAGTGTTAATTATGCGATTGTGTAACGGCTTAGTGGTTAAGGTGGTTAGGTGTTTGGTGTGAGACGTAAAGGCCTTGAGTTCGGTTTTCAGGATGAATCGAAAGTACACACTGGTAAGCAATCCCATACTGTAACCAAATAGCTATATTATACTCTATGGTCTTCACAAGAGCCCCATCATCCTTAATCTTCGGTGAACACAACGAACTAGGCTTAACACCGTTTCCCACAAAACCGCCTTCCCTCAATTCGATTCGAACATAATTGAATGTTATGAAAAGGTTTTGAGTGGTATCCGACCACGATCAATCTGTAACAAACTGAAATGATAAATTAATTACCAGTCTTTTTATAGACACTTTAACTCATACATAATAACCACTTCATTAGTAACTAATTCCAAGATGTTCCATTGGTTTTAGTAAGAACTTGTGATTAATAGAAATCAAAAATGTAGAAAGTAAAACAGTTAACACTGATGACATCAACTGAACACCACGCCATATTACAAATTGATTGAAATGAGAAAACTACAATATTTATTACAGTAATATACTACTACGTACTAAACATTATCCAACCTGTCACTAGGACTGTTGCTATCGAAGTGTTCAATTCATTAATTATGAATAAGCATAGTACTTTTATCATGTATGCAATAACTGCTTGTCAATTTAAAGTAGTATAAGTAAATCTTTAAACAAAGGCTTTAGCTGACAAACAATTTAGATAGTTGCTTGCAATGCACAGAATTATCTTATCTTCAGTAATAAGAAGCACTGATTTGTCATTTATACATACTTCTGTAAGTGGTTGCACCTAAGTAACATAGAAGTATTGTCTTCAAGATGATTACATAACTGATGATACTTGTAAAACAACATAAAATATTGACAAAATCATTGGATTGAATGTTAGTTCTGACGAAAAGATAAAATGTTTACAAAACTCACAAATTTAACTGATTGCGATTGAATGACTATTGATATATGTACTACAAACAAATTAGGTTATTGTTGCCTTCCACTCATGTTATGAGAAATACTTATATAATTTCTAACTTAAAATGAATGTAACCATGTTAATTATGGTGAAATAAATAAACAAAATAACAATCGGGTCACGTGGTCTTTTTTTAAGTTTTGTTAATTTGTTCTAAATAGATTGCGTAATCATTGTTACATTCAAGTTGACTTTCTCATATGCCCAAGTAATATAATATACTCATTAGCTTGTTTCTATTAGTATTTACGTTTGAAGGGTGAATTACATACTGAACAGCTTAAGGTACTATGGAATACATTGATTGAGATCAATGACATTTGGATTGCTATTACTTAACTATTTGGCTCTTTGAATATGCAAGTGACTAACTAGATTTTTATTATATTTATTCTATATTTACTAGATGCCAGTATATCATTTCATATTTGATTCACAATAAACACGAACTAGTGAAGGTTTCTATTTCAAACGGATGATTTGATGTTTGATAATAAATGGTTCGGCTGAGTTTCCATTTCATTCAATTTTTTTACTAATTCGGTAGGAATGACTGAAGACGATGATCATTAGCAGAGTAAAACGAATTCATACATTTGTACACACATTTTGAAAGAGGTGAAACTCTGGAAGAAGTGGATACCTTTACGTACCTGGGGAGCATCATCGATGAATGAGGAGGATCCGATGCAAACGTAAATGCAAGGATTCGCAAAGCAAGGGCAGCATTCCTACAGCCGAAAAATATATGGGACTCCAAATAACTGTCTACCAACCCCAAAGTTAGACTCTTCAATTCGAACGTCAAGACAGTTCTTCTGTATGGAGCTGAAACGTGGAGAACTACTTCAAACATCCTCAAGACGGTACACGTGTTTGTAAACAACTATCTACGCAAGATATTGAATGTCTGTTGGCCGAAAACCATCAGCAACAGCCTACTTTGGAAGAGAACAAACCAACTTCCAGCTGAAGATGAAATCAGGAAACGACTTTGGAAATGGATAGGACATACATTGCGCAAATCATCAGACTGTATCACGAGACAAGCACTAACTTGGAATCCTGTTGGACAAGGAAAAGAGGAAGGCCAAAGAACACACTGTGTCGAGAGTTGGAAGCAGACATTAAAAGAATGAACAGTAACTGGAGACGGCTGGAAAGGATTGCTGAGGACAGAGTTGAATGGAGAATACTGGTGAGCAGCCTATGCTCCTCTGTGAGGGGTAACAGGCGTTAGTAAGTAAGTACATACAATTGTCATGCTAGAAAATGTATTGTTATTTAGGACCAATGAAATGAGTAATGATTATAAAAAATTATAAGTGATTCTACTGTAGTCAGTTATTTACTTTTGAGTTACATGAAAATGTTATATTACAGGACATAAAAACAAGTTAGGAAAGATAATGCAGGATTTGTTTGTTTAAATGTGATATGGCGTGAACTACAGCCGATCATGATATACCATTGATAAAAACAGATACTGAAAGACCCGAACACCAAGGCAGTTGCTGTTTGCCCCCACGTCTGTCTCGTAATGCTTAGTTCCTTACCCCTAAGACAGATCTAGGAACACCTAGTGAAGTGAACCAACAATTAACCAGTTAAATCGGACTATATTTCAAGTACTTCTTTAAATACATGTTAAACCTGACCATACAGTCGACCAATTAGGAAAATAACATCGATACTCAATAAAGACGTAATTCATAGTGAACTGGAATAACATATACATTTATTTAACTATAATTCATAAATAGAAAATGACGTACAAATACTCAATGGGTCTAACGGGAAGTTAAAGCTAAAGGTAAGTGATATTAATTGAAATAAAATGTCCACTTTACATACAGCCAGAATAAGTGAAACAGTATTCCGACAAACATTCTCGAAAGACGATCATTTTCTTTAGATGCCCGAAGTAACAAAATGACTGATGGAAGTACTGCTATAACAAGCTGAAAATTAGAATGAAGACAATGAACTTACAGTTAAAAAGACTAAACTGACTGTGGACGATGTGATTAACAATGCAGCGCAAGAACTAACAAAGGTAATCTTACGAGTACATAAAAGTGGGTCAGGTTATTTCATAGAAATGGCTTCATAAAAATTTAACAAGTTTGTTAACTAATAATTGTGAATGATTTTGTAATTTCAAGTCACACGTCTATGATAGAGAAGCAATAAGCCATTGCAATATTGAAAGCACAGTAACCACTTAGTTTCAGTTACGAATGAATGTTTGCGAGAAACCAGGCGCAAACTTTTCTTTTAGTTCTTTTAATGTATGCATCTTTGTAAGTACATGTTAACTGGTCAGTACAATTTGAGGTAACGTGAGTGAATTATGTGTAGAAGAATGGTTTATTTGATTATGTGAAACTTGTTCTTCAGCTAGATAGATTTTTTATTACAAACATTAACCTGAAATCTACTTTATTAGCAATTTCATTACTTTCCAAACCAAGTGTTTTACTTAACCATAAAATAACTCGATCTATTTGTTCTTGTCTTTTCATTATTACGAATGAATCCGCGACTAATGAACTTACTTCTTTGACAAAATAACAGTTTAGTTGAAAAGTTTAATAAACCATGTTTAAACTGATGACAACTGATCGGAGGTGCTATTGTATGCACACGTGCATAGATGCAAATTTCTATACCTCAACAGTACAGAAAGATTAACGCTAAATTAATAGAAGTATCAGTCACTTCAACGATGATACAAATAATAAAGAGTGGACATATTGAATGTGGTACAGAGTGCAAGAATTAGTTTTAGAAAGAAAAGCATAAAATTATTTTAAACTCATGACTTAAGAGAGGACAAAGAATGAATACACCCACATCATTGTGATCAATTCTAAGCCATATCGCTCACAGTCTCCAAACCTTATATACAGTATTCACAAGGACCACAGGTCGTCTGCAATTACCAAGACGACTCAAACCAGGAACCCATAAATTCATGGAATGATGCCATGTTTTAAGTTAGGCTGCTCCAAAACTATTTTCCTTCGATTTCAATATCTGTCAGGATTGCGTGTCGAGGCAAGGACTATTATGAAGTGATTATTTTTGTCGTCGCAGAAATTAACCCCTAATACTCATTAGAGGTATCAAAATATACTACTTATAAAGTTCGAGAATTGTAATATTTTAAAAGCTCGGTCACCGTGGTGCAAGTGTATTCACTCTTTAATTTTATCTAAATCTTAAATCCTATTATTAGTTTCTGCACAACTTTACTTTACTCTCCTCTCATGTATTCTGTTATTATGTTACCTCTGTAATCTTGTAGTGCTGTTTTATGACAACTTTAACCTATGGGCATATTTGCTCAGTTCTACGTTGATGATGATAAGTCTCAATGTGGAAATCTACATTGGGTTGCATATAAATCTACTAGACAAGTTCTAAATAGATAAGAAAAGATTCATCTGAGATCCAACTTACCAATCATAGTATAATTATTATCATTCTTGTAGACAAATTGCTTAATAAGATTCCAATTTAAGAATAAATGTTTAGTTAAATGTCAAATTGAAAAGAATTAAATTGACTGTATTATTTGCTTATTTTTCTCTCTGACTAAAGTTTTCCAAGTTATCTAAATGGTATTTTACTGATATAGTTTAGTAAACTTTTATTCATTGAAATTACATTAGTTTATAGTAAATAACAAAATAAAACTGAAAATGCCAAAATAATGTAAGTTTTTTTTTTCTTCAATCAATTTAACATTCTTTACATCTTTCAATTAGACTGGATACTACTTAAATAAGTATAAAGTTTTAGTTTCAAATGAACTAACTAAAGTATAGTTAAGTTGATTTTATTTTAAAGTTATTAACAGATGTTAGTATGCATGAAACTAATTATCTTAGATTTTATGTTAATTGGCAATCATTATCATGGTGTATCTTTACTGTTGAGAGATCTTCTTGACATTTGTATGAGTATTACAATTGTCATGGCGCAAGATGTGAAGAAAACTGCAATTCAAATTAGCTAGTAAGCAGTGCCTTCAGATTACGATATAGCATCAGTGACTATTGAATAATTCATCAGTTCAATTAGCTCCAGTTCGAACATGTGCCGCCATATATGAAAGCTCAGATGTTATGTTCAAATACCTCTGTAATGAATAATTACACAGAAAACTGGTACTTAAACTTGATGAGTTAATTTTCCCTGTTGATGTTATCGATTACTTACAAGAAAATTGCATGATAAAGACAATAATGCAACACATCTAGACGGATGTATTTACAGATATCTAAATGTAATTGTCAAATTATTGTATCATGTATGAGATAAACTCTCATAACTACTAAAAATTGACTTGTTTCAGGCTAATAAGTATTGAAACTTATGTAATCTAACCGCTGGCGATAAGTATATAAACAAAACTAACATTCAAAATATTGATTCTTTAAACTTGTCAATTAGTATACTTTGTTGAATCACTACGTTAAGATAAATTTCACATAGACATTAGTAGAGAAGTATCATCTAAAGCTTTTTGAATGGTTGATAGAGAAAATAACTATTTTCAACTAATATTTCATTTTTATTGGAACCAGGATATTAGGTTTGTAAAGATGAATAGTAAACAGCATAGCACAGATAAACTAAACTTGGAAGAAGAAAATGAAAATAGTGAACATAAAACACTAATAAGTATATCCTAGAAGCAATGTAAGGGATAGGCTGAGTTTCAGTATAAGCGTATAATCAAGAGAAAAGGTATAAATACCCACAGGAAATGAATAAAGATTATTGCATTAGGTTATCAGTATGTTATCACAATAACAGTTTCTATAATTTTATTAGTTGATTCAGTAAATAATTCTTAAGCTTTCAACAGGACAGAAATTATCAGCATTTTAAATCTTGTCGAAAAAAATTAAACGTAGTTTGAACTATTTCTTACTCTGAGAGTTTAGTTATAACTCAGTGAATCTAGTTTTTTTGGTCTATGTATAGTCGTCAGATTCTAGTTCAAGTTTCTCAAATAGTAGTCGGACGCATACATTATGTAATAGAACAAGATTTTCTTCGTTATCAGTGTCAAGTAGTAAGTAACTCAAATGTCACCATCACTTACATGTCTACTATGTAATTTACTTTGAGAATAACAATTTTTGAGTCAATAAGTGAATGAAAGATAGTTAATTTATTACTGTTTACAAATAACTAATTCAAATAGTCATGTAACACTCGACTCCATAAAACCATATCAAAGGTAATAATCAGTAATCTAATAGAAATGCTTATAAAGTAAGTAAGTTACAATTAAATCAACTGTATCCCTATAAGTTTATGTCTAAACCTAATAACAATCAAGAAACATTTGATAAAATGAACATTTCAACATTGAATTAAACCTACTTTTTTCTTCTATTACTATTTCATATATTCTATTCTAAAATATATTCACTAATTAAACGTTATTAACTATAGTTCTGTTAACATTTGGTTATTTAAGAATTAACTATTTTAAAAGTACATCATAAAATGTAATAATTAAACACATACTTTAAATATTGCGCAAAATGTTTTCAAACGAAATATTCACTATGATTGGTTTATTGTTAATCAACCAATCAAAATGAAGCATTACTGAATTAAAAATAAAACAATCAAATTTGATAAATGTCATATATATATATATATATATATATATATATATATATATAATTTATTTGTCTAGAATTCCAGATGGTGACTATACTTACATACTGAGTTCCATTTATGTTGTACTGACAAGAATTAAACCATGACACTATTAAAACGAATTTGCCTAGAGATTGTATTATTTTGTTAAAATTAAAATGAAAATTTATATAATGGAGTGGTGGGGGAGAGGAAGAGGATTAGATTTATTCGACTTTAATGATAGTTAATTGATTTATATTATCCATTAATAATCTAATGGTAAACAAATTTATTCATTCGTTTTCATCGATATTCATATTAAAATAATTCTATACATGAACATTGAATGTAATAAAATTGATTTCATTTCGAGATATGTTCTTTGGATATTTTAATAAAATATGATGAAGTAAGTGTTTTGACTATATTTTAGAGAATCATTTTTATTTTTACTAAAAACTAATAGAGAAGTATGGTATATAGAATATAGAAATGTTTATAGTGTTGACTAAACGTGTAAAACAAGTTATTGTATAAATGTAAATATTATATTGTTCAGAATCTACTGAAAACTATTAGCTACTATTAGCTAGTGATATTTTGTGTTGTAAAGTTTTTCTATATACTTTATAGTTATTTCTTTATTGAATTGAAATGATTATTGTTGTGGAGATTGATATTTTTAATTGGTTGAATAAGTCACAGATGAATGTTGACAGGGTGCCTTTGAAACCAGGGAGTACTGAATAACTGTTTGTTCTAGCATGGAACTCCTCAGTAGTGTGCATTCCATATTCCTTTTCAGGGGCTTCAGGTTGGCGAACACTTAACCCTCTACACCACTAGGCCGGTATCCAGTGGTAGAATTCCCTATTCCATCAATTTGTTATATATATCGCGCTATACTTCATTATCGTTTAGTTTAAATGAACATGCGATTAATGTATTAGATCGAAGTGAAAAGGAAATTTATACTGACAATATCTAACATTAACTGAAATGTAGACAAATGTCTTCTGACTATTGTATTACTAGTAATTAGGCATACTTTAACATCTAGATGTTAATTGTAAAATCACTTGTTTTCGAAACAGACAGTTTTGGAACCAAAATAATCATATATGTATAAGGAGCATTTAACAAAAATCTACTTTCCTTTGGATGAGTGGATCATTTACTATGTCTGTGCATTAGTATATATGGTCATTATTACAAGATATTTCTCTATTGAACAGTAGAAAGGAATTACCTAATAAACTAATTAGGGATTTCAAGTATCACATGGGTGTTACCTAATTGTCTAAATGATAAAAAAACATTCCGAACTGAGATTAACTTACAAATTGTATAGACATTATCAACATCAAAAATAGACAAGTACCAGAGATCGTAATACTAAGAAAGAGGTAGAAGAGGCTTATTATACTGGTCGTGAAATTTGATAAACTAAGGTTAAATATCAAAACAGATCAAAGGTAATAATAAATGAAAAGTATTAGAACCCAAGTAAATTCAGGGGTTAAACGTACAGTTTTGTCCTTCAGCATCATCCATTTCGTTAAACAATTGAGTTCAAAGAGACAACAAATTGACATTCTGTTCACTGTTTAAACCTAAGAAATCCGGTAGCTGCTATCCGAGATTTCCCTTCATAAACAGTAAGTAAAAATTTCATTCCATCATTTCATCTGATGAAGTAATTAGGTACTGTTTCATTATATGTATGATGTCAATGAAACAATTACTTGTTTAATCATATTCGTTTAATGTATCCTGTGCACTGTGAAAATATATGAATGAAAAATTGTGACAATAAGTGTAACTAAATAGTGATATTTATAAATGTGTGGTTAAAGACTAGTTTTTTTCCTGAAAAAAAAACAGCTGACCAATGTTCCCTGACTTTCAAACGTATCTTACCAACATCACATCTGTGGCAAATTCATTCACTCAAAACTGAATACAAATCTCCACGAACCACTTCAGTTTAGTCAAAGACTAGTTCGTATCCTTACGATACTATTAAGACATTAAAGATATACATTTCAGTGAAAGGATCTCTTAGAAAGTGAATTCATTATCGTGTTATCCATTAGTTTATTTCTGTAGAATTTGTAAAAATGAAAATTTCCGTAAAGAAAATATGAAAAGTAAATAGATCTAGTGATGCAAAAGAGACATTAAAAATAAAATAATCACAAATCAGCAATTTAAGTTATATGCTTATACTTTATTTCAAAGTTTTTCGCCTAATTAATGGAAATCTCTGAGTACAAATAAGACATAAAACTAGTCAGTTTTCAGTAGACCAAAGTGCAAACAGACCAAGTTTGTTCAATCGGTTTCATCTTAAAAGCTGGTATAAATTTCGACTGAGTGAATGGTTTACTTTAAATATTACGAAGGTTTATATCGCAAGATTTCCACTGTGGTATCTTTTTAAAAAATGAACATCTATTACGATAATCTTCTATTGTGCTGTTTAGGAATTTCCATATTCCTGAATTAGTTTTAAGTTTCTACCATTCAACATCAAAGGACAGCTTTTACTAATAAATATCAACCTGTGTTTATTCAGTTAGGTATTTATCTAAACAACATCTGCGAAGATGTTACGGCACATATGAAGCAGAATTTAAAACAAAAATACATAATATTAAATGAACATTTTATTAGTTGATTGAATTCATCAAATATTGATGTTGATAGGAAACTTTTAGAAAAACAGGAAGTGCTGAACAACTGTATCGTCTGAGTATGAAAATCGTCAACAGTGGATACCTTAGATTCCGCCTCAGGGGCTTCATGTTTGCGAACGCCTGACCTTCTCCGCTACTGCGCCAGCATTCAATGGTAGAATTTTCATCTCCACATCGTATTAGTCATCAATCCTGCAGTAACTAAGTAGTCTCATAAGTAGCATAGTATGAAATTTATGTTTTACAACGTTATTTTTAAACTATGTAGCTCAAATATATCGCATTATTCTGAATATCTTCGTCTTCACATTACATCATGCAATTATAGATTGATTAACATTTGTTAATTTAATGATGTTCAAAAGCAATGAAACGGGAAGTTTAACGTTCTTTCACAAATAGAGAAAGACAAAAACCAAAGAAATGATTTCGGTGAAATGCAATATCATGATAACAGAAGAAATCAATGAAGTGTTTTATTGAGAAATTGTGTAGCTTTGAAACATATCAAATCAAACCCTCTATATTGAATTCGTTAACACTGTCTTGAGTAAATTATCACATAAACACTCAGTATTCAGTAACTTGTAATTTAGACATACTAGTGTTTCATTACACACGTTAACATCAAAGCTCAAACGTAATTTGTTCATCATATAGTCATGTCAAATAATATTTTGAGCTGTAGAATTAAAACAATTTTTCTCATGTGCATTAGGTATGCATCATTTTGTTAAAGGAAATAATGAGTATGCCCTGAATTTCTCTAAAAAATACAGTCCAACTGTAATAAAAAGTTTGATATACTGCTATATCGAGGCACTCAGCTAGAGATGCACATATGTCATTATAAACGCATCAGTTGCATACTTAGAAATTATCAAAAAGAAAATGAAAACTTTTGTAAGAATTCAGTAATATTAAAAAAATTATAAAATAGACCTCACATTCCATCCAACTTACTGTAAACCAAAATAATCAAAATCAGAATATGCAGCATGAAGAGTAGCTGCCGTTCCGCAGTTTGAGATATCTTTGTGATATCAATAAGCAAACAGGGTAACGTTATCTATCGCTAATCGAACAAGCAAATCAATGCTATGATCATTATTCTCCTGGTTGGTCTTTTGAAAGGTTCATTGAAAATCATTTTCTGCCAGATAGTCATCATAACTGAAGATAAATAATTTTTGGCATTTAAAGTACATTTATTTATAAAGAACATGTGATAAGTTTAATTTCACTGATTTTTCTAAGTTCATAACCATATATGCGAATGCTGAAACTCATAAATGTTACAGCCTAAATGAGTTTAAGGTCTGTTAGTTGGCCTTATTTTGATACCACCTCCATAGAGTCTGTTGAATATTGAATGGTCTAAGTATTAACTACTCAATCAAGCCCAAAATTGACGATAAAGATGCGTAACTTTAACGACAGTAAAGCATAACACTGTTCAAAAAAGGTTCATTTTTAACATCATAGGGTAACCTTTATAGTGTCGAATACATTAAATACTAAGTTGTTGTTAATTAAATGAGAGATGACACAAAAATCAACAATACACCTAGAATGAAACCAATAATTGAAATTAATCTAAAATCTTACATAACTCTATGCTTAACGTTAACCCTATCACAACTTTAACTATGAAATAAAAAAAATCAATTTAAGAATCCCGTTGGTTACAAGAAGGAAAGTTTATCGAAATCTGAAATTATTCCATCCATGGGAAATTTGTATTCCATTCTTGAAATTGCCTTTTCGATGGTAAAATATTTATTTCAATAACTGTACTCTGATTGGATGAAATCACTTTAAATTTCTTGAGGCTGATTGGTTCCTTTGTAAACTCAACATCTCAGTTTATACTGATTGGATAAAATGATTAGTCATCAGGAATATTTTCAGCTGATCAGGTGTTCCTCTATACTAGTGATAATCACAAAATTTTCCCATGCATAAAAATCTTTCCACCTTCCCTTTTACTTACCTAGATATTTTAGCCAACACCATGCCTTAATTTATCGATTATGGAATAAGTAGTAATAGAATTCAGTTCACTGGTTATAGGAAAGCATATGGACTATTCAATCCTGGCAAATATTATCTCTTGTCTTAATGACAAACAGTAATAATTGTGATGGTAATATTATGGAATTCGGTTCATATGCAGTTACGTCTACTGAGAACTTATTCCAAAGCAAATTAACGTTTTTGTGTAGTTATCGTAGTCATTGACTTCTGGTGAAAAATAACTGAAACTATGCTTATAGTAAAGTGATTAATATGGGAACAAATCGTTATATTGTGCTAAAATATTGCAGAAGTATACATTTCATATCCTTCTATTTGGAAATCTTTCTAGGATCGTAAATCCCATCACACTAACCATCATGTAGTGAAATAAAAATTTCTTAAGTATTTACTCTATGGGCATATTTGCCAGCATTCAGTTAACACACATTTTGGATTATTGGTGAATGTTGGTAGGTGATTTACTGATAAAAAGAACAATAAACAGTTTATAATCATTAAATTGAAATATGATGGTGGTTTACGAAGGATTGAAGCAATTGTTCCCGTTCACACAAAGGTTTTAGACAGTACATATTGTACAGTCATAATGTGTCATCATAAGATTTCATAGTCACTGATTCTCGTGATTATGAAGATATGCTGGTAGTCTATCTTTTCAAGTAATTTCTCTTCACTGTTATCTAAAGATGACATCAGACGGATAAGGAACCATAAGTGAATTTGAAATCTAATTATTGTACATTATCAAAATGAAGCTTATTCACTATTTGGATTGTAATACTGTCAGTCAGGCATTTAGGGTAATACGGAACATTATCTTCATCAAACTATAATCAAGTTGTGCCCTTAGAAATTGAAATTAATTGTTAATCCCAAGGCTTGCATAGATTACTTTTAATGAACAACAGTCTCTGACAGCAGGTTAGTGTTATATCTCGTGCCTGATAGCTTGACTAGCCGAAGACAACTTCAGCACTAGAATGCCTTAGAACCTCTTAGTCACAAATTCAAAAGATGACAAGACAGGAAACTTTATTCTAGTATGATAAAGAGTGAGTTATGTGTAAAATAATCGCATATTTATAGTTTTCTGAAGCAACAAAATCAGTATTATTATTCATACAATCCTAAATATGAAGCTACAACTATTATCCAATCAGAACGCCCCACACCGATATTCTGAAAGATTATGTCGATCACTGGTTGAATGTTATGTCTCCGGCTTTTTTAAGAGTTCTGGGGGCTTCGTTGAGCTGTCCCAATAATTGGTTAGCACAGTAAAATTGTTTTTAGAAAAATGATGTAATGAAATCGTTTTTTATATTGTTTAAAAAGATCTACTATGCTATTCATATGTTCAACATAGTTAATTAAATCTGTATAATATTATGGTTTACTGTGAACAAGCAGAAATAAACGACTATTACATTATGTTTTGAACTAGATTGTGGCTTAAAAGTGGAATGCATGACGCGCCTTTTGTCCTACTTGGAACTTGTCGGCTTGATTTACCTACGCCTTAATGTTGATGTTCTTACCGGAACTCGAACTCTGTTCGTTTCTTGCCACACGCTACTGTGTTCACCACTAGGCTACTGAGTCCAAGTGCATCCAGCTGATGTGTCCCAAATAGGACTAAACGCGAGTTCTTTATTCCGCTTTCTAGCCACAATCCAACCAGATCAGTACTAGTGAACTATAGTTATATCGAGGCAATCCTCTCAGGATTCACATATGGCAACATTGACTGATCACTTTCAGTCCATGACAGATCAACGGGAAGATCCAGATACATTCAAATCATACACTATCATATTAGTTAATAGTAAATAAATGAATCAAATACTGAGAACTTTCATTCAAATATCAATCAACATATATATTTTATTAAGAAAACTATACTAAATCAAATGACACTTTATCATCTTTTCAGATCTCATGTTGAAGATATTACTTTATTAAAGACATACTTATCAAAAGACATTGTATTTTCAGGTAGATGAAGCATAATATAGGAATGACTTAAATATATTTAGTCTTCATTGTCATATATGCATTGTTAGCACGTTGCCTAGATATAATTATATGTAACACATTATAGAAAATTTAGTTCACAATAGAATCCAGGAAATATATTGTGTATTATGTTAGATTCGTTAGTAAGATGTACTTGTAGTTTATAATAATAATGTTCATAACCACGCTCAAATCCAGAACGCTTAATTTCAAACACTTAATACGATATCCATAACACCACATTCAGTACATGTATGATTTACATTAAGGTAGTGTTGTAAATATATGTATATTAAGTCTATTTGGATGTATTCATCACAGAATAATGTTAGCTGGATACCACTGAAAACCGTGGATCAATCAACACAAGTTACATCCTTGCATGAAAAGAATTACTGAATGCTATTAAATATTAAGTTTACATTATAGGCTTAGCTAAGTAAATCAGACTGATCCAACTTCTGAAACATCGCCTTTCTATATATTCAGTTTTTATAAAGGAACAACATCATATAAATTCTGTCTACACAAACATACACTGTATACTACTTAAATCTGACGAGTCAATTATTAAGTTCACAAACTGTGTATATTTCATTCAACAAACATGAGTGTTCCAATCATTTGAATGCATTTCTACCATGAATGATATTAGCAATCAGTCAACAGTAAATTCATAGTGTATAGCTAAACTATACTGAAACATTAAGTGTTTTACACATGTTTCACTAACAGAATGCATTGATTTACTTTTATCCAATTATTGTATCAGTAATATTTGGATCAAGATGGATTTTAAAGTGATCGTTACACTTTTTATTTTATATTCTCAACATTCCTAATGTTAACAAAATATTAACGAAGAAATATTCAGCTACATGATGAATTATAAGCTACTTAACATCCAATCATTACTAATTTAAATATATTATCATGATTCTTATTTATGTCACTAGTGAATTACACCATAATGCCAATGATTTATAAGCATATCTACAAGAATTTCTAGCATAATTTTGAAAGAACATGATTACAGCAAACGTTATTAGCTCAGAGTTGGAATATCTCGTCACTCCTCGTTACATTGCTGCAATAGAATAATTCTTCTAAACTGTCTACATGACCAAAACGTCACCGACTGATAAAAGCATAACCCATCAAATTCAATAGTCCTAAGCTGAATTTCGTATATATATATATATATATATATATATATATATATATATATATGCTTCTCCCATTACTTTGTAAGTACATTTCACAGAATAATAATAGTGACAAAATGAGATTACTAAATGAATAATAATGATACCAAACATAAAGTTATAAATCAAATTATTAAGAATTTCAATATGCATTCTACTGTAGTTCCTCTTTCTGTGGACTAATATATGACTTCATTATGTACTTCATGGATTCTGTTATGGAGTCTGTATCGTTATTAATATTCTAGGATAATATGGAATATCTTACACTTCAATAACTGTCTTTTACGAATACTCAGAAACTCGGATAATATTGAAATACAAGATGCTACGGGATATTCTATTCCAAAGAGTCACAATCAAGCAATCTAATCCAATTTTGAGGGGTTATGTAAAAAAAATTGTATATTATTCAATTAAGCTAGAACACACATATTGCAAAACGAAATATGTGCGATTATTTAAAACTCCGCTTTATGTTCAGGTGTATCAGTGAAGGCGCCATATAGAAAGATAACCGATGAAACATAAGTATATATATATATATATATATATATATATATATATACAAAGTTTCAAATGATTGGATTCTTTTAAAATGGATGGCGGTAGGGTACCATTGAAAACCAGAGAACACTGGACAGCTTGTTCGTCCTAGTATAAAACTTCTCAGTAGTGCGTACCCCAGCGACACAAAGAGTTAAGCGTTAGGCAACATGAAGCCTATGTGACGGAATCTAGGGTGTGCACTGCAAAGGAGTCCGACAGTAAGACACAACAGCCCTCCAGTTCTCCCTAGTTTTGAATAGTACTTAACTAACATCCATCCATGTTTAATTCAATCTGCTTATATATGTATATATATTCATTGAAATAATAATGACATAACATTGCTGCATTGCTTAAACTATATCTACTATTCATTTTATTATGACAGATAAATGACAATAGAAGTTATATCAAATCATGCTCTGACTCTTTATCTATTTTTTTAAGTCAGCTTCATTTCGACAATGCTCAAAATCAAATAATCATGGTGTTACAATGATATTGTGTCTATTCACATTATTGATGACATGATAATTATTGTTTTTATAAGTCAATACTTACTGCTTACAGAGACAAGAGAAAATATGCAACGAACTCTTAAGGTAAGTTAGTCAGCATTTGTTTCGGTTTATGATAAATATTAACTGTATGATAAATTTGAATTAACTTACATGACAGAATAATGTTAGATGACTACTGAAAACCATAATCCACTAGACATCTACTTCTTCATAATAAGGAAATCTTTATAAATATATATTCATGATTTCACGATAGATCAAAACCATGATAATCGGGTTTCATAGGGGCTTCCATTTTTAAATCATTATTTTGCGATGTTCTCAGAGTCATGTGTGCATAACATACTCATAAGTGACATACTTGTTTAATGCTAATCATGCTTTCTCCCTAAACCTTAAGGACTATTCCATAATATCACCCGCTAGTAAGCATGCTCTAAATGTTATGATTATAGTGTTATGAAGACTGTTGATATTTTACTCGACGAATTGACGTTAGTGAGATCAAAAACAACAAAGAGTAATAGTATCGAAATGTTTAACGGTAGGCACTAACAACATTACCGTCAGTTGAATATAGGTAACTAAGGCCATGTGACTAGTAGAGTGCATTAATGTCAAGTATGCAGCAGTTATCAGATAATAGTATATGGGTTAAATCGTATAACACTGCAAAATGGCTAAAGTTAGAAATGTAGACTATTAAACGCAGGTTTAAAAACTAGGAGTCCTCTGTGAAATCTATAGTTCCTGAATTCAACTCACTATATGGTCATAAAAAAGTCGGATATTAGAACGAAATAGCAGTATAATGTTTCCTAACTTTCAGTGGTTTCAGCTAATCCTGATCCATTGTATCAAGTGAAATTTCAACAATCTTCACAACTCTTAAAAAACACCCGTTAACTTGTGTTTAAATACAGTGACGTTGGAGGTATAAACAAAGTCGCTAAATTGTGGCGAAATCTATTGGTACTATTTGATTTTACATGTTTAAGGTAAAATGTGTATAACATCACTTATGTTTCAGTTTACCGGTATCCAGTGGGAAATCAGTCAATAATTCAATTCTGGTTAGTCCTTGAATGGTTAGGAGATCGGATCTCGTATTTTCACATATTATTTCTTTTAGGATGTAAATTAACCTTCCGTAATAATTCTGTATTTTTGTCTGTAATCATCAAGAAAGTCAATAGGACATTCAATCACACTTCAAGAAGATTTTATCTCATAACGAAAAGTAATATAAAGTTATTACGAATCCATCAGTCAAGATGTTGCCCTTATGGCATGCGGTGAATAAATCCAAATTAAACAAATTACTACACTTTTTCTGTCATAAACATCGTTGATTTAATGTTTTCATGATTGTTTTACCATCTTTAAAGCCGAGACATACACCACTTTAGCTTAAACTATTCTGTCAGTTCCTCACTGATATGAAGTTTTTAAGTAACCATTATCTCAGAAATATAATTTGATACTGATATATTATGTTTGAAAGAGAAAGTTAAAAAACGGTTATGTATAATTGCAAATTTCCTATGTAATAATGCCCTCCCGCCTAAAAGTCCTTCATTTAACATAGGAACATAGGAAGAAATGAAATAAAATGTGTTGCATTAAAGAAAAAATTAACCTTTTCTCAACTTTTCTTCAAAGATGAAGATATAACTGAGATAATTAGTTTTGAACTGAATTCTTCATCAAATCTCTTTTCATTCTTCACTGGATCCATAACACACAATTGTTTGAGAAAATTTCTTATTTAGTTGATTATAGAAGTCAGTAGTTTTAAAGAAGTAAAAATTCGTTCATACATTTTTAATTAGAAAGTAGTTGGATCTTCCTGTTGATTTATCATAGACTGAAATCGATTAGTTTCTGCTATCATGTGTATATCTTAAAAGAATTGGCTTGAGATAGCAATAGAGACTGATCAATTTCAGTCCATGACAGATCAACAGGAAGATCCAAATACATCCAAATAACATAAGTTTACTAGCTGCACACGCGTGGCTGTCTGCAGTCGGTAGCCTAGTTGTGAACGTAGTGGTGTATGGCACTAAACAAGTAGAGTTCGAGTCCCGGCGTGAACACTGACACTGGGAAAAATATACGTCCAGTTGACGAGTCCCGAACAGTACGAAACGAAGGTACTAGATTTCACCTACTAGTCATAATCCAACACACATAACCCATTATTAAAGTAGAAAAACATCATACAATATAAACATAAGCAAGCAAAACCTAAGAAGAACATTTTCTAATTCATTGAAAACTCATCATCTGAATATGCATTAATAACAACATCAAAATTCAAACTGGTACTTGAACTTAAGCCGTTACATAAAAGACTGATTGATTTCAGTTCATAACAATATTAACGAGATGATACAAACATTACCTCTCTTTCAAATTATACGCATAAAATCAAGTCACTTTTACAAAAGAAAAAAACAACTGTTTTTATTTTGCTTCATTAGTAACAGAAACGTTTACTTTTTAAACTGAATGAAATTTGTTTATATTAATTAAAACAATAGTTAGCTTTAATATAAACTATAATTGAATGATACAGAATGAAGTACTCATTGATCGACGTCATTATAACTTCATTAGGTATTGAAACTCTTGAAATGAAACCCAATTAAATGTTGATTGGTGTAATGGACAAAATATTTCAGGATATTGTCTACTTATTAGAATTCATAAGAATATTGATTAAATTACTACTGTTTTATTTCAATTAAGCGATGTCGATTGATGTAGTATGAACACATGTTTTTCTTTTTGTGTACATATATAACGAAACAAAGATTAATTAAACACTGGAAACCTTGGACAGCCGTTTTTTTCTAGTATGGGACTCATTAGCAGTGTACACTATAGATTCCGCCAAGAAGCTTCAGTATGGTGTATGCTAAACTGTCTACACTGGTGGGCCAGCATTCAATAGTAGAATTTCCACTCTCATCAGTTTGTGGTATACAGAGTAATGATAACCCATTATTGTCGACAATAACTGTTTCACTCCCGACTATTCCGAACTCCATTAATCACGATTTCTTACTATTGCTTCGGGGTGCATACTACAGAGGTGTCTCATAGTAGGACGAAACAACTCTCTAGTGCTCCCAGGTTTTCAATGGTACTCTGAAAACATCAATCTGTGATGAATTCAATCATCTAAAAAATACCAATCTACACAAACTATCTCAATTTGATTCTTTTATCGCGAACAAACATTTGTTTTATGGTGATACAAATAAATTTAAATGATGCAAACAGTAGAAATTTCCGGATAGTAACTAACTGTAATGCTTAATGATTGAACATATACATATTTTAACGTCTAGTAAACTTTCAGTAAAAAAGCAAACCATCATTATGCATCTTTATTATAATGAAGTTAACATTTTAGGGTTAATCAATAAGTCACTTTACATTGATTTACAGAATAAGTTGACATAGGTTAATGTAATATCTAGGCATCACTTGAATGAAAGTCACCAGCTTGAAGTTTAACAGTGATTAATGAACAGTTATACTTAAGTTAATTGTGACGTAATGTTTCCGAAATAAATAGCTTTAAATATTCCTTTATCATCTTATTATGTGAATAAATGGAGCTTATACAAGACCTTCATGTCGCCATGTTATTACGTCCATTTAATAATTTTATTTTCAGCTAACTGATCACTACTCATTTCATTTGTAATGAATATTAATCAGGTAATAATTGCATAATCAATTTTATTTCATACTTGAGTCACCGAATTCTAGTCGTTTGCCTTAGTCAGTTTTTATACTTTTGTTATTCCAGTTTACTGTCAATAAAGATGAAATATATGGGACTCTGAAATGAATTTTATTTCCCAATTTTATTGATTGTATTACTTTTGTATTCGCATTAAGATTTATATCAAACTTATTACTATAAGAATTACTGAAAGATAAGTATCCATGATCTAAAAAAACTGCTACAATGACCTTGTTAATGATGGCCTAGAGGAAGCTAGCCAATGGAACTTGCACTATTACTATGACTTGATAGAATCCAGAAATGGTGATAGGTTGCTATTATGCGTAAGTAACCAGAGCCTACTTCAGGGGTATGGATAAAGAGAATAATCACTAATGGATGAGAGCTAAGACCAAATCATTCATTCAATGGACAACAGTAGCTTTAATATATCATTTGTTGGACTAAACAGTAATAGAAAATAAAAGATACAATAAGAACTGGATCAGGAGAGTTATGTACAAAAATCGGTTAAATGAAGTATTAAGATTACAATAACTTGGAGGAAGAAAGATTGATATAACAGCAGTTAATAAATTTAATAAAAGATTACAATTTAGAAAATACAAATAGCATTGTTACTAAATGTTTAACGACTACAATATATCAATAGAGGTCCCAATATCACGAAGAATAGGCTCTAGATATTGCGATGCCGATTCCTCGCCCTCATTATAACACATGCTTTCATTAGAAACCATGGTTTTTATTAAGCTCAAAACCCTTAATTAGTCATGAAAAATAGGAATTTCTTTCAGTGGAGATCTCTAAACGTTACAATTTCATTTACACAGCAATACACTCGTTTATATAAGAATGATAATAATAAATTATAATAACAAATGAATAGACCTAGCAACAAAAGAAAGAGTAAATTAAAGTAATAACCTTGAATAATAGAGAATCAAAAAAACACAATACAATGTTATTCATATCTAGATGGTCTTAATGAAGAGAGAAATCTTTACAATCAAGTTAACTAAACAATACTATAGAAATTTCAGAATAGACAACTAAATAATGATAAGTAGATAGAAAGTAATAAGTATAGATCTGATAAGATAAATCAGAAAATGAAACGAATCTAAAATATGAATGCAAACGATTATGATTATTATATTATTATCAGATTTATTTACCATTGTATAGCTATGAAAATGAGATCGCCAAAAACAGATCTATTCAACGATCGGAATATGCTTGTTTATCAAAACTGGAATCTATTCACAAATACTCTATTTTAGATAACAATAAATTTAATTTGTTATCTTGAAGTTTTCATTGATGTTTATTTTTTTAAATAATGAAGGTTTTTAACATTCGACAGATCACCTTCATATTATCTCTTAAGAGATTAAAAGATCCAGGCATTACAAAACAAAGTAATCTATTGAGGTTAGATGATTAATTTGTCTTATAGTTGAAGATATTCAACACTTGAATTCAATATCTACTTAAAACCGTTAATGCTGAAGATATTCTTCTATTATTTAGAAATTATTTACATAAACTACAAATACTACTTACTGAATAAATGATGACATTCACTTAAATGCATGTAACATTATCCTTATACTCGTTTGTTGATAATGTTTTGTAAATACGTTTACTATGCATAGAATTTTATTCTATGCTTCATTTTCTATTAATTAAATCATTACCTACCTATTTAGGTTGATTTACCAAATAATAAAACAGAAGTTAATTTTCAAAACAATTTGAGTCAAATAGTTGAATCAAAGTCAAATATTATACAGATTCTAATGACATCTGGTAAGTAGTTTTCAGTTCATTATCTTATTTCTACTGTAATCCCTATCACGTAGTATTCACAGTAACTTCTAGTTAAGTAAAACATCAAGCATTTTACGAAACTATTAAGAAAACAAGTATTGTTTTAGTTAGATTATGGTAGACAAGTAAAATCCCGGACTAGCGTTTCGTTCCACCTGGGACTCGGCTAAATGTATTCCCTCTTACTTAAAATTAGACTGATTACTAAAGTAGCTATAGATTGTGTTTACAAAGTGGCGAATTTCTTACACAATCATTTGTTTAAAAATCTTGTAAGTCATTCATAAGGATCAATTTAGTGTAATTCACAGGGTTGCGTATAGGTTACTGTAAAGTGCACTACGCTACATAACTATGTAAATTTTCATAAATTTTAAGGAAGGTTTTTAGTTCAACTGTCTGTAGAGGATTGTTTTCAGTAATTCACAACGTTCTTTGAATTTTTCATGAATATCTACATTGTCAGATTTTGTGTCACTGATGTTTATCAAGATTATCAATAATCAGTTTATATAAACCTAGACAATCATTTAACTTATACATACTTTAAACAGTGATGTTAATATAACCAAGTTAGTACGTTTCATAAACCAATGTATCCCTTCTTAAGGTTGAGTGTCTATGTTTCTTTACTTATATTCTCAATTACATTGCCTCAGCGTATCATGTTAGTCTGACCTTCATATTTTTTACATGTCATAAACTGTTCTATTATTACTCCCTCTATGCTTATCAATATTTAAGACATTGATAATTCGACATGATTTGATATATGTTTTTGGATGAACTGGTTGATAGGTTGTTTGTGCTTCTACTACTATGGAATACAAGCCAATACAATGGCAACTGCTCTATTAATTCGTGATTGTAATTCGGAAAACTGAGTTCTAAATACCAATAATATCAATTCATGAAGGGTGGCTCAGTAGTCTAATGACACGGCGTTCGTCGAGTAGCCAGTAGGTCCTGAGTTCGACCCATAATAAGATCATGAATTACCCACTATTAATGTGTTCTATATTTACATAGAATGGCTATTCAGTGCTTCTAAATGATCAAAGCCTTTTTAATTCAGGACACTTAATGATATCAATGTGTTTAATAATGTCATCACATTTATGTTAGAATAATTTAGAGAACAATCAATCAACCATTGAGAATTATGATTTGTATGGTATATATTTACATCTTCAGTACTAAATTAACTCATGAATATTATAAGTACTTAGGATTATGCAGTAACATCTGTGAAATGCTACTTGATTCCGAGAATTTCTTTAAAAAATTTTAGATGGCGACAGAATATTCCCGTCCAAAGTTCAGTTAAAAATATGAAAGACAGCAGAAAGACAACACAAACTAACACTAAATTAGATGTTCAAAAGTAACAGCCTGGTTAAAATTATCTATTTTCTACCGTCGATATCATATGAAGCTTCATGTTGTACTGTTTAGAAAACGTCAAATTATATATGCATACTCAATAGTTTAGTGGTGAACACTGTGGTGTTCAATATCAACAGTTTAAGTCCCAGTGTGAACATCAACACCTGTATAGATGTATATTTAACTGACAAGTCCTAAGTATGATTAAACTTGGGTCCTGAATTCCACTTTCCTAATATAACCTAACTATATATAAAATACATTCTACCGATAAAACATATTGAGAAACAAGTAAGCGACGATTTCTAGAAGTAAATCTGTTGAAAGTGGCTCATTGTGTAGATTAGACACGAGACATAAGAAAATTATAACATCAGACATATTATCGTACTTATATTCATACAGATAAAGCATTAATCTAATCACACTTAATCGATAGTAATCGTGTTATAGATTAAACTAAATCATTCATAGTAATTTGCCATATACCCTTCCACTTTTAATGATTACATTCGAAATTATCCTTCAGAGACTAGGCAGTTTTAGTACAACAAGCTTAGTCTTTGTATTCACGAAATCTTTGAAATATGTTTGTCTTTTCATTGATCAAAGAAGATTCAATAGAAGCTTATACTGACTTGTTAAGTCGCTTTAATTTTTTTCATCTTCATTCGTGTATACAGTTCGCTATTTTGTTTATTTAAACAATTCTATATTTCATACAATATGATCTGCATGACTTATTTTCTTAGCAAGATTCTTTTTTTTTCTAGTTTGACGTATTTGAAAGTGTTTTTTATGATGTTACCATATCAATTTTATATTTATCAGAAATTCTATTACTACTGGATCTATTGCCTGGATATCGACTGTTACTTCCTAGTATTAATGATTATGTTATCTGTTTCATTATAATCACTTCCTTGAATTTGTACTTTCATTGTTTTGATATAAGGTAATCAGAAACACTGGATACGTAGCCAAAGATCAAGATTTCATGCTAGTTAGTACTCTGTAGTAATTGATCTACTCAATGTTGAAGAAAATGAAATCAGAATCATATCAATTTTATATTTTTAACTCCTAATCACTAAGTGAATTACGTATAAATAGGCAACTACTAATTGAACTTAGACTTGATGGGGATCTAAATGAATATAAAATTGTTCACTTGTATTCCTTGTTTATTTTTTGTTGTGAAGTATTGTTGCTCTTAAAAGATATTGAGGTTCAATTGCATAATCATATTCTAAACGACTATAAGTTGAGCGGAAGTAATGTTTAGCAATAAATGAAACGATATACAACGAATGTTATAGCTGATAATATACTTATCTAATGTTTTATGTAATATTTTTAGTAGCAACCAGTAGAATAAATACTTTGAACATAAGTATGAATTAAGTTGAATTGTGGTCGACAAGTAGAATCTAGGATGCGAGTTTCCTCTTATTTGGGATATGTCAGGTGGATGTATCAGAATCTCAGTATTGTTGTTCATACTGTGAATCAAAGTGTGTGTGCTCAATGTAAAACGCTACCTTTTTCTCTACTAGACACCTGAATACAAAGAGTGGGACCTCATTAACTGGTATGCACGCATAAACTGAAGGTATTTGCAACTTCCCTCTGATTTGTAATAAGTTGAAAGCGGTCAGTTCCTGTTGCCATATTCACATTTTGAGTAAAACACCTCGATATTTAAACATAAGTTATATAATTCACACTATTTTAGTTGCTAATGTTTCGGAATGCATTCTACACGAATGGCATCAACAATTTGCGATAATATTCAATTGGATCACTTGATGTCTTATCCACTATTCTGTTTCGGATTGTTGAATCCAATAGAACATAGATTATTCTTTTCCAATAATAATTATATTTCTTGTTCATGTTCATTCCACGATCATAAGGTGTGATGTCAAAATGACCTTATATGTAAATCAAGTTAATCATTTCTATTCATTATTAAAGTTAGATCTTAGCTGAAACTAATATTTTGTGCAACTTATGCCTAATGTTGGATGGTGGATAGCATGATAAATGCGGGATCTAAGTTACGTCTCATTCGAGACTCATCTGCTGTACGCAGCTTTATCCATTAACCGCAGTTCAATATTAGTCATACTTGTGAGCCAGCGCTGTATTGAGACTATCCATTGAAGATGCATATATAACAAAAAATATATAAAAAAATGATTCTCAATGTAATGATAATAACAACGTATTTGATCAGCCGATCACATGTATATAGAAATATAGATAAGATAATTAAATTTTACTCACCTACCTCCTCTCATCAGGCATGAAGTAACTTGTAATCATTCCTATTCTCTTTTTTCCTACATCTCCATCTAATACAGCAAGTTCCACAGATCAGCATTCTCGAGAGGAAGAACATAAATTTCCTGAAAGTGGATCAACAGAAAGTTATGATCGTCATGATAAGTCATTAGTATCTTTAACGTTAACGACGCCCAAACCAACAACAATTAATAGAATAGAATCTAATTTTATAACATTCAAACAATCTGATTGTTATTTATATTGTCCAGCTATGCATCTTTATGAGAAATTTCGTCTACATTTCACATTTCGTACGTCACAAGAACACGGTTTAATACTATTTAATTCCGACAAACAAGGTGTTGATTTTATAGCATTCGAATTAATTAAAGGTTATTTACATTTTGTGTTCGACATGGGAAGTGGATCTCAGCGATCTGCGTTGACTACACATAGTGTTACAGACTTTTATTGGCACAATGTGGAACTTTTCAGGTGAGCTATATATCTTGGCAGTAATGACACATATGACATGGGCTTTTGTTCTACAAATATATAAACGTACCTGGTAAGTGTAACCCACGATAAGCGTTTCATCCTATTCTGGACTCTTCATTGATGAAGCCAATGGCGTTTGGCACGAAACCAACTGAATTTGAGTCTTGATGTGATCATCAACACTGAAATGCAGGCACATCCAAATGACGAATCCAAAACAGGCCAAAACACGAGTCCTGGGTTTCGCTTGCTAGCTACAATCTAACTTACATCATACTTATAAACAGTCGATATATTGAAGCGACTCGCTCAAGAAGCACATGTGTTAATAGATAGTGACTGATTTCAATCCATAACAAATTAATGGAAAGATCTAAATACATTCCAATTATAGATGTTTTTGTCCCAGAATTTTTTATATCTGGTGTTCATTGTTCTCCATCTAAATGCTTATTTATACGTAACTGCTAACATTCAGGCCTGTTAGATGATAACCTTATGTATAATAAGAAAACTCACTAGATAAGATAATTTATAAAAGTAGTATAACTAACTTTGATAAATATTTAGAAGGGTGATAGATTGGTATGGAAAGTAGTGTTTATATAAAAGTGTACATAATGAGTTACAAGCGATTTCCTATTAAGATGTGTGGTCACTCATTTCGAATAAATGGATCATCATTAATCATGTTTCCTTTTCGGTGAACATAAAGAGGGTACATCTTTTCTTCATAAACTTATTATTTAATGTTCAAGCAGATGTTGTTCATGAAGGCTTCTATCATATGAAGAATAATTAGTTAAGTTACTTTCACCAGCAAAGTACTTGCTTATTTATATTTGAATATGCACTAAGTATAATGAAATTTTGTCATCGAATTATAGTCAGGCATATACTTATGACATCTTCAGTCTGCTACTCATTTTAGTCCATTCTGTATTCTGTCTAAATTCCTTCAGAAATGATCTTGAAAACAATATACTTCAATTATACATTGATCGAAATAAAAGCAATGAACAATCATTGAAGATACCTGTATCTAATGGTGATATTGCAAGAAATTTCAATTTAAATGATCCATTATATATTGGTGGTATATCTCAATATGTATTCTTGAAATGGAGAGAAAAGCTAAGTTCATATCATGGATTTCAGGTAATTTAACTGAATACTTACTTTCAGTTACATCTGATTTATATATACATAGATGTAATAATGTAGCAATATACTCGAAAATATATACGACTAGTTACGCAATATCCATGATATCATTTCTATGTAGAAACATTACTGAGCAGCATATAGATTGTTAGACAAGGCTACTAAGTAAAAGATATGTAACTTAGTAACAGAAAATTGTTTGTCTAAACGATTTTAATAAACATGATTTAAGAGCTTAGTATCTATTAACGTACAGTAATATGTATCATACAATGAGAACCAGAAGACATGTTTTCACCAATATAGACTAATGAAATGGATAAAATAGATATACCCTAATATTTTCTAACTTTAATTTGAGTTTATATCAGAAACCATAGTACATGTTACTACACTCTCATATGTTCAAAGTTAATACATAACACCTAAATATTTGGTTCGAATCTACTTAAGTACACGTTTTTACAAATGTCTAACGTATAAAAACAAATATCCTACCAATTTTATGATGTTAACAATCAATATCTAGAAATTTATTATCTGATTTAGGTTGACTAAATAACAAGCTAACCTCTGCGAACATGTTGATTCACAACACAAATGAATATTTTTGTTAGACAATCATTAATCAGATGAATATCAGCAGGATGTTTATGTATAACTAGACCTTTACATTGATCTTATAATGTAAATTTCTATATATTGATTACTATTGGTTAAAAAGAAATCTTAGTTTTTAAGGTAAATTCCCAACTTACTGCTTCAGTACATCAATAGAAGATACAATCATTTAGCCTGGTGTTTTGTAGTTTTATTTTACATGAAATAACTTTCACTTGTTAGCAAAAAATTAAAAAGTACATTCAATATTTTATAGAAAAAGTGAATTAATCGTTATTAGTGTACTTTCTAATTAACTTACTTAGAAAAGTACTAAGTTATGAATATCACTTAGATAGAGTTAGTATACTTAAGATGGTTACTATAATAAACATTATAACAAGAAGACCTAAAATGGTAGTATAAAATTGAATTATAACTGGTAAATAAAATCCAGGACTAATGTTTTATCCTGTTTAAGACTCATCAATTTAATGTACTTGAATTCACTTGACAGTCAAAATTCAAATTGAATTAGACTATCACTGTATCGAATCAGGTTGTACAGTGTGTACATATAGCAACACAAGCTGATTAGCATCAGATCATAGCAACATCAGTGGGATGATATAAATATTTTCAAGCCAAGACAGCTATGATTTAATTACAGTATTTTATATTTACTAGGAATTATGTACAAGACAGTAATATCAGAAACTTAAAAGGATAATGAATCTAATATTGGTTGAACATCAAATAGCATATCTTTGTAACCTAAGGATTATTCCCAAATTAAATCATGTTTACACAGCTACTGTTGTTTGTAGTAGTGTGTAACGTAAATGAAATTGATTTAAAACAATATAACAGGTGTTAAACAATATGCAAACATAATTTTCAAGATTACTTATTTACATTATAAGTAACTGAACATTCATTGAAATAGAAGAGATAACTGAATATCGTTAAATATGAAAGTATATCATCATAGATTATGTAACTACCTTTCTCAATGAAACGGTATAAATAAACTGATTTACTAGTTGGTGACAGGAATTCAGATGATATATCATAGCAAAAGAATTTAATAAATGTAATAATTACTTTTCATCAGAATGTCTAAAGTGAAACCTTATAATGAAATGATTCATAAGAACTTCAACTTATCAAGTGATTAATCAACTATTTACTTCACATTACTTTATAAATAGATATTAAATATGAGAGATTACATTTATACTGGTTCGACGTTACTCCTTACTCTTTCAGTGGGTAGGTCAAAAGAAACTATTGACAGTAAATAAAGCCATAAACAACTCTATATTAAACGTATATTTTTATGGAAGCGGATGGTCTAATTGTTGACTATTGTGATAACATTCGATCGGCAGCTATTAGCATATGTATACTTTTAACGAAATAACTAGAAGCTGTCTTTAATCACTCATTTTAACAAAGTTAACTAGAATGTGAATCTTGGATGAAGTATCAGTATAAACATCAACAATAAGAAACAATTAAATCTAGCCGACTATTCTCAATGGAAAGGAATGTAGTTCAGTATTCCACTGTTGAATTAATTGTTCATAATCTTATTACAAGAAAAAGTTTAGTTTGTATCGAGAAAATATAAGCTAATCATTAAGGCATTTAAGTGTATGGGGGGGGTTGCATGCTGTGTTAAGTACGTCAATTAAGATGCTTAGGTAATGTTTATACGAATGTCTTATTGAAATTATGCATCATACCGAGCATCATATATCAAGCATAAGAATAAGTTTAACCTAAAAAAACGATACATTTATGTGGATATACCTTTGATGTTAAATAAAAATCTACCAATACAATTGCAAAGATCCAGGTCTCAATCATGTATCATTTTGATATAAGTCAATTATTTCAGACCTATGATTGCTCACCTCGAAATATAGATCATTCATTTAGCAAAATAATGGTGTGTTATACAAAAGTGATAGTAATATCATGAAGCAAACAATGTGAATAACAAGACATATGAATAAAAACTACTGCAGTGTAACAACGGCAACTGATTAGCATTTGAATATACTGACCTTTTGGTAGTAAAGTTAAAACCTCAAAAAAATGTCTACAATCATATTGGAAATACAATCACCGAAATCATAGTACAATTTTACTCATCAAGATCTAACTGGATAAATCAAATACCTATTGTATACATTCTTAGTTCAACAACGTATTAAATATTTAAATAAGTTAACCTTCTATTGCATTTCAATCGTCAGACATCTATAAAATCAATACTAGTTAAGAAGGTGTTCATATTGCAAAATGTTATACTTTATTTCGTTCATACAGATAACTGCTTACCTAATAGAGTTAGGTAATTGACATCTATGCAAAATCATATGCATATTTTACTAGATACTCTCTTGTTAGTAAACAGTATGCAACTAAACTGTATTGAAACTTATATATAAATATATATATATAAGTTAATTGAATATGCCACAGATTGATGCTGGATGCTGACTCAGTGGTGAAAAAGGTTACGCACTGGCAGTCAATCTGAAGCCTCCAGCAGGTGAAATCTGAGGTGCGCACTGCTGAGAAGTTTCACATTAGAATGGAACAGCTGTCCAGTGTTCCTTGGTCTTTAATGGTACCCTATCAACCTCAATCTGTGACAAATATATATATATATATATTTAAATGGGATTTTTTTCTTGCTTTAAATTCAATAATCATTTTTTTACGCTCTTTAACATCAGTGAATAAGTCTTGAGGTAAATCACTAGTAAGTATGTAGTCTTGTGTCTCTAGGGATTAAGTTAAAATTCAGAACTTGCTAGTTATAAGGGACTCTGAAATTGTTTTCAGTTAATGACGAATACAATTCTTGAATATACTTAAATTATCTAATCTGATGAATCAAGTGATAAGTACAAAAGGCTTGTTAACAAACCAAAACTCATGACAACCGATTGTGAAAATTGTAATAACTTTAGTAAACTACACAAGATATAAGTATCTGGAAAACTACCATAATTTTACTATTTCCAAGCAGATGTAACTTTAAGTACAAAATTTTGAACTGTTTACTTGTCACTTAAATTTGTATGAGAGACGGATTTTTGTGAATCACTTATCATGTATTGTATATTGTGGACACTGTTCATATTCACTACTGCTGCATCCACTGGTTGGTATTTCAAATTTTTCGAGCCTTCATTGATATATTGCGCTACTGCATCTAATGTCACTTAGAGGAGAAGGGATGGAAAATTATCACACAATTCACATAAACGAACTACACTGAACACGTCTACTTCATAGAGCTTCAGAAGTACCTCCTGAAGTTATCACCAGTGAACTGATATTGATTATAAATAGGTGCTGTGAGGATTACTGGCCATTCATATCTAAGGTATGACGGTTACTCACCAACGACAATCAATAATGTCATGCAACATATGCACAAACCAACAGAAGATATAACTATCGATCGAAGTCCAAAGATTAGGTGTATACTCCAAAGCCTATAGATCTAGGGCTCGAGCTTCTGGTGACGATGTACAGCGCTCATTATTGTGAATTAGCTTTCTAATGTCATTTTCTAGTTTTCAGTAATCACTTAACCCAGATCAATTCTTGACCTCAAATCCAGTTTATTTTTGTTTCAACATTTTTTTCTATCAATTTACTTTTCTTCTGATAAGGGATGTATAGGTAACTTCTCTGTAAATGGATTACCATCATTCGATCTATTAAATATGGCTAAATCAAAGTATCCTACAAACTGGACTTTACCAGTATGCCAAGATCAAATTATTAACGATTGTCATAATAGACCAAAAGATGCCTTAAATTGCAATCAGATTAAGAACATTCAAAAGAATTCACCTAACAATAATATAAATGAAATCAACGATGTAAATGGGAAACAACATCAAACTTATTGTTTAAATGATGGTCTTTGTTTGAATTCATGGACAGATGTAAATTGTGCTTGTGAACTTGACTACATTTGATGGGCACCGGTGCATGAAAGGTTAGTAAAATTACAGATATATTAAGTCCAGTGAAAATTAAACTAAGATGGATATTAAAAAGGTGATAGATATGAATACTTTAAAGGGATTTTTCACTTGTACTAACTTTATTTACCGAATAGGTGTGCTATAGATTTATGCATTACGTAATCAGATCAGTATGACTATTCAATTAAACAAAGAACCACTTTGTGATAAATGAAGTAAGTTTAGTTTGTTTTCATCAGAGTGAATTATATAATAGGTCAAACAATCATTCAAAATATTTCGGAATGAGGAATCAAATCCAACAACATTAGACGTTCCCATTTTATTTATGATCATCATGTCTTCGAGTTCACTAATTCGTAAAGATGTCTAGTGAATATTTCTTAGAAATACCACTAATGAGATTGGCTTCAGCGATAAAGTGTATTCAGTGCACACTGCGTTGTTGTATATCATATGCAGTGGGTGCTTACTATTCCTTCAATAAAGTATGGTTTAATATTAGTCTCCATAAAATCCATCTCAAATTTACTATGATAAACGGGATGCTGGAGAAGATTTGTAGGTCAGGAGGATAGTTATGGTTATATTGTGTTCTGTTGGCTGGATGGTTTAATTGATGAGCTTCCATCGCCATTCTGCATAACTTAATCGAAATGAAGCTTATTATACTAGTCGGTGGTTTAAGCTCGTGAAGCCATCTAGAAGAATGACAAATGCTCAGCAATTTAACCAACTAGCCTATAGTACACAGTGTAGACACAACTATGATAATCATGTTCACTAATGATCTATTTCAAGGATCTTTCTATATTCATATGTTAAGCTGCAGTGATGTAATTCAGATAAATCGCAAGTGAGATGGTTATTATTGTAAGTACTGGATAGTTGCCAAGTACACCATAAACTGATTAAAAATTGATATCCAACCACTAGACGCCTGGTTATCAGAGCTTAGAGCATTAGCTTCTGCCACTTGACCTAAGAGTCATAAGTTTGATTCACTGGTGTTGTTGATGATGAGTACCACTGAGAAGTCTCTTGATGGAACGAAACACTTGTTTAGTATCACCTGCTTTTCAAATTTAAAAATTTCAAAGTCTGCAAATGTGAAGTTTTCTCTGAACTTTTTAAAATGTGTTTTGTTACATGTACTTTATTAATCATTACTTTGATGTCATCTTTCTTTGAAATCTTGAACAGCTGGAACTACTTTTGTTTACTGGTATTGATTATGATAATTTATCAAATGAAATCAATATGACAAGTAAAATTGATGAAAATATTGGTTATATACGATTTATTTATACAGATCGTGCAAGAAATACAAGACAAGATGAATTCGTACTTGGTATTCAAACATTTTCACCGAATACATTTCATAATAGACATTATTATATTCCACAAACTCATGATAATTATATTACAACTTTATTGTTTGTAACAAGTTTAACACAAGTTGGTGATTTTATACACTTATTTCTGGTGAGTATCTATGTAGAAATTTGGTGTTGTTCCCTTGTTGAAAGTGATGTTTACTGTGTACATTTAGGAAAGTTTTAGTTGAATTGAGTTGAGTTTGTAGAAATGTTATGTTTGGTTCGTTGATTGCACTTATCATTGAATGTCCAGTCATCTAGTGCTAATGGTTTAGAGTTCTCAGTGTGATATGAATATGCTGAGTTCAATGCCCTCTGGAAATAGTCTGATTCTAAGTCGAAGTGTCATTGTAAAGGATGGGTAAGATAACTTGTTATAAATAATTCGTTCACCTTGGACTTATTGCAATTAAATAGATAAATTACACAAATATCTTAATCCTTAATATGAGACATGTTTAGTTGGGTTAGTTGTGAAAATCAGAGATAATAATACAATGAAATTGTTGTGATATAATTTACATTATTATCAAGTCCCTGTTAGACGACCTCAGGATTAGTAGCGAAATGTGACTATTGAATATCAACCATATCGAGCTTGAGGCAGTTACTTACTGATGAGAATGGATAAGGAAATTCATTTTACATCGTTAATTCAATAAAATTAAGGAAAGCAAATATCAATCGGCTAATTGATATAATGGTTAAGTGTTCGTAGCTACATTTAAAGGTGTTTGCATATATTCCTTGATGGGCTTTTAGATGCACGTTGCTGAGGAGTTCCTTACTAAAACGAATCAGCTGTCGATTAACGGTTCTTAGTTTTTAGTGGATATTTAATCTAGGTCAATTCGTAATTTCAGATTCAAACATGAATTTTAAGTCAAGATAATTATACTATATAATCTATATGGATTGGTAAAGTTATTGTAAAAATGTGGTATTAAGGTGCTATTGTGGATTGAATTCGTCAACTTATTGATGTCGCTGGGATACAATTGAAAACTGCGGAGAAATTGACAGCTGTTTTGTTCTAGTATGGGACTCTTTAACAATGCTCAACCTCTCTGTTTAGGAGGGAATAATTTCCTCTAAGTTTACTATTTTTGTCCCAGCTATATATGAGCCGTTATCTTAATTTTTAAGTAGATTAACTGGAACTAAATACGAACGGACGTTTGATATCCACCATATATTGAATAAGAAAATCTAGTGCTTTTGATAGAATGTCATTCCTTTTACAAACCATGCCAGTATTTGCGTGCAAGAGTTTAGGGACAAATACTTTTGAATGACGTTCATGTAACTAGAAGCCATAACCATACTTTAATTGGTATACACACAATTAAAATACTCGTTTTCAGTATTTCTAGGAAATCCTTGTTAACTGATTCCTGAATTATTTAAGATAGCGACGTACATTATAGCTGCCTTAAACTTTCTTTAGGTAGTTTACCATATCGCTTTGAAAACCGCGTAGCAAATAAGTTTTTATCCTGTTGAAAGTGTTAGCTACTGATCCTGTCTGTTTTTTCAAAAAGTAGCTTTTAATGAAAATGGTTGGATAGCCATTGTTTTGTGAGGTGTTTTGTAGTCTTTTAATTTCTTCGTCTACACCATCTTCTGAATACAGCAATCCTATTTCTATAGCTGATGTAACTGCTCAAATTCATTTTGAATCGAATCGACAGAAAGCCTTATAACTGGGAAAATCTACTTATTTAAGTGTTCCTTCTGCATGAATTGCTTTTTACGAACGCATTCATCCTTCAGAAGAGGATGATATCCAGGAAAGTGATACCATTCGCATGTTTAACTTGGCTGCTGCATTTAATTACATAAGGAATATTGAGTGGATTTTGTTCATTGATGCTACTGTTGCGTATGACTAGTGTATCATTTATGTGTGTATCTTAATAGCAAAATTTAGATGATGTATCGTGCATTAAAACTTGGTAGTAGTTAAAATGAAAACGTCAGATAACTAAGAGTATAATATTAAAATCTCACATCGCTGAGTGGTACTTGCTAGATAATCACTATTTGGGACTCATCGGCTGGATGTACGAAACGCGCGTCCTGGAATCCACTTGCCAGTCACAATACAAATTAAATGATACTTCTGAATAATCGCTATATCGAGGCCATCCGCACAGGATGCACATATAGCAACAGTGACTGATCAGCTTCAGTCTATAACAAATCAATGGGAATATACAAATTCATTCTACTACTTAGAGATAGATTTTTATGCGATGTTGATATTATCGAAATGATACGTTATGGTATTACTCGAACGTAAGACAGGGTAAACAATAAACCTAATTATATATTTAAGATGATGACCAAGCCAAGAATCCTTGATTTACCTCTTATGGATTCATATACTTTTATGAGCGTATTACTTTATTTTGAACTTGAAGCTCAAAGTAGATATAATAAACAAATTTCTATAGCACTTACTTCGTAGGAATTTTATATGTTCGTACAAGCTTCCATTTCATACAACAATAAAGTTTATCAGTTAGCCAAACTGTAAAGTGTTAATTCGACAGTAACATACTAAAAAGTCACTATACTGTAACATGAGTAATATCTGCCATATCAATGCATCAAACTGATTTCACCAGCTATATAATTATTGATTGAATGATATACTTTGAATTCAGTTTGAAACCGGGCGTTAGATTTCAGGAAATTCAATTGCGTATTTCAAGAACATTTGACAGCTTGTAAACGTGAAATGATACTGACAAAATAAAGTCAGTATTGAATAAGGATTATATTAGCGAGATTGACGTTCTGTGAGATAATGAAGTGGGGAGTGAAAATTCCTCAGGCGCAAATATAATTAAACACTAAATATAGTGGGATACAATGTCTTATATCCCCCTTTTTTAAGATACTGTCACTGATCTTATTGTTTAAACATGCCTTTACAATCAAGTATTTTCCATAATTTCATTTCAGGAATCAGGTATAGTACGGACTTAATTATAATATGGGTGGTGGTGTAGTTCACATCAGTGGACCTAATTTTCCAATCAATGATGGATTCTATCATCGAATTCGGGGTTATCGAGTCGATCATCAGATAATTCTTGAGGTAGATGATACAAGGCACACATATGAACTAAATAGTAAGTTCACTTGTAAACTGTAAACATTTTATTATGTTTTACACGTTTTCTAGTTTTGGTTTCGTAATTTTTATTCAGTAGATTCTAATTCAACATTAATTTGTGAGGAATTCAGTTAACTAAATCTCAGTACCAATACCCATGAACCACATCAAATCAATTACAGTAATCATCTTATTAGTGACTAACTTTGGGATGTTCCGAAATCTCACGTGAGTAGTTTTGACTGGTGGAGTTCAAACTTGTAGGGAGTGAGACAAATATCACCGATGACATGATGACATGGATGATTGTCGCGTTATATCACAAATATATATGGAAGTGGGAAGTCAACCATTTGATACCGAACGGATCAAAGTTGCAAATGGTTAAGTGTTTGCCATCCTGAAACCCATGTGATGCACATTGCTGATGAGTTTCTATACCTGGACGAAACGACTGGCCGAAGCCCTCTGTTTCTCTGTGGTGCCTTGCCAGTAACAATCTGTGACAAATCCAACCAACTGAAACTTAATACTAATCTCCACAATCCACCTCGAATTAATTTGTTATGTGAAAATGAATCAAGATTTAACCAACTTTTATTTCAATTATAAATTATTTTTATAGCATTTTCCATGCATATACTAAAACCGGTTATTCGTGAACTACTTACCCCATTTTTCTACTAAAAATATCATCGATGTGTACTGGTACTACTATTTGAATAGGTCTATTAAGTGATCTGCTTATGCATATATCTAGGTGTTTAAGATATACTAAAAAGTCTTTGGGCTGATGAATAAGGGTCTCGTGTTTCTACTCTATTTCGCTGGCGTTAACTGGTATCCGGCCGACTGTTCAGGATACGATAACAGTCGCGTGTTAACGTTTTGTATGCGTTAGTCTTAACAAAGTTATTATTTTCCTTGCTGACGTTGCGATTGTTTAAGCGCAGAACATAACAGAATGTGATTACATTCAATGTAAATTATCAAAATACATTTATCTAAAAAGTATTCACAACTAAATAGCATTCACTTAAATATTCATCGCTATAAAGTATATTTATGGTGACATTATTATTATTATTATTATTATTATTTATTATTATTATTATTATTAATATAACTTAGTATTCTCGATTAACAATAATGAAGTAACAGTGAGAACTGAGGACTGGTGGTTACAGGAATGGATTGCATTCAACTAGCACTGGGATAGCCAGATAGCCAACAATTAAGGGATAAAGCAACCAAGCCATCAAGCCCGTTTATAACCCAGATATATGTATATATACATATATGAAAATATATATATGAAAATATGTGTCCACAATAAATCAATCATTGTGGGGATTGTGATTGAAATGGGTCAATATTGTGTAACCAAAATGGTAGTCAATACAATAAAGGGACAAATAGATGAACAATCACTTGTATAAATGTGAACATGATTAATAAAATATAATAGTCATGAGAATGAATAGACACATCTGTAACGAATATAGCCTTCTTATACTGATCAGAATTTACCACAATGACGTTCTAAAATATCATCAGTAGACCAGGAAACAAGGATCTCAAAATTAATTTCTTTCATGATAACTAATAATTGAATGCTTTATCATATAAAATACATGCCAAATATAACATGAGCCAGCATTCAAGAAAGATGAAATTAGATTCTTTTATATAAACTTACTTAAACAATCGATCAGCTTATAGTTGATTATATTTGTCACAGATTGATATCAGTAGACTATCATTGAAACTAGGGAGTACAGGGTTAAGCGTTCGCTTATAATAAGCCCCTAGGGCGAAATCTAGGTAGGGGGATACTTTTGTGAAGTCCCATACCAGGACAAAACAGCTGTCTAATGTTCTCAATTTTCAATAGCACCCTACCAACATTAACCTGTGACGAATGCAATCAATCAATACTTAATACCAATTTCCATTAACCACCTAAATTCAATTGATCAGCTGTTATTTTTAATTCCATCTAGGTACTTCTTCAGTGTTCCAGTTTGTAATTGTTTACTAGTTTGATTCAATTTTCAAATAGCAATAATTCATTACATAAACTAATCTTCTGTATATTGCGTAGGATAATGTAATAATAGGGAGCTTTATTCAACATGTGATATTTTTTATCAAGCTATTTGTTTTAGGGATATTTGTGTCAAATGAATACTTACCAATAAAGTAAAATAGAACAGAAAGATATGTAGGGAGAATTAGATGACATCTGTGAAATAATGGATGTTTTATAATAGTTAATAATCTATATTTAAGAGAGGATAAATTTGTGACGTAACAAACATTTCATTATATAGTATATTTGATAAATACAGAATACTGTAGAGCAGTTAGACCTTTCTTTGAATCATAGACTCTAATATATCAACTCATCAATTTGTCAAATGACATACAATGAGAAAGATATGAGTGAAGTGGTCGGTATATGTGTGATAGGATAACATTCACCAGTTGTTTGCATAACTTCAATTTAGAATAATACAATAAAAATTAAAGCTCCACCACATAGTTTAAAAATAGAAGAGTCGTTTGATGACAGTGAGAGATATTGTAAATATGTTCGGGATGTGTTTTTCCCTTTCGAGATGAAAATTATTGATGCAGGACTGGACTATAGACACAGAGTGCAGTGGCTGGTTAGGCCGACCATTTCACTTATCTTGGAGGTTTGGTCAGTACTGCTTGATTAATATCTGACTTAATTTCAACACAAATTCATTCCTTGACGTTTGCCAACTTACGTTACCTATGATGTAGACTAGATATCTATCAATCAATTAAAGGAAGAGTATGCTAAACAGCAGTTCACTCTGTTTTACTGTATGGATGCAAAACATTGAGACTGGAATCTGATATTCTTAGGCTTTTTTTAAACAGATGACTTCAAAACACCACTAGCAATTTTTAGGACCACTGAGTAAGTAATAATGGTGCTAGACTCAAGGTATTAGGGAAAGGTTGTGATTGGGTTGAGATGATTTTCAGTCTTTATCGATTAAGGTCGTTGGGACTCATATTGTTCATTCCCAGCCGCTGATAACTCGACCTGCAATGCAGACTAATGTTACAATGGATGGAAGAAAGTTATTGGCAGCCAAAACACAAGGTCGAATCAGTTTACGAAGTCACTGACTGTTGGGTGGGAATCTTGTTGGTAGGTACGGACTACTTGGTTAGCGTCTGTGTAGTTGTCATATGCAATGGTTGAAGAATCTGAGTGCAATTAGTACGAACCAGTCACAATGGCTCAGTGCATTCACTCCTTATCTGTTAAAAATTATTTTACGCCATGCTTTCTACGAACTAATTTTTGTCCCACATATCCTATCTTACATGTGTTCTATTTTTTTACTACGATTGATTTAACTTCGGGTTCTACGAAATTGATGCTCGTTTTACTATGTTAAGGAGCTGCTACAACTTAGATAGATGCACATATGCGCCAACTTCTGCGTTATCCATGGCTGATTGTCGTCTAACAGCCTTCTTTACATTACAAAACATCGACCACAATTTTGTTGAAATCGTGGGGTAAGGTAATAAAGAACAATAGAGAAGTAATAATCAGGAATTAGCAAATAAGTGTAAAGTAATGCTAAAACCTACGTAATTCTTTTATTTAATAAATTCAATGAAATACATTATTTGTTATTGACAAATTTTATAAAGACTATTATGAGTGACAATTCAACCAATCAGTCAATGCCTGTTACCACTCATGGAGCATAGGCCGCTGAACGGCATTCTCTGTTCTGGAATTTCATTCCAAATTCCTCCAAGTGCTAACCATTATTTCCATGTTTGCCTCCAATTCCTAGTACAATGTGTTTTCTGATCTTACTCTTTTCATGTGGTATTCAGGGTTTCAAGTTAGTACCTGTCTTGTGAAGTATTTTGATGACTTCCTCAATGTGTGTCCTATCCAACTCCAGCCTTTCCCAATTTCATTCTCAGTTAAAAGTTCATTTAATGTTTCTACAGAAAGTTGTTGTTGAAAGTGTCTGTACAACGAATTCAAAGTATCTTGCGTAAGTGACATTCAATACAAAATTTGTTTATGATTCTCCAACAGTAAATATAATATGAGAATTTATATATAACATTTTAATGTTATATACGAATCACAATTTTCAATAAAAATGTGAAGACAGTCCTGCTATCAAAAGAAAAAAGTATTTATAAACAACTGTCTACGTAAGATACTTCGGATACGTTGGCTAAATACAATTAACATCAACCTTATATGGTAGAAAACAAATCAACTTGCAGCCGAGGAAGAAATCAGGAAAATATGTTGCAGGTCGATTGAACACACATTGAGACAATCACCAAACTGTGTCACAAGACAAGTAATAACATGGTATACTGAAAGCCAAAAAAGTAGAGGAAGACCCAAGAACACATCGCTTCGGGAACTGGCGACAGACTTAAACAGAATAAAGAGTACTTGGGAAGAGCTGGAAAGGAAAGCTGAGGACAGAGTTGGTTGAAGAACGCTAGTCAGCAGCCTATGCTGCACATGGGGTAACAAATATTGGTTAATTGATTGATTGATATATAGCATTATATGTCTATGGATTTCTTTATACTGATTCATCTAATATAACATTCACACTAAACTGTACTTTAATATACATACTTAGGTGTATATGGGAAACAATTCAATAATCAGAAAGTAATATGGCTAGGACATTCACCACAACTGAATAAAACAGACTACTTTTATGGTTACATGACAGGTATGTAATAGGTAATTCTTATAATATGTTACATTTAAAAGGAATATGTACAGTTTGCCATATTTCAATGTTAGTCATTTTATTAAAGTTGTCTATATTTAGACATTGAGTTAGTTGGAAACATCACTGTTTACTAACTTAAATGATTATTCAACATTATTGGCATTGTTGCAACGTCATAATATACATTAAAGTTGAAAATTCCGGCTACATTTCTTTAAGTTTGATACAATACCCGTAGTAATAGGCCAAAAAATACTGAACTTGTTGAAAAGAGTGTGGAGAACTAAAGGACTATATCGACTAATGATGGTTAAATACGAGAACTAGAAATATTGGAATTCAGCTATTGAGGTTCAAATTTGTAAACATCCTTAAACCAGTTTCATTGCTTGCATATCACTTTGACTTAACGAATGTATACCAGTGATCAGATACACGTGAAACATGAAATCAATATATCGGAAGTGTGATTTTATATTTGGGACCAGAATAATCCAACAAACGAAACAAATTCAATCAAACTGCCGTAGAGAGAGGAAGTTTAATCATACATCCAACATGCCTACATAAAGGACAGTACAACGTAAATTCTGATCTGTTCAGGGGAATAATCTTTAGGCTCCATGGACTACATAGCTGTTACTTATAAACTTGCCATATTTCTCATATTATTCATCTAGAACAACCGTAATAAATTGTACTCTTTTGATTCATTCATCCAAACAATCTGATTGTACTATTCAGTAAACGTAGGAAGCTTTCCTAATATTTAAACTCACTGGTTATGAAATGATAGAAACGATAGATTACAAAATGGATCTGTTCAAGTATAGCTACTCTTTCCATATTAAACAAACTGTACTTTATGTGAGTTTAATCTGGGTGATTCTTATGATCTTTGAAGACATTCTACATAAATTTCAATAAAAATAAATAGTATATTATGATTAGTCTATTTTCATATCATATGTACGACAGTGGATATGATGTTGATCACAGATGCTTAGAAACCGTTCTGTCAATCGAATCGAAATTTTGTTTAGTTTACACAAATTACGATTGCGAGGAAATGGTGAGTACTATTTCAGAATAAGCGTGAAGCCTGATTTAATTATATTTACCACTAATAAATGAAAATTAATATCTACTGCAGGATCGGTATTCATGACATCTCTGGCGTTATCATTGAAGGTATTGAAGAAAATATTCATTTACATGTATTTTTTTTTAATCAGATGTTTAGTTGCAAACAACTACAGCCAACTAGATAAGATTTCACGTTCCAGTTGGACTGAATAGGCCTTCGGTGTTAAATAAGATTCATCTAGATTATTTAGTTCAATACTGATCAATATTAGGTGATAGTTTTATCATCAAAGATAGTTCAACATCAACTAAAGTTTTAGGAACACTCATTCCATAAGTAGCATTTGATTGTGGAAATTTATTTTTTAACTTCAAGGGAACAATTATGATGAATAATAAACGATTACGATTTATGTTATACAGAAGTTTTACATCATAGTACCAGTAACTATTTATCCAGATATCTAACAATAAGCATTCTTCTTATTGGAAAATATAACAGTTCTGAGTTTTAAAAAAATGTCTACTTTTATCTACATTTAAGGTGTCTACTACAATGGTTTATTACTGAATGATTTAGCTGCTGGTCTATCCTATTTAGTGTACATACATGTGACACGATTTGGAAATGTAAGGCATTTGCCAAACTTTCAACCGAATCTTATCAAATCAAAATATTCCAACTAGTGAAGTTTCTATTCTGATAAATAATGTTTATGTTCATATTACAGTTTGTGTAATATTGATAGTTTCTTGGAGTTTAGTGGTTTGTATTCATCAGTGATCAATTTCAGTTAGATACTAATAACAATTGTAAAAAAATCTAATGTTATGATAAAGTTTGGGATTTCTTAGATGTGCATAATTTCGATGTCATCATGGAATCGAACACACGACCTGATGATCATAACAATCAGTTAGCTTTGGAGTGTTGATATGTTAGTTCAATGTTACATCTGTAATTGTGTTTTAAACTTAACAGTTCTATACCATACAAATCATTTCCTACATAACACAACTTAATGTAAGTACATCTTATGAGAAATCGCAAATATTCACTTCCATACAGAGAAATTAAATACATGAGCAGAATGATATAAATTGATATTTATAAAATGAGTAATATATATTTGTAAAATTCCAATGAGTAGAAATTAAAATTTCTGACGTTTCGCGGCTTAGTGTAAGTCGCTTCTTCAGAGAAATGAATAACCGAAATGAATTAGCACAAGGTTAAATAATACAATGGAACAAATCAGAATCAAAATAAGTTCGTACAATCAAAATTGCGAGTTTTGATCATGTCATGTCAAGTCATTTGGGTCAAGGTGGTTTGATATGAGACATGTGTGCATGCATATGTTAGTGTGCGGTAAATTGAGATTATGTGAAAATAATTTGTACGTATGTTCATGTGAATGAAATGTGAAAGTAATATAATTGCGATCGGTTGGATAGAAAGTCCATGTTGTGTGGGTAGAAAGGCCTTCACTTTTGTTAAGTGCAGTTGGATTTAACAAAAGTCCGACCTTCGGACCAGTTTGCCGAGCGAAACGTTGGAATTTTTCATTAATTTCATCGGCTGAGATTATTAACAAATATATATTATTCATATGTCGTATATATGACTCGTTTTATAAACAACCTATCAAATGCGCAATTTATTTGAAATTATCAAAGTTAACCTTGGTAATGATGTATAAATTGATATCGTTTCATTTGATTCTCATCAGCTGCTTACAACTTGTAATATTTATAATTGACCTTATAAATTAATTGTTTAACACATAAATTAAAGTTAAATAAAAGTAAGTAGGCAGTGAATATCATCATGGTGGATAGATGATTGAAGGGAACAAACTGTTGCGATTAAATTAAATTAGAAAGCGGAAGTTCTAGAATAATATGAAATAGTCGTAAATGATAAGGAAATTACTTGACTACATAACCAAACGTTGGATATACTGTATTAGTGACTAAAAACTACGTGAGTTTAGATCAATCGGTTTCGAAAATGGGATTTAAAGAGGCAACAAACGGAATAAATGAAAAGATTGAAAAATTATATGATGTATTAGAGTGGAATTAATGTTTCTATAATAAAGAAAGATTAATCACTGATCAGGTTTTAGTTGTTACGGCATGAATAAATTTTGGCAGTTGAACTTGGTAGCTTATTTTTTAGTCATGCCTAGTATCAAAGAGATGTCTTGAAATGATACTATTGATGGTTCCCTGGTCGTTTGATAGGTTTTTTGAAATATGTTCTTAATATCAAATATCGACCCTTCTTTTCTAAGAAATGCATCTGCTTTAAAAAAGACATGCGAATGTATAGATGAAGTTGCTGGTAAAATGGAAAGAAAATTTATCAATCTTTAACTGCATTAAAGAACATTATTTTGTATGTGATGACTGACTTATCTGCAGGATATTTACTGGCTGATGCAGTTATTAGTTGTCAGCTGATTATCACTGATTCATCGTCACCATTAAACTGAAGTTGGAGGAAAATAGGTCTTTTGGAATCATAAGTTTACTCGAACTCTTTTACTCCTCGAGTTTTCCATATTTGTCAATAAACATTTATCGTTTGAGCATTTGATTAACTCATTAGCTGGTCTTTCAGTTTATCAGCACTGCACGTAATTACTTTCCATTGAATTACCGTTTCAACTAAATGTCTACTCATTATTGATTACATAAAAGCCAAAATTCAAGCAAACTCTACTCCATGTATATTATCGACAAACGCAACAAATTGTTTTGGTTGTTATGCATCATCAAGAAAGTGGAAACTGTCACACGTTTCATGTTTCGTAGAAAAAGGGTATTTTTACAGGATTCGTTTAAAATCTTCGTCGGGTTATTTGGATGCTGTTGATTGTTACAAACGATAAAATTATCTTCATTATAGATTAAATAACGTCATTTCATCAATTACTCCTTTAAGTTTGGTATTATTATTATTATGATTCACCATAAGATTAACTTCTGGGAAGAGATTTATTTGACGGCATACGAAATATGTTTCATTGTGCTCAAATATTTGTTCTTCTTCTCTTTAAGTAACTTAGTGGAACCAAGTGTGTGAAGTATTCACTTTCAAGAGAACAGTATATAAATAAATAAATAAATGTCATGATAATGGGATCTCTTGTTTTATTGATAATTGTTAATATATTCAAGTCGTTTGCTTCATCCACTATCATCAGAGCGCAATTTCAGTTCAGATACTTAGACGAACTTATCATCAATGAAATAACCTTCTTGAGTAACGTTTTTGAAACTGATAAGTATCATTTTGTTGCACATGAAATTCCCTTTACAAAATAGGAACAGAAATAGAAAGATACCATTTTCAAACCAAAATGGAACCTAAATCTTGAACATTTATTGTAACTAACTCATTTAAATCAGTGTACTGATATTACGGACTTTGAAGTATTCAATGAGAAACGAAGTCTAACTCTCGATTCTACATAACCTATGTTTTAGAAAAGTCACAATCAGCCTATTCATCTTACCAGACACCTGTATTACTCGCAAATAAGTCATTCAGCTTTATAAAATACACTATTTTTCTTTAATTATAAACAATACGTGAAGTTGGTGTTATAAAGGTGAATTTATAACTGGTGATTTCTTCTTATAAATGAATTGTGTCTTCTGAGTACGCTGGATGGCGTGCAGTTTCTAATATAAGACTCTTAAAAACTATACTACCTCACCTCCACTAAGGGATAGAACCCAGGAAGCAATGAGCGCTCATTCATGGTTTTAACATGCTAACGTTCAGTTGTAGAATTTCCATTTCAGTCATACTGAGATATAGAGCAACGACCAACCAAAGCCATCCACTGGTAATAACTGTTTTACGCACGGCATATCTAAACTCCACAAGTTATAGCTTCTTACTGAAACGTTGAGGCAGTTATGAAATAGGTTACTAGGGATTATTATATTTATGTTTAAATGGTTTCGCAGCTGTTGGCTTTTACTCTCCATCCAATATTTACTGTGGTATTATTAAGTAGGATAAACAATTTATTCACAGTAAATGTAATTATGACATTGTTTGGCAATTTTTTGACCGGATATTACAAAACGGTAATAAGCAGCTGTGAGTAATCAGAATCAGTCAGTTAGTCAGTTGCAACGTAGAACGTAGTACCTACTTACATTAGTTGAAATTACCATACCCCAATTAGCATTGAGAGAGAAAATTGTTGTGCCAAATCCCAGAGTAATGGGAGCAGTAACAGCATTAGTAATAATGGAGAGTAATAGTAATCGAAAATAAAATTTAAGTAAATGTGAAATATCAATGAAGAAAAGAATAAACGTTAAGATAAACTCAGGACCTTAGAATTTGGAGGACAAATAATGGATGCACTTAAGCCATTGCGAATGATTTTGAACCAATACATTTGAAGTTTCTAATCAATGGTTACACTTATTGCGTGGACCCCAAACTTGGCAGTTCTTGTCTATCAACAAGGCTAAGCCCAATTTCCAATCACTTTATGAATTGTTACCATGTTTTTTTTGTCAGCTCATAGAGTATTTTCAGTCTACTCTTGCGCCAGATAGCACTGCTTGTCGATGTAGGTAGTGGTCAGGCATGCGTAATATATGTCCTAGCCATCTCAGCTGACGACGATTCAGCACTTCATCGTTTGATTTACTATCTTTACTTAGCACTCTATTTCTAATCCACCTATTGCTTACTTGGTGGTTCAGCAAGACATCAATGACTGAATACTAAGAGCCTACAAATATCCTCTATGTTTAATGGCCATGTTTCCCATAGATGAAGCAAACCGAGTCTGCCCGCAGTCCATCACCAAAATCCGACTTGTTGTTAACTCTTCAAAAGTGCATTATGACATTTAGATAGTTATATACTGACTTTCAAGACAATTATTTCAAACTAATATATAAGGTAAATAAGATGTTTGTTATGTATTCATTTAAACTGTACACCATGTATGCAGCATGAAGGATTCATTATTCATGTTGTCTTCAGTATACTTGAAATTTCAATATTCTTATATAAGCAAAAACATCAGTTGTTAAATAGTTTTATATTCTATTCTAATGACATTGAATAAACCTTCTAATTCTTCAGTTACCCGTAACTATAAATATCAGTTTATTTCCCAAACCATATCCTGAATGATTAACCTTTAAAGACTACTTTCTACGACTATTCAATCAACTATTTTATTGTTATGCCGGACCACAAAGAAGTGTAACAAACTTTCAGAACTGTGTTTTGAGAACACTATTTCATTTATTCTAACTGTCTGTAATGTAAGCATTTTGTTTCTATTATTATTACGTTCCTCTTACCTTATCCTCCCGTTTAGCATAACTGCTGTTATTAAACTGTCTCTTATTATGGACTACAGTTACTTAGTTGTGTACAAGTTGTTCCTATTCACTACCACTATTTCCCTCGTTCTGCATTCATGTTAATTTTCTAATTGGTTTGCTGTGTGATCTGATTTTATGTATATATAAAAGACTGCTTGAAATATAATATGATTCTGTCTGGCTGATCTATTGGCTCGCATTCTTCTTATTTCGGCTTGGGACTAAGTGAGCACAGGGCAGACGCACAGTTACAGACTAGACACTAGTAAATTGGCACTCGTTCACCTACACCCTATTTTCTTGCATCATAATATTTATAAAAGAAAAATCTATACACATAACTTTTGTTAATTGTTTACTATTATGAACAATTACAAGAATTTTTTTTCTTCATCTTTTTGTTGTTGCCTATTTTACAATTCAGTTCTTCAGTTCCCCTACATGACAATAATTTCACTTTAAATTCAACTTATCATTTTCATAATAATAATAATAATAATAATAATGGAATCAATTATGTTAATCGTGATGAACCAATTATTGAAAAGAAAACAATCAATACTATACAATCTAATAATGTTTCATATTTATTACATAATAATTCTTCTTCTAAATCATTATTAACTCATCAAATATCTTATCATAATAATAATAATAATAATACTATACATAATTCAACATTCAATACAAAATTACTACATTCATCAATATACTACTTACAACAACAAAATAAATCAAAATTATTTAATACATTCATTGAATTACATCATAAACAAATCAATATTTGGTTATTAATTAGTTTAATATGTGTTGGTTTTATAATGATTAGTTTATTTATTTTTCTAATTTATAAATGTTATCATAATCATAATTCACATAATTTACATTGTACTAAATTAACTGAATTAAATCAAATCAATCAACAATTTCAATTAACCCATATGTCATCTAGTAGTTATAGAACACCATCAGTAGGTTCATTATTAAGTGGAGTTGATTTACCCGCTACTTTTATAGATAAACAATTAAAACAAAATAATAAACAATTAACTAATATTACAAATGATACATTAAAATCTAATTGTAATCAAGTAACATTTATTGAAAATAATGATTCTTTTACTAAGACTACAATAACACCGTTTATTTTAGTTACTGATCCAATATATTTAACGAAAAAATCATTTATAGAAACTATTGAATATAATTTACCTAAAACAATTTCTACTGAATACAATTCAATTGATCAATTCAATGAATATTCAATGAAACATTTAACTGAGAAAAATTTTAATGAATATGAATCAAATGTTTTATTAAGTCATTTATTTAATATGAATAGTTTAATTGATAAATCGAATTCAAAAACATCTTGTTTACATGGTTACATTGATTTATTGAATAATGAACAGATTAGTACAACTTCTTCAATAGAAACAACACAAATGATGTAATCAACAAATATACAGATTATACTATACTAAATTATTAGAATTCAATATACACTACAAAAAATAACTAAGAATAGTGAAATGATGAAAGTGAGTAGTATATTTATATAAAATAAAAAATCAAGTAGTAATGAAACTCTTTTATATGTATGATATACTTATACTCTTGGATTGTATGTAACAATGAGACAAAAGGTGTAAATAAATAATAGTTTATCATATCAAATGTTCTTTTTATTTAAATGGTTTAATGCGATACAGTATAGTTGTAAATAATTTCAGGGAATGAAATTAAAGAAAATGCCAACTTTTTGCTCGGCAACATGGTTTGAACATCTTTATGGAGATAACTGAAATAAAAAAGTTATGGAATATGAATGTTGGAAATCTGATAAACAGAATTCATTAGCTAGTTGCAGATATAAAAGACCAAGAAAAAAAACTAAAGTGAATTTCGGTGATATCCACATTAATGATAAATGATTACATTAAGAACTTTGTTAAAAAGATATTTAAAGAGAAGAGTAATGTGAAAGATAAACTGAAGGTTCGACCGAAAGAGTGAATTGACACTGTGGTTGAGCCATACAGAAATGTAACATCTAAAGATATTTGAAAAATTTTAAATAAACATGGTATACGTGTTTTCCTTCGAACAAACAATACACAGGGCTCTGCATTTGTAAATATCAACGATAAAGTACCGAGAGAGAGGGGAACGGACTGTGTCTATGAGATCAAATGCATCTGATGTAATGCTATATACATAAGAAAAATATCATGAAAGTTGAATACAAGGGTGAAGGAGTATATACTTTGTTTAAAGCATATTCCTAAATACTCCAAAGATCTACGAAAACTCGAAAATATGTCGATAATGCCATTGAATTCAATAGAAACAGATTGCAACATCAAGTACGATAGAACTAAAACCCATCAAAAAAGTTTTCATTTTTATGAAGAAAAATCAAAATTTGAAGCCCTACACATCTGGGAGAAATCTCAGTAGTATAGTTCCATCGAGATAAAGTACTGTTAGCGTCACCGTGACAAATAATGATTAAATTACGAATCCAAACATTATCTACTACTTCAATATTGAAACACTATTACAATTAAAAACAATGATATTTAAACTGAAGAATATTCTTTTCGATAAATGGTCATCATGTTCCATATTTATTAGTTCAAAATAAGTAGTCATAAAAATATCCAGATATCATATGCAACATTTGCCTCAGAACTGGTTATTTTTGTGATCACTAATTTTGAACTAATAAATGTAGAACCTGATGAGCATTTATCGAAAAGAATATTCTTCGTTCAAATGCCTTTGTTTTTGATAAACATTTCAGTTATTTAGTTGATTGAATATATGACTGATTGATGTTGGCAGAGTACCTATTGAAAACCAGGGAGCACTGGACAGCTTGTTTAGTTCTAGTTCTGATACATTTAAATTTGTGATGCCATTTTATGTATTCATATCAATGGCATTCTCTTATATCTAAGGCATCAGTCTTGATCACTTAAGTTCTGATCGTAAGTTCATCAATTCTTTCAACAAATAATATGCAATCTGCTAAATACCAAGCTATTCTTTAATTAACTTATACTTATAAAAATTGTTATTCCCCCCCCCCCTCCATTTACCATCATATTTTAGTTACTTTGTTAAACAGTCCTAATCATTTTCATAAACACCAGTAAGTTCAAACTTGATATCACAGATTAAACAGATTTAGATAACTATTAGGAATCGAGTACTAGCTCTGCAAAGATGTTTTACTCTAGAATAAGATAACTCACGAGTATACATCTCCAGTACCACCTAAGTGTGACAGTTTTAAATCTTTTGGGTGAAAAAATCAGCAACTATTTTGTCATTAGCTGAAAGTTGCATGTATACTTGCTACAAATATTCAACGGTTAATTTAAATTACAATCATCACAATTTAGTATGATAAATAGCTATAAATTAGACTAAATGTGAAATGTATGTACTCACTAATCATATTTACCTTGAACAGAGCACCTCCCTATTAAGAGTATGTTTACTAAAGAAGAAATCAATTTCATTGATTTATTAGGAAGCAGTATTAAATTCCTAGATTCTCATTAAAATGTTGTTACTTTAGATAGTTCGAGTAAACAAAAGGAAAGATACGAAATAGTAAATAATTTCATTTAGATGGAAAGACCTACTGTAGGAGCGATGACTCACATTAAATATTATTTTGTAGAACCAGATATCAAATATCTTCCATTATCTAATATAAATGAGTTTATAGATCCATATTGTTATTAACTTTATAACTCGACTTCATTAGTGAAACGCTCACATTCTCAATTCACCATCCGCCTTCATATGAATAAACAAAGAAACATTGGAAAATCTGAAAAAAATTACTAGAACCTGTTCACAAGACGGATTTACTTACTATTACTTTTACGACTATAATAGTGATGTTCTTTCTTCCAATACTAAAAGTGTTCACTGCAACGGTTATCTAATACTCCACCATCGAAATGAAAAGGTTTATAAATTTGCAATTACTTTTATCACTCATTACACTTATTCAGCTTTATTTCATAATAATATTTTACTCTCTTGATCTTACTCCAGGCTCATGTGGTAAATCGTCTTCCTCTACGATCAGTTAGCCATAACTCTGATCACTTACTTCACTACCTCTATGATGATTTTGTTGTAGTTTTATTATCGTTTTCTTCACTTCAGTTGAAAACGATCATGTACAAAACATGAATGGAACCTACCTGTGTTATATTGTTTTTATTTTTCCTTGTTAATGTGGTATGATGGTTCTGTAATTAGTGAGCAACATGGTATTTTCTGTCACATCATCCACTTGTAATAGATTGTAATGACGTTACTTTACTACAAATTTTCTTGTATATGAACTTCAACTTCCGTAGATTATTCATGTTGGACAAATTATATGCAAACAATATTACTACTGATATCAGTAACTTCGCAAATGAACTGACGGTGGTTTGTGGAGATTAGAATTCAGTTTTTTAAGTTGATTGAAGTTTGACACCGATTGATGTTAGTAAAATACTACTGAAAACTGGAGATCACTAGACAGATGTTTCGCCCTAGCATGGAACTGGTTAACAGTGAGCAGTGTAGATTGTACCTTAGGAGTTTTAAATAATGAGCGCCTAGCCTTACCAATCTAATCACATGCTATTCTGTGACGAACTCAATCAATTTAAAAATCTATTAATTATTAACCTACGACCCCGTACTATACATTTCTGCAGCATCTTATCATTCGCAGTTTTCATCATCTTTGGAGTTATTAATGATAATTTTCTTTTTGAGTATAGCACCCGTATAGATTTTATTATTAGAACACTCCTACTATTTGATGCATATTCTGTAATCAATACTAAGATTCCACATCAAACTAGCGAAAGCATGACTACGAAACTCAGAATCCTTAATTTTTATTGAAAACATGAACAGTAAGATAATATTTAGTTTAAACTACCTTCGATGTCTTATATTCTATTACTTCATAATAAATGCAACGTCGATCTTACAACGAATTATCCTTGACTTCAATTATTTGAATTATCTAAAACAAGGTAAACAATGATCTTACATATCCATATTCATAATCTTCATCATTCTGAGGTAAACTTCCACAATTCATTGACAAAATGTTGCTATAAATATGATTGAAAGAATCTAAACACAATTCGGCATATATGTATGTATATAAATGCCCGTTACATAAGTGTAGATTTCTGAACTCATTAGCCTAGTGGTGAACGTCGTGGCATTTGGTACAAAATAAACTGAGATGCAGGTGCATCTAACTAACGAGCCCCAAATAAAACAAAACAGTCTATTCTGGATTCAGTTTAACAGTTACAATTCAAGTAAAAACAATTAGTATCCTTTACTTCAAAGTACCTGATCTAAATGTTAATGTTTCTCGTCATACGATAATTTAAATATTGGCTATAGTAAAACGAAATCTTTATTTTGTAATGAGAACATATATAGTCATTATCAGCTGGTCAGTCCATCTACCCACATAGTAGTTTGGTAATTAAGTATGTTATCCGTTGAAGAACTTTAACGAATATTAAATGCATATGTAGGATGAATCAAATTATGTATGTTGGGCGATTAAAGAAGAGTTACGAACTTTCAGAACTGGATTTTAAAGGACTATTTCATTTATTTTGGTTGTAAGTAGTGCAAACAATTCATTTATATTATTGTTACGTTCCTCTCACCTTATTCTCCGGTTTAGTATATTTACTTTTGGTATATTGTTTCTTACTATGAACTACAGTTAATCACTTGTGTACAAATTGTCCCTATTCACTACCACTATCTCCTTTGTTCTGTATTAATGTTAGACTCCTAGTTGGTTTGGTGTGCAGTCTGTTTTTATGTGTATATAAAGGAGTGCGTGAAATATAGTATGATTCTGTCTGGTTGGTTTATCGTCTTGTGTTCTTCTACGTTCGACTTGAGACTTAGTGGGCTTAGGGTAGATGCGCACCCAATTGGCGTTCGATAAATCAACCATATTTTTTTTAGGCGTCATAACAGTTATATGTTTAACAATGAAATAAATCAACTAGAATCTTATCTATTCAAGAATTAAATGACTAGTTAGTCTATTTAAAACAAAAACTTAAAGCGGTATTCCTTGTTTAAAAAAACCATCTTGAACACATAAATCATTTGAATTTATTCTAATCATAAATATTTACTGAAAAGAATGTAAAAAAACAACAAGGAACTAGAAGAATTATGACTATTACCCATACATTTATCTGTGTCAAGTAGTAGATGGTTACACTTGTTTTATTTATATATAACGATCATTTATCAGAATGTAATAGAAATCTTCAGTTGCAATTATGCATATGCATACATTCTATAATATGTTTTTGAGAGATATGTAGACAAGTTGTTGAATTATACTAATTTAGTTCATAGGGTTACTGTCATAACATTAATTGTACTGTATTCATGCATTGGAAGATTGAACCAGTTAGCACTGAATGTTCATTTGAATCTCGTTAAGGAAACAATGTAACTGATGACTGTGTCACAACCATTGTGGAGGAATCACTCATGCTCAGTCTGCATACAAAGGCTGGTAGTCTTTTAAAATATTCTATTCCTGTTTAAGACTATCGTCACGTAGCATTGGTTGGTGGTACAAGAAATCCTGAACACCAACATTAGAACGGGCCAAGTCACGGAGTCCCTGGATGAAGTGACTTGAGCGTGATTTAAGCTAAAGAATTATATCATCCCTAGTGAAATGAATGAAATTAAACTATTAGCTGATACCTGAGGAAATTCTGTTTCACATAATTTTCGTACTATTTGATACTCGTTTGACAGAAAATGTTCCCCGAGTCATCCAGTTCTACAGTCTGTGACTGTTAACACTGGACTAATTAGGCTGTTGGTAATCTTCTTATAATCAAGAAATATATATTGACTAAACGCATAAGTGACTAATGTGATATTTCTCGAGCCATTTATTTTCCTGGTTCAAATCTGTTGATCAAGTTTCACTATGGCCACCTTTTGTTACAAACACAAGTATATGATATTATTTTCAATAAGACCCTCATCAGTATTTACACCGTAATATACTTAGCAAGATTTCTTTACAAATATATTAAACTAATTAACGTAATGATGCAATAGATAGATTACATAACTGACCATGATAAGCGACAAATGCAATTTACTAGTAAGAGAACAGACTTACTTGTAGAGATATAAATAGTAAAAACAGCTTGAATTATTATTTCAACGCAGGTAGTAAACTTTAACATGGGATAATAAATTTATCAAAATACGTCATGGCTAAAACTTCCCATTGGGGAATGTATGAACAAACAGTTCAAATTATATGGGTAATGATGATAAGATACTGAAAGAATGTAGGGAAAAAAATCACATAACGAAAGATGTTCCGAACTCATGAAATCGTTTACAGTGTTAAATTTGGGCAATGAAAAGATAAAGGCATCATGATTTGTTTTGTAAACACTAGGCCTACGGTTAGTAGTTCTATTTACTATAGCTTCTGTTAAGTGTAATTAACAACTCTATTAGGAAACTATGGCAGTATATGGCGCATCACATTGAGTGATAACCGCTGTCAAACAAATGAGAAAAGCTGAAATAGTATGTACCATATGTTTGAACTTTACTAAACCACACTGGGAAGTGTACATTCGTTTGTTGGCTAAGTTACCTGACAGTACACAGTTTATGGCTTTTTCCACAGAAGCGGTTGAATTAATATATATTGATGAAAGAGGAAAATTCAAGTAACACACCTTTCATTTGAACGAAAACTGTTAGTTAGCCAAAAAGTGACAAAGTTTAGATAAGCAAAAGTATTGTTTTACCGCCGTCACTATATTTGCACTGAGAATATTGCTAACAACATTTCCGTTTGACTTTATTTCCCTTGGATGCGGATACTTTTCACAAAACACCTTGTAAGCTAATTTATTCGGCATATTATTAATAAACTCTAGGTCCTAATTTTTAATATAACCTGAGAAGACCTGTTAGTAGGATACCTTTTGTATCGAATGGGTGTACACCTGACAAATATATTATAGAATGATTTAGAACGAACACGAGTACTAATTAAATATGAATTAAGTACTACAGATTGGCTTTAGTTGAACAATTATTATGAACCAGGTAACATTCAAAATCTGCTTTGTCATACTTTGGGAATCGACTGGTAAATGCAACCACAAAACTTCCAGGTATCAGATTAACGACATCTAAGTTTCGCCGATAAACCAATAAGACGACATCTACATGCTAAGTACAAGCAAGCTATGATATTTTGCACGACATCGTTTAATGTCACTGCTGAAATCTACCTATCTACTCTTCACTTCAGGCCTCATCGATAATAAACTGAATTTAGTCACTAGTGAGGACACACTAGCTATCATTGAATGCTATGTAAACTGTCAACATCATAGATGCTGACTTATGTTGGAATGAGCTAACCATCTAATGTTTTCGAGGTTTTAATGACTGTATAACTTACATCAATCGGTGTTGTTCATTTTCATGTTAATAAGCTCCACAACATGCAACAATACGAATATGGGATATTTTTACACAACATGAACCTTAATTAAACAAGGAACCAATAGACCGTTATTTTGTTTTAGTATCGTAAACCATACAAATATGCAACTACAAACATATCAGAGATCGAACTAAAAAAACTATATAAATCCAGATGAGTAGTTGAATTTTAAACTAATCAGCTAACATATAACACCCAATAATACTATGATTTACTTTACTTTTGTTTAGTTTAAAGACATTTCAAATAGCAAATTACTTTGATCCAAGTCGGTAATTTATCAACATACAGGTGGTTACACATAGAAACTAACTTGCTACATTAATTATATATAATTATATAATAGACATATATAAATGACATTTATGGCGCCTAAAGTAACAAATGTAAATTACCAAACATGACGTAATTAGTTAGTAATACATTACATGAAAAAATTATACAATCATAACTAAGTATAAATATAAATCTTCTCCATAACTATCATACTAATTTATCTTCTTACACATTCATTGTTTTCTTCTTCTTTGAAAAATCGTCAAACAAACATTATTTTTAGATTTCTTTCTAATGAATACTTAGAACAATTTAGTAGTTTACAATCAATATCTGATTAAAGTAAAACTTATTTCAAACTACCGACTGATAAATTAGTTAATACCGCTTCAATTGATTGTTTTAATGAGATGAAATTCCATGTGTTTCTAATGTATACTACTAACATTTCATTACGGAACCTTATGAATATCAATAAAGTAAAACAAAATCATTCATATTGATGATGAATAGGACAGGATGTTTTTGAAAGATTCCCCTTGTTTAAACCACCCAACTATCCTAATTTATGATAATCCAGGATAGTTGATATTTAATAATGTCATGATATTTGTACATTTATACAATTCGGTTGTATGAAAGCACTAAAGTATGTTTTAATGACACTATTACATTTGCATTTGATATCACAAATTAGATAACCATTATAAATCAGGAAATAGTCAACATCTGTTTCATTCTAGTGTAGAACTCTACAATAGTATTTATTCACAGTTCAGCCAGATAATTTAACCTAGGACCTTCAAGTTTTACTACTATCGATGGCCCATAGTCCTGTACTACAATGAAACAGATCTGCAGTGTCAGTTTTTAGTTTTTAATGATTGTCTAATTCAGGTGAATTCGTGTTATCATGTTCAACAACCTCCACAACATCTACTTACAATGTACTATACAATTTTCAATAAATAAGTTAAGAAAGAAGATAAACGGATTTGATTAGATTATTAAATACATAAGAGAATTTTTAAAAGTCGTCAGAAGTTGATAAAGCATCAAATATAGTTTATCAAACTAGAGTTCAAAATTTCCAAAAAAAACGGAGGTATCTTATTTTAGTTAGATCATTTTTAAATGTTTTTATTTGAGATACGTCAACCAACTAGTTACTAAGCAATTTTACCATAAAATTTAGTTTTTGAAATTTATACTTATTTTTAAAAACTCATGATTTGAAAAATTTCTAGTATTAGGAATTCAGTTATCAATCGAAAGTCAATGCCAAGAAATCGAGTATCGTAATAATAATAAACTACAAACTACATAATATGCCTGTTGTGTATTTTTGTGAATGTATTTCAAACAAAATGAAGCAGTAGTCAGTGTTGACACAAATCAATTGTTGGCATGTTTCAGAAAGGCTTTCTTCTAGTTAAAATCATGCGTTATTGAGGAACACATTCTACAAATACCTACATAATTTGCTAATCTATATACATTAAAACTACAAATAATATACAGCTATCAATAAGGTGCACTATATTTGAAAACACTTTCGTGAATGTCAATTTTGATATCACGAATTGATCGAAATCAGACAACTATTCATCATCTGGAATCACTCGACAGCTGTTTCCTTCCTAGTATGAGACTCCAGCAGTGTGCATTTACATGACACCATTTACGGACCGAACTCAGGACGCCCAGTCTGGTAGGTATCAGTAGTAGTCATACAATCTTGCTAACAACCAACCATTATGCTTAAACTCTGAATTAATTACAATCATTTCTTCTAAATTCATTACAGTATGTCATTATCACTTTGAAAGAGAAGCTTTTGATTACGAACACATTTTTGAGGTTGTTTACGTAAATCTAAGTCGATCTATGGCAAAGTAGTTAACGTGTAAATGGAAAAATAACGTATGAAGTAATAAAATTGATACATTAACGTAACAATTGTAGGAGGGTAGGGGGATGTTACTCATTTCTGAGTACGGTGAAGGTGAACTTCGTTAGCGGAATCAAGTGACTCCAAATGACCTTTTGCTGTAATGAGTATAAATAATTGCAGAAAGCCAAAGAAATAGTGATGTTTATTAAGATCTTATCTCATTCAAAAAATATGTATTAATAGTCAATGTTTTTGCTTTGTAAGTTAATCATTCTATAATTCAATTTAGATGGGTTTTTTGTGGAGATGGTTATTTAGTTGATTAAATATGTTACAGATTGGTGTTGTAAGGGTACCACTGGAAACTATCACAAATTGATAGAAGTGGGAATTCTACCATCGGAGGTTGACCCAGTGGTGCAGAGGGTTAGGTGTTCCCCATTAACTCGAAGACCCTAGAGCGGAATCTAGGGCGCGCAGTAGTGAATAGTTCAATTCTGTATTCATTATTTTTCTATGATACAGTAAGTTTTCTTTAAAAGTTTGTTTAAGGATCATGTCAGCCTGTTTGCATTTTTCCCGCTTCATATGCAAACATCTCATGTGCCTTAGTAACTAAACACTAGTGGATTGTAATTTAGCTTTAATGAAAAATGGACTACTCATCAATGTATTTAAAATTCCATTCAGGAATCGAGGCGCCGCTATCCGTGAGGTGCTAGCTCACCAGAAAAGCCTAGTTATTTAAGACATTATATAACATCTTACTGAATTGGTACTGTCGTAAACTTTCCCTGTCAGGCCCCAATTATGATGTAAAACAAAAGTAAATCGGAATTAGTTTGTCAAGAAATAGGCCAAACGAAAATGAACAGTATTAAGTAATAAAAGCAAATGAAATGGGAAAGTTAGTGGCAGTAGTTGACACTAGCTCTTCAGAACTAAGTGGTCGTGCAAACCAAAACGTGACAGTAATACATGAAGTAACTGATTATTGATCTGAGTCATCTTAGTGGATACTGACTACTTGACTGTAGTCAGCGCAATCGTAGTAACCAATGATTGGGGATACTGAGTGACAAGGCTTGGAATCCTGTACGCTGATGTAGGTGTATTCATTTCCTTGTCCACGCTTAAATTTTTATCCTTATATCCTTCGCTATATTTACGCATATTTGTCTTGCTACCATTAATACAACTCCTATTCCCACTAATTTGGTGTTCATGTTTCCAGTGCTAACGAAGTGTGGTCCGATGCATTTTTAGGCAAACATTACTTTCAGTATCGACGAGGCGATCATAAAATGTAACCCTGAAAATAATTATCCAATCATAATAGGGCGAAGAGAAGTGGTTGATATTCATGTCAAAACTAATTAACTTGTAAGGTACGTCACGTTTTTCTGACATTAATAAATTGTAAATATCAATTTAAAGATGTTATTCATAATAGCGGCATTTTACTGCACACTTCCATTCCAAGCCTTATGCTAAAATCTCATAACTTACCAATAACCCTAATCTCTAAAATACTCCTAACCACCCCCCCTCTCCCCCGTTGTGTGTTCAAAGACAATTTGTACTTTCGCTCAACCTACCTTGGTAGAATGCGATTCACATTGTCCTCTTTATTATCCTTTGTTTACTTAGCTTGTACTCTTATTTGTCTAGTGACCATCTATTTTTCATATATAAATGCCTTAACAAGTGTATATGTGAACAGATTATTCGAAATGTATTGTGCAAATATATCACATAGCCTTGATAAACTTTTTCTTATTGCATTATCAAAATAACTTAACAACAAATATAAAGTATGTAATGTAAAACGGTTTCAAGTATCTAGCAAAAGAAACTAGAAGTTGTAGGATTAATTTGTATGTTCCCATTGATTTGTTATAGATTGAATCTGGTCAGTTACTGTTACTATATGTGCATCTTGAGTGGTTAACGCAGTGGCATTTGACAAGACACGGAGTGAGTTCGAATCCCACTGTGAACATCAATATTAGGATGAAGGTACATCCAACCGACTAGTCCCGAATAAGATGAAACGCACGTCCTGGATTCCACTTGCCAGTCACAATCCAAATTAAACAAAACTAGAGTTGTTTTTACTTTACTTTTCAGAGTTCACTATCTTGATATGTTATAGATTTGACCCTACACAGACAAAATGAAATTATGATAAAAACCCCTTTCCTCCACTTTGGTTATCCTGTTAATGATCCAATATCATCTTTAATGTCCACTGATATTTACTCATGTATTATATGTACATTGATTACATAATCACTAACTTGTTAGATCTTTATGCCAATCCCTATCCCTATCTACCCCCTTTCTGATATCGATATTACAATATTCTTGTATACAATCTTCCATATTTCTTATATCATTCAATCTTAGATAAAAATAACTTTCTTGAATAAATTTACGAATAATTATCAATAAGAAAAGAAAACTCTTATAGAATTGTATCTTAGACAAGTGAAACTGAAATGATAAGTTTGATACATTAACAAAGTTCGGCATTGATTATAAAGATACCAAAAAAAAAAAAAAAAAATATACCAAAAAAACAAAATATGTTTGACATTACAGCTTTGTCTGGTTTCTATGCTTTGTATTCATTACATTTCATGATAAATCTTATTTATGTAACATATTGTGTAGGTGTTTCTAAGTTTTTGATTGTTTGTTTGTATTATAACCTTATTGATTAGAATTTTTATTCGTTACAAGTATTATATTCAATAGAAAAAAAAAGAGGTATTAGAAGGTTATGTAATGTTCCTGATTTCGATGTATATTCATGTGTATCCTTATAAAATAGAAATAAACTTTCATTTATTAAGTTAGATATGAAATTCATTATAGACATTTTAATAGTACAAAATGATAGAGATGATAAATGAAGTGATAATTACCGTGTGGAACTTTCTTGTTCACAATGATATTCTTCTTATAAATTAGTGGATTAATATACATCAGTAAGCTATCCTTTAGTGAATAATAAAAAACACATTATATTTACTGCTATAAAAGTCTGGTAACTATGTGATTCAAGTAATAGTATATTTGAATTTGATTATACGAAATAGCTTGAGTTAAATAACTATTAAAAGAAAAGGAAATGACACTGGATATACATTTAATTGTATAGGACACCTAGGTAGTACACTATCAACGACTATACGATGGAATTATGCCAAGCATGTTTCAGGTTTAGTGGACAGTTGGATAATTAATTCCGAACGGTATCCAAGTAGTTAACATTTTTAATTTCACCTGACTAGCAAACTAATTAAAGTCACCATATCCATTGGACATTAATCCCTTGACATGTGACAAAAATGAATTCCACTAATCACTTTATTCATTAGAATGCTAGTGAGCTCGTGTACGAATATTACTGAGCATGTTACATACTAATGAATTAGCTGTGCAGTTCCACTTACTAGTTTTAAATAGTCACGTATATTAGATCAATTGGTAATATCAAATTTAAATTCAACAGCCTCCATGACACTTAATCACAATTGATATTAGTTAACTTATTACTGACCTCATAAATTAATCCCTGTAGTTCTGGCAAAAAGACGTAAACTCCACTGACCTACAGTTAGATTTTAGTTAAAACTAGGAAACACTCGTCTATCGGCTTAATGATGTTGATAATGAAGTACTCGTCTCGACATCTGAAACACTAGGGATCTATCTTGATGAGGGAATGTGGCAGTGCACTGACAAAGAATTCCCAAATAGGCGATACATCTGTCTATTACATTCTAGTTATAACAGTATATAACTAAGATCATGCTGTGATAAGTAAACAGACAGAACATCTAAACTATTCTCTATGAAACAGTATTAACTTAATCGATAAAAATAACAATAAATGTAATACATAACAGTTCGCTTAATAACGTATGCAACACTATATTCATTAAATAACATATCGTAAGCATGGTTCTGGTGTTTTTCTCACTGTACACAAGGCTTGACATTTACTAAAGTAGAAATAAGTTTATTGTAAATTCTTATATCCTCTTTGCAGAAAATTCTTCTCATGTTCTTTTCTGCGTACGATTACAACCATAATGTCAATCTCTTAACTCAGTTTGTCTTTTCATTTTGTCATTACTGTCTTTCTTAAATATTCTTTTGATAAAAATTTTCATATAACTATTCATTAATGATGCTAGCATCACTGAATCCATTCACATTTTATCTGCCCATCATACTTATCAGGTTCTTTGTAATTATCAACCTTGCCAATGGATCATTCTCTGACTTACTGGGTATTTCTCTGAATGTTCAGTCTTTTATAAAACCATTCTGTTTTCTCTTAGCCAATCTTTCGTGAAAAGCTAATCCACTGTTAACTTTTTTTGATCTCTTCATTGAACTTGGTAGTATCTGACATACTAATGACATTTTTGAAACGTCTATTAAGTGTATCTTGTTTTGTAATAATAATCATGTCATGTACGTATCATAATCAGAATTTGGAATAGACATATTTTGTGGATTCATATGTTCCTAGTTGACTCACAACAAGGTTTATGATAATTTAAGAGACTAAACAAACCATGACTACACCTTCTTCACAATATATAACTCAGGTGGAATGTAAGCATAATTCCAGTAAGATTGATTATCTTAGGAGATTCTGAACGGAAGCTTGTTCCTAAGACATTATCCACTTTCAAGTATCTATCTATAACACTAATGAATGAATTGTCAAACAGTCAAATCTGTATTTTGTCTTCTTTCAAATGGATAACACCGACTATCTTTTTGAATGCGAATAAGTTTCGAATTCCGTCATTTGGTTTCATGTCATATCGTTAAAGATTCCTAGCTACTATGTATGCTTCTTCTTGAAACAAATTTTCGTCTAGACTATGCTACAGACAACTAGAGTACATAAAGTGGTTTGTAGGTAGTTGGTAAGGTGTAACTAAAAATATTCAGAGACCCGATTCCACATCAAAAAACTTCATGATTGACAACTGTTGCAGCTTTACTACTAGGGCCATGACCGAACTCCTATCGAACTTATGTGAATGCATCGTATGAGAACTGAGTAGTAGCCAACTTGATACTTATTTAGTACAGTACTAATACGAGCTTATTGTTTTGATCAAATTGCAATATGAATACTTATCCAAGAAATTAAATACCGCAACTTTTATATTAAAATGAAAGATGATGTAATCCAACCTGACCTATATTTTATGTTATTTAGCCAAAATAATCAATTGGTAATGGAAGCAAACTGTGAAGCCGGGTGACACAGAATTGAATATGAGAGAAAATTTTAATTTTCTCAAGAACGTTAATACAAACTACTTGTTGACGAGTCCCAAATAACATGATACGTAAACAAAACAAGATTTTATTCTGACTACCCTACAAAATCACCTTTTATTTTAACATAGTCCACGTAATATTGAATCATTTGATACACCAACTTAATCACTATAAATCAAATCAACACCAATTAAACACCAAACACTGATCACTGTACATTATTCAATCAATCAATCAATCATCAATACAATTTGAGTATATCAATGTTTACGTTTTGATTCAACATAGAATTACTTGTAGAACAAAGTAAATGAATGTCAGTCATACTGTGTATATAATGACATGAATTGCAAAACTTTTAAGTTGGTTTAAAACATACTTACTATTACTTTATTCAAAACTTTATTTCCTAATAATTAAAACTTGTTACCGTTTACTAGTAAAGATAGACAGGAAATGGAATAGTTATTGTCAATTACAATAGTACATACTGTAATTTGTATGAATAGAACTAACATTAAAACTTTATGTAAGCTACTAGTATTCATAATAACAATACAAAATGTTAATATCATATTGATATTAATCATTGTTTAAACTTGAATCTAGGTCAATCAAATGTATCTTATCGAAATCACTCATTTTTTTTGTTTTATAAATATTATTCACTACTACCATACAAAAAGTACATTTAAAACAAATTTGCATTTTCTTACTTCGTTTAAGAATTTATGTTCAGTTGTCATGTCTACCAATGTTCAAATCGGAAAAGTTTGTTCAATGTATAGAAACATTGATCAATGGCTTGATGATTAAAGTATATTATTTAAGTTGGATTATGACTGTCAAGTGGAATCTAGAATGCGCGTTTCGTCCCATTAAGGACTGGTTGACTGGACGTACCTGCATCCCACTGTTAACATTCACAGTGCGACTAAAACTCCATCCGTTTCGTGTCAAACGCCATTGCGTTTACCACTAGACTACTGAGTCCGGTATGTTACACTTGTGCAACGAGCACATTGGTATACAGGATGAATTTATGTATTCTCATTGATTTGTTATAGACTGAGGTTGGTCGGTCTCTGCTGCAATATGTGCCTCCTAAGCGAATTACCTCGAAATAGTGATTATTCACATGAATTATTTAAGTTGGATTGTGACTGGCAAGTAGAATCCAGGACGCGTTTAAGTACAGTGCTTTGAACTAAGTTTGATGTAAGTAAATTTCACTTGACTTATAATAATTTTAATCCTGACATTGACCTGTATATAACTGAAGAGTTGCATTAATTTGCATATTGGAAATCTATTATTGACATCCTTCATGACATGCCTTCAATAAATATCAACCTGTGATTAAAATTTTTTGAAGGGAAAAATGGATTTAGCTCATACTTTCTTGATGTACTACGTAGGTCTATTCATAGAAAATCTTTTCGAAGTGGTCAATTATCAAGCTTCCGCAGGCTGGTCAATCCCCTATCATCAGGCAAAGAAATTTAATTACATCCCTCTTCACATGTTTCGGAAGGATCTGTAGTCCTGATATCATAAATCGAGAGTTAAATATTTTAAAGAAACTCTTCATTGAAGATGGCTATTTACGTAGGTTTACTGAAAAAACATGGAGCCCAAAGCTCTGAAATTATCAGGAGCCTTCACAACAAAGAAAATACCTTATATGAATAGGGATTTCAACAGTGACAAAGCTGCATACATTCCAAACAGAAATATTTCTAATTTTTTAATTAAAATAACGTTCATTTTGTCTTTAGTTTACTGTTACTCAATTGTTAGTTGTTCAACAACAACTAAATAAATAAAGTCCAGTATCTGACCCTTTTCAAGTGCAGTTTTCAATTAACTTGCTTCTGTGGAGTTCGTTAAATGGATCGTTTGATGAGTATTTTGTAAAAAAAAATTAATAAAGCAATTTCCATCTGAGCTTAAGTAGCCACTGAATCTAGCTGTTCAATGATCGTTATGAAAAATGGGGTTTCTTAGCTCGATTCATTCAAGATATCGTAAATACACACTACTGAAAAGAGCAATACAAGCACTAAACAGCTGTCTGGTATCAGTTCCTCATTTTCAATAGTTGTCCAATCCAGATGAACTCTTAATATCGAATTGAAAATTTAACAATCTTCACAACACCCTACGATAATTTATCATCATAATCATTAATATTTACATAGAGTTGTACTAATTTTATGTTAGAAATCATCTAATGAATATACAGTAGTGTCAATAATAGATTTCTAATATGCAAAACAATGTAACTCTTTAGTTATATACAGATCATTGTATTGTGTCAGGGTTAAAATTACTATAAGTCAACTGAAATTCACTTACATCAAACTTAGTTCATAGCAATATACTTTAATCCTTAAGCCATTGATCAATGTTTCCATACATTGAATTAACTTTTCTGATTTGAACATTGGTTGACATGACAATTGAACATAAATTCATAAATTAAGTATAAAAGAAAAAAACAAATTTCTTAGCTTTACAATCAATATGAATTAACTTGTATCAAACTTCACTAGATATTTTCTTGAATTCTAGCTAAAACTTATGACCAGTGGAGTTCAACTGTATCTAATGTAAAATAGTTATCTACAGATTCTAATGGATGAGGCTGAGGAATTATATTTCGAAAAATGACTGGATTTACAATTAGAAAACATTAGATCCCATACGGCAATATTGTCTAACGATTATGCCCAATTCAAATAATATTAAAAGCATCTATCTAAACACCCAGATGTATCACTAGAGTACTAGAATGAAACAACTTTCTTCAACCACTTGTTGATTCTCAGTAATTTCCTAACTCAGTTTAATTCGTTTCAAAATTATCATTACTTTGCATTGTTCCATTTCGAATGAATTTCATTTTGAGTACATCTTCAAATGGCTTAATTCAATTGTTCTTGTTAGATTGATTAGATAAAAATCAGATTATTTTCAATATTTCATTGAAAAAAAGACAAATGTTAACTCAATGAGTTTTAATTCAGTGGATTATCTGTAAGCTTCAGTTCATTTATTTCATAGTTAAACATATTGGTTACAAAAAATATACTTGAATGTTGTTTAGATCTACTTAAGTTGGATTGTGACTGTCAAGTGGAATCCAGAACGAGCGTTTTGTCCCATTTGGGACTCATCGGCTGGATCTACCTGCATCTCAATGTTGAGGTTCACACTAGGATTTGAACTCAGTCCACTTCGTGTTAAAAGCTACTGGACGAAACGCGCGTCCTGGATTCCACTTGCCAGTCACAATTCAACCTAAATATAACTTGTGTACTACCGCTATACAAGAGGTAATCCCCTCAGGATGCACATATGGCAACAGAGGCTGACCAGTTTCAGTCCATTACAAATCAAGGGGAAGATACAAGCCTATTCTAAGTTGTTTAGGTTTATTTGGAATGAATTATTAAGTTCCATGCATTTTTTTTCTAACACACTGTTAACATAAACATGGTTAACAATTAATTTTCCATATAATTGTATATCAAAAAATATATGTCACATCTCAAATTCCTTGGTGAGGTTGCAAGTTTATAGCTTATTGTGGGGGTGGGGACAGAAGGAAAAACGTTTGTTCACTAAATGTATACAGTTGTGAAGGGTGTTGTAAACAAAGTAGAAGAATGAAAATGAACATCCTGAAATAATTTCCCCATATCCATTAAATTGAACTGAAAAAACCATGTATTCAAGTAAACAGAATTTAGAAAGCTCCAGGATTTTTAGTGAATGATAGAGCGTACGGATCTATTTTGATTACCTACTAGACTGCATCACCTAACGATGTTCTACCACCTTATCATTAATATATTTAAGCAATATAATTAAGAGGTAGCTTCTTTAGAAAACAACCATATTTAATCAAGTTGTCTGGACTAGAATTTTCGGCTGACAATTATGACTACTGATGTTTATGAAAAAATAGCCTATTCGTTATAGTACATTACTAATTCGAAAGAAACTTACCGTTTAAACATACTTACTTATGTTTCTACATATTCCTATATTGTTGTATATTCATTATGTATTTACACTTGTTATTCAACTCACCTAGCAACTCGCCTACAGTAAAAGTCACGCTATGTCAATTCATTTTCTTGTCGTTTAATAGTCGACTGTATGAAAGCTGCTATTAAATTTTGAATGTGAAGAATTGCCGATCATCAAACATTAAATGAAAGTAAGATGAATGTTAATAAAGTGTATTCAGTTCAATTATTTGTCGTCACACTCCATAGTTAAAGGTCTATATATAATGCATTATCTCGGATAGAGTCATTCAAATGGCGGAAGCAATAGCCTAACTGGCTAAAATACTTGATCATCGTGTATAAAACTATTGGGTTTAGCTTCTTTGCATAGGGTTGATAACTCCAGACAAAAAAGTTCAATATTCGTTTTGATTAGCTTGATGAAGTTTGATGATAACCGGTGCTGCTTTTGATCATTACACGCTGACCTCAACTGGATACCACTTGTAACCGTATAGAAATTTAAGGCCGTTTAACCTTGATACGAGATTTCTCAACTATTTGTAGTTATTAGGAGATGGAATCTAGAAATCTCATGTTTCGCTGAAAATGCTTAAACAACAGCACCACTGTGTTGGTCAATTAGTTTGTAATACACAGAAATGAATTGAAATAGTAAATCAAAATTAGTCTTCACACACCTATAACCAATTGTTGGTAACTAACTTCAAGATATTCCTAGTAAAAGCAACCATGTCTAATGTAATTCATTCAATTCGGAAGTGTGACATTTATCACTTATAGCATTGGATTATTGTCCCACAACATTATATATCGATTTAAGTACAAATCCTATTACTGAGTGCTTGCTGACCTATTAAAGCTGATAGTTAAGTGTTGATTGCGAGATCCGAAAGGCAATCGGTTCGATCCTCCTGTGGGGTCGTATTCGTCCATGATAATGCATCACAGTATTTCGGTGCTCAATAGTCATCTTCTCTATTATAAAGTGATACCTATCTCACTAACTTGAATTTAGCAGTCCTATTCGTATACTTAGAAATAAAAGTTATACTCTTTGACTTCTTTATCATTATTAATTTCGTAGATACAAATAAAGTTTAATTAGCTCGCATAATTCAGTTAACTATTTTGCACTTAGTTCACAGTACTTGAGTAATTACGTGTTCATTGATAAAACACTTGATTTCATTTATGATTACATTACTATTTCCCTCTATTGACATATAAACACATCTAAGTTATCATTACATGCCAATCATTTCAACTTCAACAATTTCACCTGGCTAACAATCCGAAAATGTTTCTTATAAACTTCAGTGAAAACCAGATTACACTGGATAGCTACTTCCTCGTAATATCGGATTCTTCAACAGTGTAAGCTTATAAATTCATCATGGAATTAAGCCCAAGATACTAAGTCTTCATCAGCAAACTCTTAATTTGTAGGCAGCTAAGCTAGTTGACTTCTAATAGTTGATGCTTCATACTAAGTCATTTCGTGATATATTTCCATTACTAACCAGTAGTCACTTACTTACTTTAAACTTGACTGTTTTTCTTTAGTTGATTACATTAGATAAATTACTGTAAAACTTAATGAAGATTTATTGAAAACAATATTCTTTATTTATACATATCATACATATCATAATTAGGTTATAGTCGTGAAGAATATTGAATAGACTCTTAGAAACTCTAAGTAGAAACCAGTTGTTGGATAGTATCAATAACTATAGAGGTATGCGTTTATTAATGTATTAACTACTTAAATAATATCAAAATATCCACTTAAAATAACTGAACTTTTGATGATTGAATATAGATTTAACAGTAGTATATTCATTTTGAATTGAAAACATGGAATATATTTTTTGCTGATTTATTTATGCATTGTAATTCGGCTGACTACAAGGTGTAATTAATCAACAACAACATTGATAATCACCATGACGTAAATAAAGAACACAGAAAAGATGATGGAGGACTTTTCTTTACGGTTATATAGTCTCTTAACATAAGTCTGGATTATGTGAAATTCACTTTGTTTTGGTTAATCAGTTTTTTTGGACAATTTACATCTATTCAATATCACGAATTAATCTGAAGTGAATAACAACTGAAATCATGAATTGAAATTGATCAGTATAAGACTACTAAGTAGTGTGTATCAGCCGGCCTCATTAAGATATCAAACCCGATAACTTCATGCTTGTTATTGAATGTTTATATGTTAAAGCACAAAGCTAAAAGGCATTCACTTGGTGATATGATTAAGTTAAGCCAATTCGCAATATATTTCGGCAACCTAGTCCATTGGCATCTGTAGATAACTGACTTACATTCGACATGGTTGAATTCTAATTATTATATTTTCTCATTAGAACAAGGGGAACTGCATTTTTATGTTAGTTACAAGTGAGTTAATTTTGACTAAACTACTTATTATTTGCATATTCAACTTTCATATCCACATCATATTTTTAAGTGTGATATCGTAAATTAGACATTAAGGTGCTTGAAATGGAACAGGTTGAATAACTTCATGGTTAGAGGTTAGTTGGGCACTAAATAAAAAACGTTTGAAGATAACAAGACTGAGGAAGACAACTATTCAGTGATACAGTCATTAGAAAGGAATGACATCATGTTTGTGTAATAATCAAATAGACTAATATAATACTAAAACATATAAGCCATGATTACATTAAATGTATTAAAAGAAGTATTGTCGAAGTTGTTATTTTGAATGACATGTGGATTCCGGCAAACACGTTTCGTTTTATCTATGAGTCCTCATTTGGATCTACGTCAACTTATGTCAGTGTTCTAACAGGAACTAAAGCTCACTTCGTTTTTGTCAGGTACCACAGAGTTTACCAATACACTGTTGAATTCAGACAATCCAATATGTGAAACAGTGTGTATACGGTAACAGAGTGTCTAAATATCAAAAACGTGGCACAAACGCTAACAAGTTAAAGAGAATAATCTTTTGCGAAATTTCTTCATTTCTGAGTTTCATTTAGGGGAAACTGTTTCTAGTTGAGTATCCCTAAAAATCTGGTATCAACCGGCGGGATTACCACTCCAGTCAACAAATGGTATAGCGTAGCGAACATCTAACGGCACTGTTATCAACTGCATCACTCCGGAACTGTAAATTTTGAATGTCATACCCTCTGACTACAGTATCAAGAAGACTTTAAAGCTAAAATTTGTTGAGCATGTTAATGCAATCTAGTTGAGATAGGAAAGTGAAACGGCCATGGTCAGTGAAGTTATATGCTGATAGAGCTATAATTAAAATCAAGATCCTACATTCTGATGCTAGTCGACAGTGATTTCGATGGCTAAGATTGTGAAAACTAAATCCCGGCGGAGTCTTAAATGCAGTTTCTAAAGTAAAAGTGATCCACTCTAAATTCACCTACTATATAAATTGATTCATTACAGAACTTCCCAAAATTTATAAGCATTCATTAAGATCCATTAATGAAACACATTTATATTCATCGTTTGTAAGACAGCGATATATTCCTCTCATCCTATATTCAAATAAATGTATTCATATAATCAATTATCACGTACTCCATCACTTACATAATGCAAACACTCATTTTGTCAACATTGTCATCACTAACTACACTCACTCAACCTACTTCTCTCTACATATTTTACACTACCTATCATACTATAACCTTATGTTTTAATACTGTCCATTAATGAGTCAAGCAAGCCCCAACTCTAACCAATCACCTCAACAAATAGAGAATATATTCGTTAATATTCTGTTCTCAATCTCAATGTTTTATTCTTTCAAATAGGAGATGATCATGTATTTTACATGAATAAAATCCATCTGTACTACATAGTTTATTTTACTTCTCCTCATCATCGTGTCATTGTTTCTTAAATAATGAAGCACTTTGAGTCCTACATGTTCACGTTCACTCGAAAACTCTCTTCATGATTTATCTCCATCACTCTAAATTCTCCTCACTCACCCCCGACAAACAAACACTTAACTGAACGTCGAATTCGTTACATCATTTGTTATCGACAGTCATGTACCTACACGATAATTTTGATGGTGATGAAAATGTAACTATGATTCAGTTATCTCTGATGTTCATTCGTTCGACCGCCATCCTAATGTTTTATGGTTTTTACAAGCTATGAACTATACGTTGTATGTCAAAGGTTTAAGAATATTCATCTTTTCGACTAGTGTGCACTGAGCGTTTTTAACAACCTGAGCAACCTTATAAATCAGTATGTATTATTTAACTAATCTCACAATACGGATTTATTACAGCTAGTCTATACAAGTTATATTTAGCATTAAGTATCAAAACTATGATGAACTGTGAAAATTAACCTTCACGACTCATTTTGATTTGCAAAAGATTACAGTTAAACTTCAGCTATTTAAGTTGGATTATGACTGGCAAACGCAATCCAGGATGCGCGTTTCGTCGTATTTCGGATTAGTCAGCTGGATGCACCTGCATACGAGTGTTAATGTTCATAACAAGACCCAAAATTCAGTTCCTTTCGTGCCAAACATCTCTATGTTTACCATTAGGCTACTGAGTCCGAACAGTCACGCTTGTGCAACGAGTATGCATATATAATTAGAAAGTATTTGGGTCTTCTTAGTGGTTTATCATGGACTGAAAATGATCAGTCACTATTGCTATATATTCATCCTCGACGAATTCGCCTTGTTATACTGATAGATCACTGGTATTGTTAAAGTTTGATTGTGACTGGTAAGCGGAATTTACGTCCATAACAAGTCAACGAGAAGATTTAAATAAATTTTAATTATTTAGCTATTTACATTTGGAAAGTTTCATTTACTGTTTGCCTCATCTTCAAGATATTTTTTTGAATCTTCACTCAACGTAATAATTTGCTACCAGATTGACGTAATTATTCAGCAATAGATAGAGTCCATTATGTACTTCTGATTAAATTCATAAACAGCCCAAGGTCTATAGGTAGCTTTTAACAAAAACTGCTATTCTGGCTTTTTAACGTATATCATCATTTTTTATTGATATAATCCGTCATATATTGATGTCGGAGGGTATCACGGAAAACCATGAAACATTAGACAGCTGTTTTGTTCTAGTATAGGACGCCTCATTAGTGCACACCTAACATCAATCAGTGAAGAATTTATTCAGCTAAAACTTAATAACGATTTACACAAAACACTTTCAGCTAACTTTCAATAATAAACTTACTAGTGACTAACGTTGAATATTTCTGAAGCTCTGATGAGAATGTCGTGACTAGGTGGAGTTTATACCTATCGAAAAGTGACATACTATTATCAATGATAATATATGATTGTTTCTATATCATTCGATACCAACTGATTAAGTGGTGCAGAGAGTTATGCGTTCGCCAACCTGAAACCCCTTGGGCGAAAATCTAAGGTGTACACTACTGAAGAGTCTCAGCTGTTCAGTGCTCTCAGGTTCTACCTAGTACCTTGTCAATATCAATCTATGATATATTCAACCAATTAAAAATGCCAATCTCTCTCTACACACCATCTCAAATACATCGTAACCTGCCTAAAATAGTAGGATACTACTCATTTTTGAATAAGTTATACAAGAGTAATTCCTTGAAATCAACTTTTCCAAAAAAAAAATTAAAATTTACATGTATTGGATTATGACTTGTAAGCGAAATCAAAGAAACACATTTCGTCCTATTTGAGACACGTCAACGGCGAAATTCATATACATTCCGATTATTAAATTTACTTATCCACTATTTAGCTTAATTCACGCTAATAATTAAGCGAATACTAAAGAAAGAAAGAAAAAAGAGAATTAAAACAATCATTCATTCAATCTCATTGATAAACAAAATCAACTGTCACATCAATGAAAATAAATATGTTTACATTAGAGTAACAGAATCTTGTTTTCTTTTTTCTAGAAACAGAAAAGTAAACAAACAACAAGAAAATGACAATTGAAATTTTGATTGTTTCTATTTTGTTTATCTTTATTTTCTTCCTTTTTTTCTCTTTTTTTTTTACTTACAAAAAAAACAACTGGATAATTGAAACATTAAAAAAAGTAAAGTTTAAATGAGAAATACAAAATAGAGTTATGCTTTTTTGTTCTAAATGTTAAAATGGTGTTGTATTGTTCCGATCATTTAATGATTGTCATCTCATTACTTAAAGTGATACAGTAATTAACAATTCCATAGTTACAATCAGTGAATGAATATACATACTAGTGATTATCAATTGGAAATATGATATGTGAATTAGAAAAAATAAAAATATAAAATGAGCTAGTTGTTTACTTTTCTATGAAAAGATTAACAATTATTAAAGGTGATATAGTTTACTAACTACTAAAAAGAAGAAATAAATAATATATGCAAATGATTAATAAATATAGATTATGAATAGGTAACAATGAATTAGTTTATGTTAGACAATTCATTGGAAATCAGAAAGTATTAGATGGTTATTTGATCTTAGTGTGCGATTCCTTGATAGTACACAGTAATGACCTCCACACACCCACACACACACGTACACACTACAGGATCAAGGCTAGTAATCTTAAATTTTAAACCATTGAACCAATCGACATCCTACGATGATATATTTATTTGTCTTTATTGGTTATCATTAAGAGGTGGAGAGTGATATGATTTGTGATACGATCAATCACAGTAAACTGAAAAACAATAACCATGATAGGAACTAATACTTCCATACCAGACACAAAGGTTGTTTGTTGTATACCTGTACGTTTGACTTCGAGACTGTTAATCTCTAAGTCGGTGTGAAGAACACGAAATAATTGAGTCAACAACTAAATAAATAGATTATATTTTACTCATTTCGTTTACATATAACACCTGACAACACTCCGAACTAATATTCATACTAACAGGGATAATTAAGTGATGGAACCTGAAGAAGGAACGTGTACATAGGTGATTAGTTATAGTCTATAAATGTAACATGATATAACAACAGTTCATAGATCTGATAGAATTTCAAAGTAACGGGAAAATAATAACAATAGAAACAAAATAGTCCAATTACTTTTATTCAAGATAATTGAAATGGTATTCTAAAAGCATTTCTAAAAGTTAGTTGTCCTTCTTCAGTTTCCTAAAGTAATAAAAGTTAACAATCCACATACCTGAGTTAGGTTAGACTTCACTAGCTAGGTCTTGTTACTAGAACTCCAGGAATTACCTCAAATCTAGTAAACTTGAAATTAAACGATCTTCACAACACAATAGAAACAAGTATAAGCCCAATAGTGGCTAATATCGAGAAGTGTCTTCTAGAGTATTAATGACAAAATTTTAAGTGCGATTCAGTTAACGGTAAAAGATAAAGCTGCTCATATAAACAACAAGACCACAGGGTCTCTCCTATGAACAACACGTATTAAATAATGTTTATTAGTCATGAAGCATAAAGCTTCTGTGTAAAATCAATTTATAATTTGAACGGGGATATGGGTTTTCATCCTAAACTAATCATTTGTCTATACTTTTAGAAAGCAAATACTGATGATCACTGGCTGCCTATTTATTCTACACACATGTTTAGTAGAATAATCATGCGCTTTTCGATGGCTATTATGAGTAAGGAGGTTTTAAGAAGTTCTACTTTTATAAACAGCTTTATGTTTAAGAAACTTATCTTCCATTACATATTCGACATCCACAATCCACTCTCCAAAAACATTACCTGCCTAGATGTTTGCGAAAGACACATTCGATGACAGAACAGTGTTAATAATATTTTAAATTGCCCTTCATAATAAAAAAATCGCCTATTTCACTAAGTTAAAGTAAGTTTCCCTTCATTCCCCCCCCACTGAACGTTTGACCAATTAGATAAAGTAAGAGATGGAGAATTTAAGCTGTGGTCAATGGAACAAGTTTCATACTCTTAATAATTTGATTACATTAGTTACCATGAAACTTTAACTTTTGCTAACTACGGTATTTTGAATTCTGGTAACAGCAACAAAAGTTGATCACAATTCTTAGATCATTTTCGTATTCTAAGAATGTTTCCGTTCAATATATTTGTTTTATATTACCACAAGACGATATGTAAATAATGATTCAATAAGAAACTGTTGAGTTCATCTCCACAGTCGACATTTATCGATTATATGTGAATAGAAAACAATCATTTGCAATAAATTGGTTCATCAAAATGATTTCTGTTAAATATTATAAACATTAATGCTACCGGAGTGTAAGATGTATCACAATTAAAAATCAAAAATGCATAATTAAAATGGTTAAAATGAACTTCCTATATTAACGAGGGATACATTACGAACAGTCGTAAAATAAGGGGTAGTCTACAGAAAAATTTGAACTTAGGCTTCTTGCGACTTTGTACTTGACAACACTAAGAACAATACTACAAACATGTATTCATAATCGGATTCTATTTCCGGTCACTCAGTTTTACAATCAGCGACCATTACCACTAAACTATTTGAGTTGTCATCTACTTAATTTCCATATCAGAATAGTTCCATATCAAATCACTTAAGCAAGTGGCTACATTACAACTCGGTCGATAAAATCCGATAAGCACTATAAAAAGGTGTTGATGAAAATCAAACTGGTCACTTCATAATGACCAATCAGTGTATACAATGCATGTTGATTATGTTAATTAAAAAGTGACTAAAATGAAAACATTTACAAAGTGGTTCACGCATAATTTGCTCAGTGAGTATAATAAAAGTCTTAAAGTATGCTCATATTAGAGTGTATGGAAACATAGCATTACATTATATATCTAATCAACGACTACTATACCTTTGATGACATTGAAAATCTTATCAAATAAATATTCAAAATTCACTGATAATTGAGTTGTACTCATTAAAATTTTGTTGTTATGAGTGTTACATTATGATTGCCATCACTGAGAATGAAATATGACGCAATACAATCGCGATTTATAACTTTAAACTATACAACAAAATTTGAAAGTACTTAACGATAAATGTGAAGTCTTTTTATGATTTTAATCATTTACAACATAACTTCGTAGCTTTGGCTGAATTAATGTAATAGAATCATCAAATATACTGTGGTTTATTGCATAAAACAGTATTGATTTACTTAACATACAGTATACATCATTACCAAGGTTAATTTTGATAATTCCAAATAAATTGAGCATTGGATAGGTTGTTTATAAAATGAGTTATATATATTTGTAAAATTCCAATGAGTAGAAATTAAAATTTTCTGACGTTTCGCGGCTTAGTGTAAGTCGCTTCTTCAGAGAAATGAATAACCGAATTGAATTAGCACAAGGTTAAATTGGTATTATTTAATCTTGTGCTAATTCAATTTGGTTATTCATTTCTCTGAAGAAGCGACTTACACTAAGCCGCGAAACGTCAGAAAATTTTAATTTCTACTCATTGGAATTTTACAAATATATATAACTCATTTTATTAACATACAGTACTTACTAATGATTATCTATTAACATCACGACGACCTAATGCATTGCCTTAGCTGAAGCGATGGTTTGTTTTGTACACCTTTAGACACATTGTTGTCATCTACACCCTAGGTTGGTTCTATACTGCCTTATTTAACCTGCCTTTTGATTCCTATATATTCTGCATATACCTAGCTTCTTCCTTCATCAACTGTCTACTGTTATCATTTTACACGACGTCTTGTCATATGCTACTTATAAAACATTTAGGAAGTAATATTCATCAAAATACTTCATATTCAGGCGATTTTATAGTACTGAATTTCTTGTATTTTACAAACTATAAGCAACCATAGTAGTTACATTATGAAAAAGTTATTCACATACCAGGACACTACTTTTAAACAGTTTTCTGTCTTAAATAAGATGAAACATGCTTTCTGAATACCAGTTACCTGACACAATGTAATTGCAATAAATATTTAAGCACAATTTATAAACACATTAATATCTTTATATTGTAAAACCAATACAGAGACAGTTCTGAACTCATATAAAATATGATATTTCATTTTTACCCAGTCTTATTAATATCTACTTAGATAATTTAAAGAATGAAAGATAACTATGACATAGAGATGGTAGAAACATATATAACTGAGACATATGGTTTCTGTTAAGTTGTGATCTCCTAGCTGAATGGTTTAATTGTGAAAATTCAATAGTCATTCTGTACGAATCATTGGCGCAATATTCCAAAAGAAGAGTGTAATAAGAATTTCTTCAGACATGAACAGGATACGATTGAATTTGAGTGATATTTGTTAGCACTTATTTTGTCATCATACATTTATTTTTATTTCTCACTTTTATCACCAGATTTGTAGCATTGTAGTTGTTATCCATTCATGATACAAATGAAAGAATTGGTTTCTACATTTAAGGATGGAATTCGCCCATTAGTTGCTTTTCTAATTGTTTGATAATCAGGATCCTTTCTTGCGTGTTTCGTTGATTGTCAGCTGACCTGAGTGCCAAGATTCCAAACCTTCTCTATTATTCTTTCTATTTTCTCTATCTAAAATAATAACGCATTTCCAGCTAAATAATTGCTAACAGTCATCCATATGTATTGATGTAATAGAAAGTAAATTGTAGCTTTCGGCAGTTTATTGATATTCGTATAGATAGACATTAGGTGGGAAGATTTTAGCGTTTTAATGTTTGTCACAGTTACGGGACATCAACCAGTAGTTAATGCTTATATGGTTTCTCACTTGTCTTACACTATACACTTTTTATATATTGCATAATTGAATGTTGACCACTTTAATAATTTTCAAACAGAAGTAATTTTAAGTTACTTTATACTTCATACAATTTTTGTATTCATAATTAAACATATTAATTCAATCATTATTTTATACTAGAACTAACTACTCTGTTAGTATACCCAGTAATTTATAATTTGACAATACAGAAAATTTATCATAAATATTTAAGTAGTATGAATTTATTTTATATTTTTCTAAAATAATAATTTAACATTCAGCATTGACAAATTAGCTACCTCCACAACTTCCCCCTTAATTGTAACTAAATATTAGCTCACTAGTGACTAGCTCCTTGAGGTAATTCCTGGAGTTTTAGTGTGAAGACGTAACCAGTGAAGTTCAATCGTGTCGGGTGTGAGGTAGTTACCCACCGATGACAATGGATGAGGTAGCGCGAACATATCACGAATTGACTGAATTAGAAATATCAACCGTTAGGAGCCAGCTCAGTGGTTCAATGGTAAAGTGCGCGTCGCGGAGCCAGAGGGTCCTGGGTTCGATCTCCAACGAGGTTGTGAATGCGCACTTCTGAGGAGTCCCATACTAGGACGAAACAGCTGTCTAATGTTTCCACGTGATCAGTGGTTGTCTGGTTCAGATCAATTCGTGATATCAGCATTAACAAATCAACTATCTCCACAACAAACCCCTTAATATACAAAATTATTTTGTTTCTATGCATAGTAACAATTTTCAACTGATTTCATAAATATTCGTTAATGATCTAGTTAAATATTTGTTGATTCTTTTTATTCTCATAGTTACCATGAAACCTATAAAAGAAAAAAACAAAAAAAATTTTTTGTCTATTATGAAAATAAAAAGAATCAAAAACAAAAAGAAAAAAAAGAGAAATTTACTAGACTGTAATAAATTTTAAAACTTTTACTTTATTGAAAAGCGCTTTCTTCCGTTTCGTTAAATCAGTTTTGTTTGTTTTTTTCTTTTTTGTTGAAAATTTCTTTTTTTTTCTTTTTATTATTTTATATTCATTTAAAGAGAAAAAAACCGAGAGAATATTATGCAAGAATGAAAATTTTTCAATTGATTTTTCATATTTAAGTTTTAGAAAACAGAATCATTTGAAAATCTATAATCATGTTAAAAATAGTAACCATGATTAACTGATAATCATAAGATAATAGTTTATAGTTTTCATTCATTCAGATACCTGTATTGTTAGTCTTAATATTAAGAGAATAGACTTCATCAACTAGATATGGAGTATTTCATGTATTTGATTCATACTTCATGTGTTGCTAAACTATGAGTGAACAAACTGACGAGTATTATCATCAATAATTATGTATTTCATGGAACATCTTCAAAGTGAATGAAAATTTGTATCATACTATGAAATTGAGATTGCAAATACAAAGTACATTAAATTTTGTATAAGATATGTTTGTTTAGGAAAACAAATATCCATAAAGTAAAGGGGTTTCAAGGAATTCGTTCTGTTTCTAATAGATATGTGGAATTTGATGCTAGTCAGTAAGGTGTATCCGTAATTTTATGGAAATTGATTCATTTCAGGTTTATTAATTTTCAAAGTCTGTAACCAGTACCACTGAGCTAATTGAGCTACGATTAGGCAATATAATACTAGTTACTACTAAGTAATCAATCAATGTTAATATCACAATTTACAGAAAGTCAGTTGTAATTTATTGGTAACGTTAGCATACTCTGAAACGGAGTGATTCTGTATTGAATCTACAAGGCCCTTTTAATTTCTTTGAGACATCAAGTACAACTTTCGAATAGTACAATATCATACATGAAATACGTACGTATTACATAAAATTTAAATTTATATAGTTGTATAAAAATAGGCAATAAGTCAAGTTGTTTGTATTCGTCACTAATTGATGTCAATTGGTTGCCATTCAAAACCAAGGAGCACTGAACGGTTGTTTTTTCCTAGTATGGTAATCCTCAACCCTACTCTCTAATTTTCTGTGGTACCCAGTCGGCATCAGTCTGTGATGAACACAAGCAGTTCAAATTTCCTAAATGCTTACTCTTGTAATAACAGTGAACAGTAAATGTTTTCAGTTTTAAATTTGGATATATTTTGTTATCCGTTAACCGAAGTATAACTGATTACTACACATCGACTGACAATTCAATGTATTGTTTCCCTAGTATGATTTCATTTACATTGTTGTAATACTCTTTTATCACTATTAACGGTTACTAAAGTTAACTTGTCATCAAGTGGAAAGTGATTACATCTCCTCAATATATTCAATTATTTTCTTGTCAATACATCCACGAGTAACCCCTTCCTACTCTTAAATTAGAAAATGTTTCATATTTATTAAGTGAACAAACTTTTTAAGTAAAACACTAATCTTATGTGTTTTCTTGTTGCAAATAATCGCTGCTTCAAGGCACCGACTGAAATCATCAATGAATGTAGAAACGTTGTGTTATGAAAACGTTGATATTAGTTTATGAACGACGAAAAACGTAGAAACCGTTTACTTTACGAATTTTAATAAGTAGAGTTGTAGGATTATATCAAAATCGTGGATAACAATTGGGATCCATGAATCATGTTTTTTTTTGTTTGTGATTTGTTAGATAAGTGTACTTAGATTTCAATGTTGATGTTCACACCGAAATTCTCATTCAGTTTATTCATATCAAATGCTACAGTGTTTACTACTAAAGGAAAACAATATCATCAACGTAGAGATATGAATTATTTGAAATTATAGTATTCTATGAATTTTCAAATTACCTTCTGGGTAGACGTGAATCATTACACTAATATAAGACAAACATTTCAAGAAAAAACATGAAAAAAAATTCAATTACGTTTTGTACGTATATGGTAATACTACAATACAACGTAGCCATATAACTTAATTAACGGTGATACCTTAAACAGAAATAAGATTTAAAACTAATTATGTAACACAAAATTAAAGTGTAAATAGTTTATGATAATTAAAAGATTTACATCTTCAAAATTAATTTAAAGCATTGTAAAGATTAAATGAAATAATATTGAAATTAATTATCAGTAAAATTCATGATAGGGTGGTGTGAAAAGTATTAGGAAATCGAAAGTAGAACATTCCTTAAAATATACTACTATTAATACTACTAATAGTATTAATAATAACAAGAATAATAATAATAATTGAATTAGCCGGAATAACTCAAAGCCTAAGCAAATACTAAGATAATTTATAATTCCCATTAAAACATTTGAAAATGTAAATTTTAGCATTGTAATTTCAATTTTAGTCTATGTTCATTTAATGTTCATTCATTGTTTATATGTACTTCATGGAATTGTATTATGAAGAGACTTAGATAAGACGTCTTTATTTTGTAGGCAAATTTCCGACTTCTTCTATGTAAGTAGAAATCTTGGTAAATTAAAACGAATCATGTGAGTAGGTAAGTAAGTTAAATGTCTATGGATTGTACTTTTAACTGTTTTACTGTTGACTCTTTTGAACGATATCGGAATATTTAAAAATTTTTGTCACAAATTAATGTCACTTGGGTACCAGCTAAAATTAAGAAAAACTGAACAGCTGTTTCGTCCTAGTATGCAACTTTTCGGGAGTGCACATTCACGATTACTCCATGGAATCAAATCCATAGCCTATTGGTCTTAAGGAGGATATTTAACCAACTACACCACTAGGTGAGCATGTAATGGTAGAATTTTTACTTTATGTTCAGTGGTGCAGATGGCTGCTAGTCCATCGTGAGACCTTAGGGTCCTTGGTTTGATTTTTCTGAAGGAATCGTGAATGCGCACTGTCGAATAGTCTCATGCTAGAACAGTATAGTGCTGAGTTCTCCTTGATTTTCACTGGTACCCAACAGATATCAATTTGTAGGAAATACAGTCAATTAAACTATTGCACCCAACTCCACAAAACCACATCAATTTTATTGCCGGAATATATATATGTATTTGTGCTAAAAGTGATTGTTGGAAGAAAGTATGGATATCTTGTTCTACAAGTGCAAGTGGAAGAAGAGATGCACATCAAAACAATCCAAAACTTCGTAACTTCTAACTTACAGACACAGAGAATTGTGTTTTTTTTGTAAAAGTTAGTCACAGTAAATCAGCATAAAACGTCTCCTTGACTACTGTAGAAAATTAACTTTCCACGAACAACTACACAATGGTATAAAAATAATGTATTTTATGACAAGGTAAGCTGAATGTCACGATTCCGTTATAAAATGAAATACGATAAATAAGTAAGAACCAAATCACCGAATATTTTGTTACACAACTAAATTCATTAATGTGTAATGTAGACTATTTTCATTGACTCATGAGGTAATACTACACATGAAGAACATCCTGAATTCAAAACAGCTGTCAACCAACATCAAAATCAAAATTTTCATGTCAAGACTGTTCTATTGTATAAAGCAGCATCATGAACAGAGAACTACAAAGAATTTCATTCATAAAATACAGATACTTATAAACAGTTGCTTGTACAAGATACCCCAGATCTGTTAGCCAGATACAGTCTGCAACAAACTACTCTAGTAGAGAAAAAACTCACCAAAATCCAGCTGAGGATCTAGTTAAGCAAATACACTAAAGATGGATAGGATAGATATTTAACAAATAACCAAACTGCTTCACAAAACAAGCACTAACTTAGGATTTTCATAACTGGAAAAAAAAGAACACTAAACAGCACATTGATCTAGGAATCGTAGGTAGACATGATAAAGAATAAATAGTACTTTAGAAAAAGTGGAAAGAATTAGTTGCAGAATGCTAGTCCATGGCCTATGCTTCACAAATTAGTAAAAGACATTGATTGATTGATGAATAAATCACTCACTTAAGTAAGTTATTATTCCTTGTTAACACGTAAGGCGTATGTTTATGTTTAAGAATTCAACTTAACCATAAATACTGTTATGAAATCATAAACAAGTAAATGAATATGGCGATTTCTTTGAATCAATCATATTCTATCTTAATATAGAAGTGTTTAATAAAACAAAAGTACATTTTTCAATTAGGATGAATTTGTTATAGACTGAAGCTGGTCATTTTCTGTTGTTATATGTATATCCTGAGGGGAATGCCTCGATATAGTGATTATTCACAAGTATACCCAACCAACGAGTTCCAAATAGAACGAAACTCGCATCCTGGATTCCACTTGCCAGTCCCAATTCAACTTAAATACATTTTTCAATGTCGTAAAAAAATTTATTTTATATCAAAAATACATTACTTAACATGAAAAACAGTTTATTTTTTCATATGAAATTGTAATTATTTGACATTTATTTGTTTAGTAACCAATGACATTATACATTATTATTATTATTTATATATGACATTTCATATATGAGTTTTATAAACAATGAATATACTTGATATAAAATTGTACATTTGATTAGAGATAAGTTGCTATGAGTGTTTGATGAACACAACTGTAACATCATCAATAAAACTAAAATAAATTTTCATTATTGTATGTCGTTGAAACTTAGAAACAGTAACATTCAAAAACATGCAAGTATATAAATTCATTTGCTTATGGAAGATACTCCTGGTCTACTGGCTAGACATTATCTACAACAATCTAATGTGGTAGAGAATAAACTAACTAAAATCCAGTTGAGGATGTAATCTGGAAAATACACTGGAGGTGTATAAGATATACATTGAAGAAATCATTAAACTGCGTCACAAAACAAGTTCTGAGTTAGAATTATCAAGACTATAGGAAAAGAGATAGACCAAAGAGCATACTGTGCCTGGATTCGGATGCAGACGTTAAGAAAAAAAAAGAATAGCACTTGAGAAGAAGCATAAACGGGAGCTGAGCTTAGAGTTGGTTAGAGAATGTTGATTAGTAGCCTATGCTGTATGATGAGTAACAGACACTGACTGAATGTGTTTATAAGCCACATCATTAACATACTTAACACTTTATATATGTGATTTTATTAACAATGAATACACTTGAAATAAAGTTGTACATTTTGTTAGAATTAAGTTACTGTGAGTGTTTGACGAACACCGATGGAATATCACCAGTAATCTAAGTTATACTTTTACCAAAATATTAGGATAAAACTGAAGTTTCTAGTTAACTCTTTTCGATTTGATTTACGTTAGCAATCGAATTTGGGATGATCATTTCGTTCGTTTGAGAAGGAATGGGATGGCGTAGCCAAACCATATTATTAATTGCTGCAGAGATCTAATCTTAGCAGTTTCAGTTCACATTTTAAAACAACATCTACTGGTCTATTACTTATTTCATTAACTCATTCACATATGTCAGGATATGTGAAGTTGTAAGTAATGGCATACAATTTCTTATGATGTTTAGGCATGATCAATATCATTTGCTATAAGTGTATGTTGATAATTATCAATAATCAGAGGTTACACATTTATATTTTTCAGTTTTTATGCTCTGGAAGGATTCGTTAAAATTTTATGGATACACTACATAAACTGTTAGATTCGATAGATAGATTATGAGTTTTCACTTGAAAACTAAAAGAACTCGAATGTCTAATGTTATTACTTATCATAGGGCACATCATTTGCATATATACGTATCAGAGAAGTAACAGTTCCTTTGAATGAACTCATTATTTATATCAGTACATTATTAATAATTGAGTGAGTCCATCAAACTGAACGATCTCCTAATAAAATAGTATTCAACTTTACGAAAATGATCGAATTCGAAGATTTTTGAGGTTTGAAAGATAAGTTATGCCAATTAAGATATTGACAATCCTGAAATCACAAATCGTTCTGAATCAGACAACCACTGATCACCTGGAAACACTAGACAGCTGTCTCGTCCTAGTGCGTAACCCCTCAGTAGTGCGCATCCACGACCCCGTTGGGGATCCACGACCCTCTGGCTCCGCGACGAGTGCCTTACCACTGAACCACTTAGCTGGTTCCTTACGGTTGATATTTTTAATTCAGTCAATTCGTGATACATTTGCGCTACCTCATCCATTGTCATCGGTGGATAACTACCTCACACACGACACAGTTGAACTCCACCGGTCACGTCTTCTCACTAGAACTCCAGGAATTACCTCAAGGAGCTAGTCACTAGTGATTGATCACTAATTAACGCCACAACCTCAATTGTAACTAAAATATTGTCTTCGAATAATTTTTACTAAAAATACGATCATCAATTGATAATTCATAATGCTCTTGTTAAATAACCTAATGGTTAGTGATTCAGTTTCTAGAGGAGTTTTGAAAGCTTATTTCTGTGTAGTCATAGACTTGGCATTTAAATATTGTCTTACTTACTTACTTACTTACGCCTGTTACCCCTCTCGGAGAAGCATAGGCCGCTCACCAGTATTCTCCATTCAACTCTGTCCTCAGCAATCCATCCCAGCTGTCTCTAGTTACTGTTCATCCTTTTTATGTCTGCTTCCAACTCTCGATGCAGGGTGTTCTTTGGTCCCTCCTCTTTTCCGTTTCCCAACAGGATTCCAAGTTAGTGCTTGTCTCGTGATACAGTCTGATGATTTCCGCAATGTATGTCCTATCCATTTCCAACGTCATTTCCTGATTTCCTCTTCAGCTGGAAGTTGATTTGTTCTCTTCCAAAGTAGGCTGTTGCTGATGGTTTCCGGCCAACGGACATTCAATATTCTGCGTAGACAGTTGTTTTTAAATACCTGTACTCTCCTTAGGATGTTTGAAGTAGTTTTCTACGTCTCAACTCCATAGAGAAGAACTGACTTGACGTTCGAGTTGAAGAGTCTAACTTTGAGGTTGGTAGACAATTGTTTGGCGTCCCATATATTTTTCAACTGTAGGAATGCTGCCCTTGCTTTGCCGATCCTTGCTCTTACATCTGCATGTCTGCTTAATATTAATTCATGATAAAAGAATCATTCCAATATGTACGTCATTAAAATATCTATTTTTGTATATAGTTTTATGCAGTTATTTGATGCATTTTACATTTAAATCGGATGTCAAAACATACGATAATAGCTGAAATCATAAGTAGTAATAATGACAATTTAGAGAATCTGTAAACTGAACTTATCCAATTTTCTAAGTTTGCTTGTTTATTATGTAGTAAATAAACTTCATAGGAACACTTTATTACGTGATTTTAACTAACTATTCAACAATGAGTTTACTAGACATTTCTCGCTTCATCGGTAATCATTTTACCATTTCTTACCCCTCCCATTCCTCCCGTTATCTAATTTTAATTTAATGGAGAGTACACAATGCAAATATTTAACAAGTATAGACTTTTTAATTCAAATTATGACTGGCAAGTGGAATCCAGGACTCTTATTTCGTTCTATTTCTGACTCGTCAGTTGGTTATACTTGCATCCAAATGTTGACATTCACCTTCGGGACTCAAATCCAATTTGTTTTATGCCAAACTCCACCACGTTCACCACAAGGTTACTGAGTTCAGACGATCACATTTGTGCAACGGATATACGTATATAGTTTGGATGTATATGGACTTTCCGTTGACTTGTCATGAACTGCAACTAGTAAGTCTCTGTTGCCATATGCATCTTAAGTGGATTGCTTTGATATTTACAAAAACATCCAGCTGGCGAGCCCCTAGTAGGATAAAACATGCATCTTGGATTCCACATACCCGTCACAATACAAATAATCAAAAAGACAGTAATTGTGAATAATTACTATTTCAAGACAATCCGCTCAGGATACATGTATGACAGCAGCGTCTGATTAACTTCAGTCAGCAACAAACCAACGGAATAATCCAAGTAAATTCTAATTTAAGAAATATGTTTTTCTTCTCTTGTCAATCTCTCCTCCTTACTCTGCTAAAAACAAGAATGAAGCATGCATGTATTTACAAAGCTTATTATCCTATCTTAAATTGAATATATTGGAATGCGTATAATACTCTTTTGATGATAGAGTAATACGTAAGATTTCCTTAAGAACTTCTTACAACTTGCTAGATTAGTATGCCAAAATGGATAAAAAGCTTTTCATACAAAAAGATTTAACAACACTAGCTAACATTTTAAACATTCGTTATGCATAAATGCTGATTTCCGTTTCTTGAAAGTGAAACAGTGAGTTCACTTGAAATATATATATATATATATATACATTTGTAATATAGACTTTGTTAATAGCATATAGCAATGACGATAATATAGTATTCAGGCTTCATAAGTTCCGCTGATTCTGTAGACTATATGTACATAATTGTTATATGCTAAATTTGACAATTCTTTACTGATAACCGACTATACCAGCAAATACTGTTACAGATATATACGTACTTGTGAAATTTGCGGTTGAATATTTTATCATATCATTAGCTTTACTCATTAGTAGGATTTTTCAATCAAAAATCACAAAATGAACGGTGTAACGCAGCTATTAAAAGTTGGGAACTGGCATTGGAAATCTTATTCGCCACATTGTGGATCACTTTAAAAATCCTCAATCACTACCCGGCGACGAACTTCAGGAGCTTCAGTTTTCTTGCAAAACCCTTAGACCGCTGAAATTGACTGGCATCTAACATTTGATATTTCTAACTTTAGTCAATTCACAATATATCTGCCAGATACCACTTACTATTATTGATGCGTAATTGTATCACATCCAATATAGTCCAGTCATTTTATCTCCTGAACTCAATCACTAGTGATTTGATGTCGAATAAAATTAGATTTTGTTACAACTGTTGAATTCGAATATTAATATCAAAGGAGGGCAATACGCATGTGATCTTACGTTACATCTGAATTGATTGATGTTAGAAGTATTCAAAATCAATAATCTCCTATACCCGATTACAACATATTTTGTGATAGTACAGAATTCTTATCGATAATAAAGATTTTTGTTGTTATCTTGGCTTCAGTCAATGTAATTCTCATTAATACTTCAGGTTCAAGTTAGTTCGTTATCTATTATTTGATAGACAACCAACACATAATGTTGTTATCAGTATTTGATCCTTAACAATAAATCATTAATTCCTTATACTATCATTACTTACTTACTTACGCCTGTCACCCCTCTCGGAGGAGCATAGGCCACTCACCAGTTCTCTCCATCTAACTCTGTCCTCAGCAATCCTTCCCAGCTGCTTCCAGTTACTGTTCATCCTTTTTATGTCTGCTTCCAGTTCTCGACGCAGTATGTTCTTTGGCTTTCCTCTTTTCCATTGTCCAACAGGATTCCAAGTTAGTGCTTGTCTCATGACACAGTCTGATGATTTCCACAATGTATGTCATATCCATTTCCAACGTCGTTTCATGATCTCCTGTTCAGCTGGAAGTTGGTTTGTTCTCTTCCAAAGTAGGCTGTTGCTGATGGTTTCCGGCCAACAGACATTCAATATCATGCGTAGACAGTTGTTGATAAATATCTGTACTTTCTACTATCATACTAATAATTAATAGGTTTCCTAAATTATTTCATAATTCGTACTGATGTCATAATTAAATAAAAAAATGATTAATAAATATAAGTCATTGGTATCGTCACAATTTTCTTAGTTTTTTGAAATTATAGTCTGTTTAATATCAAATTTGGTTACCATGTAACTAAATTTGTAAGCTCCTTATCTATAGACCGCATTCATTTAAACGTTGTTCGTTATTATGTATGTCGTCATTTTATCAAATACTGTGATTATTGACGTGAGTGATTTTGATCTGCATAGAGTTTTAATATAATTGACTTTCAATATGAAAACTTTCATTTTTCATTGAATTCGGTGTCCACCTTATAATTGCTTTTTTCATAAGGTACAGTTCATAGTAGTTTAATAAAAACTTGAAGGCTAAAGTACTCCAAAGTAATGTGCATAGTGTCAAGCTGAATTAATACTCATACTGATTTAGGCTTGATTATAATCATGTATATTCACCGTCTGAATAAGCCAATGATCAGCTGCATGTTTATTACAAGCTTAAGGTTGATCTAAATAGTAATGTCCGATCAATCAGGTCCGATAATAGGTTTGAAGGTTTTTAAGCATGATTGAAATAATGACATTAATGCTGGGAAGCAAACTATGTAAAATTAATTAAATCATGATAAGTATATATATCTAGAACTGTTATGTATTCGACTTATGACCAATGACTGCATAAGTTAGATTCACTTTAAGCCCGTATTTGAAAATACACAGTGTCCTTGATGATCACTAATCACTGTACAGACACGTCTGCCCTGCCACAATCAGTCCCCCAACAGTCCCCTCCAACAATTGATGAGCCAACAGGAAGAACCAGAAAAACGAATTATATTTTAATCATGCCTTTATATATACACAAAATCAGACCACATAGTAAACCAATTAGGAAACTAACATCAATACAGAATAAAGGAAATAGTGGTAGTGAATAAGGACAACTTGTATACAACTGATTAACTGTAGTCAATAATAAGAGACAATATAATAACACTAAATATGCTAAACCAGAGGATAGAGTAAGAGGAACGTAACAATAATAAAAATGTAATGTTTACACTACTCACGACCAGAATAAAACACAGTTCTGGAAGTTTCTCACTCTTCTCTAGTGGTCCGACATAACAAGAACAAAGGAATGTTTTAGCAGAAAATGTTTAGTTATCGTGAACTTGAAACGACTGAGTGTAAATGCGAAAAAAAGCTTGACCAAAATATCTTTCAACATTGCCAAAATTGGGCAAAATAAATATTTGTAACAAATGCATTGGCATTATGTAATGGCAGTAAAAATATTTTTTCAAGTGGTACAAATGCTTCAAAGACATTCCTTGAAACTCTGTTTAAAGCTCATTTATTCATGAAAGTGTTAGTCGAACTGTTTATATATTGATAAGTTCGCAATTTGGAAATGAAGGTGTACTCAAGGAAGAAGGGTGAATAAGTTGAATTCTGGATTAATGGCAAGTTTCATAGTTTAGGATATTCTAAAAGTGTAGCGGAGAAAATGCACATTGATCAATTACAAAATCAATAATTAGTTAATTGCAGAATACAGCCTACTAACCAGAAAAAATTAACATCAGTAAAACATTTATAAATATAGTTTTGTGAATCATACTGTAATTATACATATAAACAACGCTGAACAGACTAAGGAAATACATCAGACTTTATTATGAATTAGATTGGAGAATATTTATGAATCAAATAGATAAATTAAGTGGGTTGTTGTGGAGATAGTTAATTTTTTAATGCTGATATCACGAATTGATCTGAACCAGACAACCACTGATCACCTGGTAACACTGGATAGCTGTTTCGTCCTAGTAGGGGACTCCTCAGCAGTGAGCATCCACGACCCTGTTGGGGATCGAGCCCAGGACTCTCTGGCGCTTTACCATTGAACCACTGAGCTGGCTCCTATAGGTTGATATTTCTAACTCAGTCAATTCGTGATATGTTTGTGCGACCTCATCCATTGTCATCGGTGGATAACTACCTCACACCCGACACGGTTGAACTCTACCGGTCACGTCTACACACTAGAACTCCAGGAATTACCTCAAGGAGCTAGTTACTAGTGAGCTTATATTTAGTTACAATTAAGGGGGTTGTTGTGACTAGTGACTAGCTCCTTGAGGTAATTCCTGGAGTTCTAGTGTGAAGAAGTGACCGGTGAAGTTCAATCGTGTCGGGTGCGAGACAGTAACTTACCGATGACACTGGATGAGGTCGCACAAACGTATCACGAATTGATTGAATTAGAAATATCAACCGTCAGGAGCCAGCTCAGTGGTTCAATGGTAAAGCGCCAGAGAGTCCTGGGCTCGATCCCCAACAGGGTCGTGGATGCTCACTGCTGAGGAGTCCCCTACTAGGACGAAACAGCTATCCAGTGTTACCAGGTGATCAGTGGTTGTCTGGTTTAGATCAATTCGTGATAGCAGCAGTAACAAATAGATAAATCTTCATATCATTCATTATCAGTGAAATTTAAGAATTCGAACCAATAAATAACTTTGAAAAGTTCAGTAATCCGATAAATTTGCTATACACACAATGATTCTATCCAATCAGGATGCATTTGCTTCATAAATAAGGATAAAAAACTTGAAGTTGGATAGATCAAGAAGTCTTCTAGTCAATAGTGCACAAAATTTCATATCTCATATTTCATATATCCATCAGACGTTTAAGATTATGGAGTTGTCCAGAATGATAATGAAAGCTGTGTAATTTAGTCATCCACATCAAACAACTCAGTAGAACCACAACTATCCTACTGTGATACAAATTTTCAATAACAACTGATAATTCAAGCATTGGCTATACTATTTTACTAATGGTGATAATTGTTAATAGCGGTCAGGATTTACAACAAATCAATCTTGAATAATCGGTCGTTTTTGAGAGCGTCGTTTTGGAAATGCTACATTAAACATTAAACTGATGTTTATGGCGTATAAATAATCACTAGGTGTTGTGGAATTCGTTGAATTAGAATTTGATATCAGGAAGTGGCCCATCTTAAACAACCATCGTATGCTAGTAATTTGACCTGAGCATATATTCCATCCTAGTATGGGATCCATCAACAGTGTGCATCAACGGCCCATTAGGAAATGTCACAGGACTTCCAAATTTTGAAGCGATAATCTAACCACTAGATCACTGATATTTCTGGCATGCAACAGTTGATATTTATAATTTCAGTCAATTCACCATGAGTTTTTACGATTTCATGTATTGTCATCCCTTTATATTTGTCTTACAGCCGACATGGTAAATTTCACGTTTTTGCATTAGATCACTATGAATTACTTCATGAAGTTAATCTCTAGAGAGTTGATATTATTAATAGATAGATAAAAATTAATTGTACCGGCTTTTAGTTCATATTATAGTCTACTAAGTTTAAATAAGTAATAATTCTATGTACTTGGCTATAATTGGGTTTTATGGATTCTATGCAGTTTACTATACATCTAAATAGTATCCAACAAAATGTAATAATTTTCATTGATTGACATTAAGTTACTTAATGTCACCGTCTACGAACATCTTTATGATTAGACAATATGCCTAAGATATATCATCTTATTATTATTAGTTTTTGCATTGATTAGAAAGAACAGGTTATAGTGATTACATTTTTCTTTCATTTACTTTTGATATAAAACAACTTATATTCATGTGATTTAACTGTAAGTCAATATAGAATTGTTTACGTAATCTTAGGGAGAAAGAAAAACCTACATGAGATATAAATCATACATTCATTCATAAAGTTTGATAGAAGCAATTATTATGTAATCTTTAATAAAGTGATTACTTATAGTTCAATGAAATAATATCTACAAATTGCTTTTAAAACCTTTACAATACGTCAGTATTATGACAATAAATTCTAATGTCTTAATCCAAACAGTATCTAGGGGTTTCAGAGATTATTAACTTCATAGTTAATTTTCTTATATTGGATAGGAATATTAAATAATGACATTATTTACTTATTATTTTGTATAAGGTAGTCGGTTTAATTGTGGGATATTTGTTGTCATTCAGATGAATGCTTTCAGTACTTCAAATGGAAGTAAAATGTTTATTTGTTTCAGCATTACTTAGTCAGTATGCCCTGGTGACCATGATTATGAGATTGGTGTTTCAGTTGGTTAAAGCTCGTTTTGTCTATTTGATCTCTGGCTGTGTGGTTAGCTATTCACTAAATCCTTATAGTGTTTTGAAAGTGCATGAAAGATGAGAAGTTTAATTGCACTATCTACTTATTCTGCCTCAGCAGGTACATTAATCTAGTCTTGTCATTTGTACTGACGTCAGACAAAAGCTCATTTTGTTCTCTCGTAAAACTAGGACAACCAGCAGTGTTGACATCAAAATACTCGAAGTACATATTCAGGAAACCTATGTGTTAATTTGTCTCTATAAGGTGAAACATCAGGTAACATATCAGTAAGCTTACTAAACAAATTATTATTATGATCGACGCTATTATTATTCACTGATTTAAAGTACGACCCATTCTGAACTAGTAGACTGTATCCAACTGTTGAACAAAATTAATCATTTTAGAATTCAAACATACAATTATTTAATTCTAAACAAAATATCTTAACCAAACCCCACACGACCAAAATGTTGCTGTTAGAAGCTACCAAATAAACTAATCAGACTAGGTTAGTCAATATGATAAGCCTTCGAAACATTAATTATTCTTGTCTCAGTAGTCAAATTCACATCAACAGCACATATGAATGTAATTGTTTAACATGCACTTCGTTATGATGCTTGCTAATACAAAGACTACAATGGCAACATGAATTCATTAACTTTTTTAAAATAAAAAGAAATCTTGAACAATAATTTTTTCTACTTCTAATATTATGTAACATATACCTTTTCACACGATTGTCACAATTAATCTCTTCTAATATTATGAACATACAGTAAAGCAATATTCAGTGTTGTCAACAGGCCAATACAGTTGACGTTAATATATTAATCAACTAAATTCATAGAATATAATGCCAGCAAATTGATTTACTGTTAGCACAATATCGAAATTATGCAGCTTGTTAAAACAAAGTAAAATAACAAAGGTTCAACAGTTGTAATAAATTCATTATTTAAAACATACTAATTTTACTGTAATTTGTCAGTATCTAAGACGTACATCATTAAATGTATGAGTAATTTTGCTGAGTGTATTCATAGCAGATTGATCATCACTTGTTGCTACTAAAAACTTTTGAGCACTTAACAGCTATTTCATCGTAGTATGGAACTCTTAAGCAGTATGCACTCTTAGTTCTACTAAAGAATTGGACATTCACGTCTAGAGGCAAAGACTTAACCATTAGCATCAGTGGGACGGCGTCTAATCGTAGATTCTCCAATTTGATCAATTTAGAGACAATCCATCACATAATAATAGTTCTTGCTACATGACCATGATCAATGCAACTTTTTAAGTGCTCTTTTGGTGATGTACACAAAACATTTGATGCATGAAATGAATACAGAAATAAAAGAAATGCATATTAACTTTTGAAATGTTAGATCCTTTTTCAACAGTAAGTTCCATAATCGATAATTAGGTAATCAGTTTTTGTTAAATATCGATTTTCTTTCTCTTGATTTAATGTAGTTTGATGCCTAATCCCCTATTACAAATTAGAACAAAATATGCAACAACAACAAAAAGTTTATTTCAACAGGATAAAATTCAAAATGATATTTAGAAATGTCTTTTTTACATTTAAGGTATATTCATAGAGGGATAACATAATTAAGAAATACAATTTAGTTGATTGACTATGTCACACGTTGTTGTTGGCAGGGTAATATTTAGGGTACCAGTAAGCATTGGACATCAGTTTCATTCTAGTGTGGAACCCCTTAGCAGTGCGCACCCTAGATTCCGCGAGAGGGGCTTCAGGTAATAGCGAATGCCTAGCCCTCTACACCACTAGGTTGACATCCGATGATTGAATTCGCACTTCCATCAATTTGTGATATATACCCCGACGATCAACCAATCACCATAAAAATAACCATCTAAATTGAAAAACAATTAAACAAAATGGTTTATAGAGACTAGCACAGTTTAAAGATGGTTTACTTTATGCTAAGGTTTCGCGAATTAATTTGACACCTCAATACCTCCTAACAAACGTAAGACCAGCGACACAACAACAAGATGCTAAGCTATTCCACAGCTCTCCAACCCAGCTAACTAGAGGAAGAAGTCCAAAGTCATCAAGAAGCGCTTAATTCCACAGGCAGCCTGGCAGATGCATTACAACAAATACATCTCATACGTATATATACAAAAAACGAGAGCGTCCTTAGAATGTCACAAATAGCTTACTAAAATAAACAACGAACGATTTAGCGTCTTGATAAGTAGGAAACAGAAACTGAAAATGAATAAGAAATTTTTGGCGCGAAAACGAGAAATTTAAATCATAAAAATAACAGATTTACCAAGAAAATTCTGGTGATCTAACATCCCCCAACAATTCACTGTAAAAACTTGTTAATGTTTAAATAATTAAAAAAAGTGTATATAGAATAAACCATTTTCTTGTGTTTATACTTATAATGTTTATTTAAAAATTCTTATATTTATCAAAATAAAGACAATTGAACAAAGAATATTCTTTTTTATAAATTCTTCGATTAGCTTCTATAATTATGAGTTCAAGATGAATGATTACAAAAGTAGTCAACTCTAAGGTAATTAAAACATCATTTAGATATCAAGGACTTGCAAAAATACAAATGTCCATGTTGAAATAACCATCATCATTATCATTATCATGTAGTTTGTTAAAATTAATGACATTTGAAATAAGAGTATTATTATCTCTGTATATGAATGACATAAGAGATGGGATAACAACAAAAACATAACCAGACAACTTTGAAGTCCAGTTCATGGATTATGTTATACACATTACTAAACATAAAGAAGAAAAGAAAACATTCAAAACTACTCAACAGCCGGCAAAACCAACTGGTTCAAAGTAAATTTCCGTTGGAACTTAAGAAAGGTATGTCTAGAAGTTTTTTATGATTGAATTAAGTGAATAAAAACTTTAAGAGTTACCATTAGGTTTAAAATTCTGTAGCACACGTAATAACGTCAGTCACGTAAACACTGATCTTCAATTTTAAAAAAATTTATGTGACCAGACAGTGGTGGGTTAAGTTCTGACTTCCGTACTAAGATTGGAAAATTTCATAATTCTAGAAGTTTATCGGAGAATTTATCAAAAAGAATATTTTTCGTTTAAACGTCTTTGTTTTTACGATGTTCTCTTTGAAGGGTGGCTGATGTTATCCGCAGCACTAATAATATATAGATTTTACTTAACAGTTTTGGTCAGTTTTCGTCATTAATTTCATCTTTTGTTTATTTCTCGAAAATTCTCATCAACTTCTACAATTATGAACTTAAAATTGTGGATCATAAAGCATAGTAATAGCCAGTTTTAAGGTAAATACACCATTTGAATTTGGAAAGATTTTGTATATCAATTTATAATTGTATCCTAAATAATGATTGTTGATATTGAAATAAAATTCGTATGTTACATGTTAAAGTAGCATAAATTTATATGACCATGAAAATAAACAAGAGTATTAATTAGAAAATATAGACCCATAGAGGTGATACTGGGTGACAGCTAATACAAAGGCTAAGTACTACTTAAAATGGAGGGGGGGATGAAAATCAAAAGTCGTCACTTTTGTGACATCAGTCAATTGATCGATGCCTCTTACAATACGTGGAGCATAGGCCATCGACCAGCATTCTCCAACAAACTCTGTGTTCAGCTCTTCAAGTGCAGCTCTTTTTTTTTCATATCTACCTCCAATTCCCAAAGCAATACGTTTGTTTGTCTTCCTCTTTTCTATTGATCATAAAAATTCCAAGTTACTACTTGTCTTGTAAAGCAGTTTAGTGATTTCCTGATCGTATACAAATCCTATTGCAAATATTATTCCAACATTGACAATCACATTTGTGAAAGTCTGATAATAATACTCACTTACTTACGCCCGTTACTCCTCACAGAGGATCATTGGCCACTCACCAGTATTCTCCATTCAACTCTGTCCTGAGCAGTCCTTTCAAGCTGTTTCCTGTTACTATTCATCCTTTTAACATCAGCTTCCGATTCTTGATGCAGTGTGTTCTTTGACCTTCCTCTTTTCCGTTTTCCAACAGGATTCTAAGTTAGTACGTGTCTCGTGATGCAGTCTGATGATTTCCACAATGTATGTCATATCCATTTCCAACGTCGTTTCCTGATTTCCTCTCAGGCTAGAAGTTGGTTCGTTCTCTCCCATAGTAGGCTGTTACTAATGGTTTCCGGCCAATGGATACTCAATATCTTACAAAGACAGTTGTTTTTAAATACATGTACTCTCCTGAGGATGTTTGAAGTAGTTCTCCACGTCTCAGCTCCATAAAGAAGAACTGTCTGGATGTTTGAATAGAAGAATTTGAATTTGAGGTTGGCTGACAATTGTTTGGAGTCCCATATATTCTTCAACTTTAGTAATACTGCCCTTACATTGCCAATACTTGCATTTACATTTGCATCGGATCCTCCTTGTTAATCGATGATGCTTCCCAGGTACGTGAAGATATCCACTTTTTCCATAGTTTCACCATCAAGTTCAATTGGATTGGTACTCCATGTGTTGAATTTGAGGGTCTTGCTCTTTCCTTTATGTATGTCCAGGCCCACTGATGCTGAGGTTGCTGCTACGTTGCTTGTCTTCAGTTGCATTTGTCAGTGTGTATGGGTTAGAAGAGCTAGATCATCCGCAAAGTCCAGATCATCGAGTTACATCCTACTTGTCCATTGAATTTCGTGCTTCCCCTTAGATGTGGAGGTTTTAATGATTCAATCAACCACTAGAAGGAAAAGTAAAAGCCAGAGCAGACAGCCTTGTTTTACACCGCTCCTCACTGGGAATGCATCTACCAGCTGTCCTCCATGTACAATTTCGCACAGTAGTCCGTCGTAAGAATTCCGGAATATGTTCACGAGTTTCTCTGGTTCGCTTTGGTGTTGAAGAAGTTTCCATAGTGATCTCCTGTCTACGCTGTCAAACGCCTTCTCATAGTCGATGAAGTTGATGTACAGTGACTAGTTCCATTCAACTGATTGTTCAACGATAATCCGTAGTGTTGCGATTCGGTCTGTGCACGACCTATTCTTATGAAAACCAGCCTGTTGGTCTGGAAAATGAGTATCCACTGAATCTTCCATTCTGTTCAACAACACTCTGTTGAAGACTTTCCCTGGTACTGACAATAATGTGATCCCTCTGCAACTCACATATTTGCTCAGTTCTCCTTTATTTGGTATCTTTTGTAATAATAATAATAATGAAACTATAATCAGATCAAATACTTGCTTTAAAGCTTTACATCGTTTATGACATGACATGGATTAAGTCAGAAATAGAAGAGTGAATCGAGTGATGTTTAAATTAACAATGTGTATCCATGACCAATAATAATGACAATGGAGAGTTATGAGTAATAAGAACAATAAAAGTAATATTTGGATAACCCAAACGTTAAGTTACAGAATATTTGGTTAGGTAAATCACTTCTAAATGTCAGTCGTATAAAAAGCGGCTTTTCTCTACTGAGTGGATTGTCTGTCTATTTATTTTCATGGCTGAGTATTTGCTTGCAAACTCTATGTGGTAGCTATTATTCCTGATAGTTTTATGCAAGACACATAATTTAAGTAATTTTTCATTTATTTTTTTTATTTTCATTAATGATTGATTTTAGCAAAGTAATACTTGAAAACTCAAAGATCACTGGATAGCTATTTCATCATAGTATGAAGTTTCTTAGCAAAGCTTGTAGTTAAAAATTCCCATAATAGTGTAGTGCAACCCTGACATACTAGAGGTAAAAAACTAATTTAATGAAAGTTATGACTTAGAATAAAAGTGCGCCTAACTAGTGATAATTATTTTCGCTTTAATGAGTAATTCATATTATGGTAGGTGTCAGTATTATTGTGAAGTTTTCATAGATGTTGAAGTAACGTGCATGAATTCAATAGAAGGTCCTGGATGCGATTTCTGATGAAGTTATGAATGTTCACTGATGAAAAGTCACACAGTAGAACAAAACATTCGTCCAGCGCTTCATAGTGGTTAGTAGTTGTCTAATTCAGATCAGTTCATGATATGAAATTATCATTAGAAGATGTTTTGCTATGATTTCAAGTGTTTAAACGCACAGAAATGTAGACCATAGTATACTTGTCATTTTATTTTGCTTTTCAATAAAACAGTTATCTACTCCTAGGGATGAGTAAAAACGTAAAAAGTAAAGTTTTATGTTTGACAGATTGTTTCAGTTCAATGTCTAACTTTCTAATTAGGATAAATACTACCTAGTCATATTGACGGTGATAAAAGTGATTATAATCAACGTAACTATTTCTTTTAAGTAGATTTTTGTATTTCCATAAGTAGGGGATAAATAGTAGTCAATAATGTCATTGATTTAGTTATTTGTATGCTACACATACAAATGTTGGCTTGATACCACTGAAATTCAGACTTATGAAGAACGAGACAGTTATCATTAGTGACAAAAAATATTCATTGCGCTATATCACAAATTGGTGGAAGTGAGAATTCTACCACTGGACGTCATACGGCTGAATGCAAACTGGTTAAGCGTTTGCTATGAGATACTAAAACCTAGAGTTTGATTCTCAGACGGAATCAGTTGGTGTACAGTGCTAAGTCCCAAACTAAATTAAATTAGCTGTTCACTGCTACCTGGTTTTCAAATTGTACTCAACCAACATCGTTCTGTGTTGAATACAAACAATCAAACTAAATATCTCTCTCTGCAAACCACCTCGATTGTCATTATGCTTAATTATCTGCCTGTCTGATTTATACAAGAATATTTGGACTGTTCACTAGAAAAAAATAAATATAACAATTTGTTTGTGTTGGCGTTATATTGATGTCTTCATGTGTCACATAACGATTAATTCCTAGATGGAATCGTAGAAATATTATACTAAAATAATGTTCTAGTATTACCTGATTTAGATGAAATTCAATAAAGATCAATCTGTGACTAATGAAAGCAGTAAATTAGTTAAAATTAGCTTTGAGTCTTGAGCCTTCACTAAGGTAAACATAATTATTAAGGCTAAAGTTATGTGTTATGTAGACTGTGGAAATTTAACTCAATATCAGGAATTAACCTAAGTTAGGCAACCATTGATAAACAAGATCTAGAACTAGGATATTTGTTTCATCCTAGTATAATAGCTCGTCAGTAAAATAGCTTCACAATCCTACATGAAAAGTGAGTTCGTTAGAACACTGATTCAACCAACTTACAAAGATGATATTTCTAGCTTCAGTCAATTACTAGATATGTTGACATACCCCCCCCTCATCATCTTCTATTTCCAATCGGACTAGCAGCGACATGATTTGCAATCCACTGACCATTACTTCTTACTTAAACCTCAATAAATCATACGACGTCTGAATACATTTCTTTAAAACACTTCCTTCGACATTCTGTTTTATCAAAATTGGCAATGTTGTGTCAATCCACATCAGCGGTAATTAATATAATTACAGAGTTTTTATGATTTTTATAATATAAAGGAATGATGTTTACTTCAGAAAAATATCGAATCTAACAATCATAACCTATTCCATAGTTTATAATGCATATTCTTAAATCATTTCCTCATTGAAATATTCTAGATGTTCCCTGACTAGTAGACATTCATATATTAAAAGTATGATCTTCTGTTAGCTTAGATGTTAAATATTTCTTTGGTAAATGTCTACTCTTACTAAAACAAACTATCCGGATTTGAAAGAACTTAAAATCACTAAAGGTATGTATAAATATATGAAATGTTTATAAAATGAGATTGTTCAACAACTATGTGAATAGATTAGTATCCCAGTGATATGTTGATACTGAATAGCTGGAATCAGTCGATTAGTTACCTTCAATTTAATTTTAGATATATTTTTGTATTCATCAAGAAGGAGGTTATATCTTACTGTCATAATCGAAGGCGTTATATCTAAGCTATTCAGATGGTAATTGACATTTAGTAAACTACTATATTAACACCGATTTCTTACTATAACAATAAAGAGTGTCATGTTTTATTTTAATGTTGAAATTTCAGTTTATCTAATTAATTACACGCTTAAAGAACTATTACTAAAGTGTACAATGAATGTACATTACATGTTTAATAATGACATATATAGACAAGTGGATGGAGTAGCAATCGGCTCTCCACTGGGTCCCATGTTAGCCGACTTTTTCTTGGCAAAGCTAGAAAACGGAACACTCGCACAACTCATTGGTAAATTGCCATTCTACTGGCGATACGTAGATGATACATTCATCCTTTGCAAACAGGATATTAGTCGGTCTGATATTCTCAGGCAATTTAACGAGGTTCACTCGGCTATTAAATTCACATGCGAGGAAGAAAGTGATGGCAAAATAGCATTTCTAGATGTACTGCTCACAAAAAGAACAGAGGACTCATTAAGAGGAAACATGAACAAGAAAATCACCTTGCATTACAGAATAATGACGATATACTTTCCTGACGCGGTTGACGAAGAAACGGAAGCGTTGATTAAAACCCTGAGGGAGAATAGCTACCCTATAAAGTTTATAAATAAATATGCTATCTCGAAAGTAAAGAGAAAGATGATTCAGACCGCAGAAAGGAAAGCAGCTTTTTCTGAGGCTAGCATTCAGAGGGGACGCGCCCAGCGAAATGCTAACATTGAGGTTACGCAGCTCCATTCGGAGAACTTTTAACGCTGGAAAACTACAACTCGTGTTTTCTACCCGCCCCATGGTGATACCGAGAAATAAACGACAAATTACCTAAGCTTGCCACTTCATTTTGTATCTATCAGTTCAACTGCTCCTGTGGAGCAAGTTATATTGACAGATGCTCAAGGAATTTACTCCTCCGTGATCGGGAGCACCTTCCAGTTTGGTTAACCAAAGGAGTTGTCAGAAGTATCAACAGTTCAATACTAGCTCACCTAATTCAAACAGGTCATGTGGCGAGCATAAATCAATCATTCACAATAATATTTTGTGTAAACAGTTATCTGCCAAGATCGGTTAGACTAAAAGTCCTTTAAACGGCAGAGGCGATAGCTATACGAGTCAAGAAGCCAGACCTGTGCATACAGAAGAAGTATGTTCAACCTCTTCTCCTGCCATGGCCGACGCAAGACCCACTGAACCAATCACTACCTTAATCATGCGACAATTTAATGTGATTAATACATATATATTCTCCCTCTGGATATGCATTTCCATATTATTATTATTGTTATTATTATTATTATTATTATTATTATTAATCAAAGTACACGGAATGAATATCACATTTTAAGATCAAACAAATGAACTGATTGTAATTATGTCTATTATTGTTATTGTTACTATTTGACGAATTTTGATTATCGTTCACTCCATTTTACAAACTCTTAACCATCCGGTTTCATTTTAAGTAGGATTTGACCTTTGTCTACAAACACTTCATCTAATCGTATTTTGCTACCACCCCATCTCCTATATCACCCATATACAGAGATACCTAGATACACGTATTTGACTAATAATCTTGTTTATTTCAATTATCGTTTACTTTTTACAAGTTACATGATGATGATTATTTCAACATTCACATTCGTATTTTATAAATAACTCGATGACAGAAGAAAAAAAAACTCCCAATTAACCAATTCTCCTTGATATCTAAATAATGTTTTACCTGCCTCAGAACTGGCTGTTTTTGTGTCTAATAATTTTGAACTAATAAATTTAGAACCTGATGAGCATTTATCGAAAAGAATATTCTTCGTTCAGATATCTTTGTTTTTGAATTACTTAAGTATTTAATAAGTAGTTTTATACAATTTGGTGATGAGATATCTACCTAGTTACTAAAAATCAGTTAATTGGTACTTATTTGAATGTCACGTTACTCTTAAACTACTTATTAACTGTTAGTGTTTTCAATAAATTTCATTCACAACATTTCAAGAATTTAATGTTCAAGCACAGATTCAATTCATATGTCCATAACTTTGAATGTTATTTTACAATGTACACTGAAAATGTAATAAACTGGGAGAATAGTAAAATGCATATAATCAAGTCCAGTTGAATAGTTATCAGAGAACTCGATTACAATTTATGCTTTCCAGGAACTTCGTAATCTACGTTGAAAAATGTTAACGAAGGATGTTAACGAATCTGACCTGTGATTAATTGTATGTTAGAAGAATGCAACAAAATATAGTGAAGAGATTGTAAAAATAATGTCATTCATGTTTGGTTTGTAACAATATCATCAAAATCTACACTAAAAAAATTCGTGTACAAACATAGTTTCAGTGGATCCAAAAAGTAGACAGAGAATATCATAATGTAACTGGGTATTTTAGCGATTCCTGTGTGTTAATTTGATGTCGTGAGTTCGACTGCATTATGATGCGAAGTACTACCAATCACGGAATACGGTGAGAGTAACACTGATAGAAACCAATACCGGAAAAGCCAGACACCGAAGAAGTTGTTCTATGTCCGTAAGTCTGCCACGTGAATTCTAGTCCCAAACCAGATTGCAGAACTCAAGGTTCGTAAGCCAACAACCAACCAGTCAAATTATATTTTATTTATTTGTCTATATACGCAAAATATGACCACGCCGTGGATCAATAAGACGAGCACCTTTTATGCAAAAGATGGACAATGATCTCTAAGAACTGAGTAAACGAATACATAGCTGATTAGATATTATAGCTGAATGGAAATTAATACGATAACAGTTCATGGGTTCAATGGAAGGTTAAGGCTATAGTGACATAACAGTTATAGAAATAAAATAATTGGTTTACACGTACTCAAAATAGGTGAAATAGATTTCTGAAACACAGGTCTTAAAGTCAGTTATTCTTCTAGAATCGCCCAATATAATAGGTCTGATTTAGGCAACCATTAAAAAACAGGAAGCGCTGAACTACCATTTCATTCAAGTATTGAACTATTCAACAATACGCATCTATGACACTACCAATGAATCGACCTTAGTGCATTCAGGATCCACAGAGAAAGCTTAACGATCAGATTATTGAGTTTGTCGGCTTTCAAAAATTGATAATCCTAACACAGTCGACTGGTGGTAAATTTGCACCGCTTTATCAATTACCATCGGTAAGTAACTGATTCACATTCGACATGATTGAACTCTTCTGTTTGCATCTTTTTATTAGAGCTTCTTGAATCAACTCCAGAAATTTGTCATTAGTGGAATGACATTAACTGTAATCAGGTGTTTTAGGGATCGTCGAATGATAGTTTGATACCATGATTTTCATATTGATTAAACATTATTTACTAAACCATATTTGTACATGACAATTAAAATATCTATCGAATCAGACATAATATATTTATACTTATAGTTATCTTCAACGCGTATTCACTAGTCATTCCTGAAATTGTTTTGTTAGCATGAACATACCGTCTGTTTGTTGATAATGTAGATTAAATAAGGTCATTCTCTTTATTTTTATTGCTCATGTAACGAAATCAATTAGTATCTTAAACTATACAAGCTGATTAGAATTTCATTATAAATTAAACTATAGTTCGTTCTATATATAGTAATTGTTACAAGTAATATGCCATTGAACTGAGCTGGTTTGTAGAGATAGTTATTAAGATTAAATAATTGAATTCATCACAGATTGATCATTACAGGGTATTATCGATAACCAGGAATACTCGACAGCTGTTTCATCCTAGTGCGGGACTCCTCAGCAGTATGCAATCAAGATTTCGCCCAAGGGGTATCAGGTTGATGAATTCAATCAACTAGTATGCCATTATTTGATTTAATAATTCATCACTTTTAAACTACAGTACATAGAAGCTTATCTCTATTAGATGTCCCATGTTTATAACTTATCCATCTAATCATCCTTTTATTCTTTATTAAATTAGTAGTAATCTGAATAGAATTAAAATTTTTAAATAAAAGTGAAGTATTACAGATTTTAGCTTATTCCATAAACTAATTAGCTTGATTGTAAAACTTTCATTATTGTTCTGGTAATCAGCTTCATTTATCACCTACTTCATTCGATTTAAATGTGTTTACTCACCTCATTTTTGTTTTTTTTTCATAAATTCTATTGTCTTGTTGTTGTGAAGCGAGAAATTTGGGTTAGGTGACCGAATGCCAAATTAGGTGTGCCTAGTCGATGATTGCTCGTCTGCCCTATACCCACTGAGTCCCACGCCGAAATAAGAAAAACACGATTTGATAGACCAACCAGACAGAATCGAATTATATTTCATACATTCGTTTATAGATATATCAAACCAGACCACACAGCGGACCAATTAGGAAATTAACATTAATACTGAACTAAAGAAATAGTGACTGTGAATAGGGATAACTTGTACATAACCAATTAACTGTAGTTCATTGTAAGAAACAATAGACCAAGAATAAATATACTAATCGGGAGGATAGGGTAACAGGAATGTAACAATCATAGAAACGAAATGCAGTTAAAATAATTGAAATAGTGTTTTAAAACACAGTTCTGCTAAGGTTTCGCGAGTTTATGGTGACTTCTAGATAACCGCTAACGAACGTAAGACCAGCGACACAGTAACAAGAAGCTAAGCTATTGCGCAGCGCCCCAGCTCAGTTAACTAGAGTAAGAAGTCCAAAGACAGCAAGAAGCGTTTAATTCCACAGGCAGCCTGTCAGACGACGTCAACACACACAAGTCATGCGTATATATACAAAAACACAGAGCGTCCTTGGAATATCATAAATAGCGTACTAAAATAAACAATGAACCAATAAGATTTAGCGTCTTACCGAATGGGAAACACGAACTGAAGGTGAGAAGAGGACTTTTTGGCGCCAAAACAGGAAATTTAAATTTACACAATAAAATCACAAAAATCACAGGTTTGCCAAGTGAGTTTTGGGGATCTAACATCCCCAACAACTTCTGTGAGTTTGTTACACTTCTTTAGTGGTCCGGCATAACACTTACTTTTGTTCTTGAATCTATTATTTAAATAACTTTTGATTATGTAACCAATTGACCACATCTGTATGAATTGACTAACTTAGTCTAACTTGATATTATTAATTATTATCAATTGATTTCACTAACAAAATTTTAAGATATTTTACACTTATAAAGTTTCATTGATGTTGACTTTTCTCAATGGAATTAATGTTGACAACTGTCTATGTGAATTATTGTCATTGATAATGTACTGTTTCATTCCAGTGTTATTTTATCTTTATGTATGTATTAATGAAGAATGTGCTCAATATGTTCAATGGAAATATTTCATACATTTAATTAAATTTGTTTTGTTAATGATAATTGCACGTGACTTCTTTTAATGTTGTAACTTCCTGTCAGCAGACAATGAAATAAAATTATTGTATTGAATTAGGAGTAACTCGAGTCACAAAGGATTTCAATAATAATGTATCTTAGAAATAACTACAAGAGACAATCAATAAAACAAAATAGTTATTGCTAAAAACATATAATCAGTTTGACAACTAAAACATTTAATAAATCAAACCAAGGTAAGCTATTCAACAATAGAGTATTTCATTTCAGTATGACGTACAACATAGATTTCTAATTATTTAAAATATCACAAAATAATCAGATTATCATTTGAACTGTTCAATTTCGTCACAGAATGATCTTAGTTAGATAACAATGAAAACTATTTAGCAATGGACAAGTGTTTCGTTTTAGTATGGGACTCCTACAGAGTTCTCACCCTGGATCCAACAGAGAATTAAACCGGGGACCTTCAAGTCTCATGGAGAACGTTTAGCTGTCTGTATTGAATGACGGAAATCTAACAGCTTAGTTCCCACTTCAATCAGTTCGTGTAATAGGGAGACTATTAATCAATGATATAATTAGTGCTTTTTTACTATTGACGAGCTATGTTTTGCGGCGTAGGAATAGGTTGGAAGAAAGCTAGAGGCGGCCATACAAAACATGGCAGAAATCGATGAAGTCACTGATAAGTGGACTAAGTCATGTTGGTAGATGTATGTTGCGCGGTTGGGGTCCGCGAGACGAAAGTCACCAATGGTTAGAGACCTTGAACGACATGGCTCAGAATCGTTCGCAATGGCGCAGGTGCATCCACTCTTTGTGTTCTCTCAAAATCTAACCTTCCGAATTCTCTATCTTTCTCCTTTCAAATTTATCTCACTGAATTATACTTTTCGAATCATATCTTCACTCCCTAATTTTCTGCATTACTGCTAATACTTCTATTATCGCTATCACTCTTGGATTTGAACTGACAGTTGCGTCTCTGTGCTGATGTGGTGTGGCGACCTGAACTGATGTACGTACGTACGAAGTTCTGCGTTGTATCCGTCTTAAAAATCTATCAGTCACAACCGCTTACTAGAACTTAACTAGTTACCTGACTACCAATATGCACAAAACCATATCATGTCGTTTGAGTGACTCGAAGATAATTTTAAAACATCAGTAATTGCATTGGTAAACTGACTGCATGCTACATACAATTCACTATACTGATTTCATATTTTACTAAATATTTTTGATCACATTTTCTTGATCATGGTTTTTTCGGAATGTCAAATCTAATCAGTCTGATTTTACGGAAAATGAAAACTCTACAACACTTGTTTCACTTAGGTATTACGAAACACTTACTAACTAACAGAATGATTACAAACCCTTTACAGTTTAGCAATTAGGTTGAAATCTATAATGTGATCAACTAATTGACTCCATCAGTTTCCTGGATTTTGACAATTTAAATTTCTGGAAGCCACTTTAGTTGTTCAAAGGTAATGCTTTCTCTGACTTTAGTCTCTAACGTAGTCGTAAATGGACTCAAGCTATGAAGAGACTAGTGACTTTAAATGTTCAGTAGTAAACCGAGAGAATTGGTGCTGACAACTATTTTTAACTTGATTATTAATAATTTGATCTATGAAGACTTAAATTGAAAGACATAGGTACAGATTGCTCATGAATATAATCATCTACTTTATTATTTTTCAGTCACTCAATATTCATTTTATATCTCTACGAGAAACCAGTAAGTGTAATGAAATAATCAAGGTTGTTGTGTGGTTCAAATTTGGTTATTTGAGGTCTATTAATGTTAACTTATAACACTGTGAATCGGTAGTTGTTTATGAAATCTTAGATATATCCAAACATTCTAACCACTTGATAACAGCAAGATGCCTCCAAAGCATTGCTCGTGTTTTCTAAGACAACCTAGCAAGTAATATGTAGGTTAGAAATGTAGTACTCAGTAAAAATGGTAAGTCGATTGATGAAGTAGTAATTGTTCATCAACTGAGTTGATTAAGACATGTGTAACTTATGCCAAACCACCACCTACCGCGACAAGCAGAGCGGTCTGGCGTAGGAGTTGACTGGAAAAAGCTAATGGCGGCCAAACCAAACAAGGTACCAATCCATGCAGTCACTGACAATTGGACTGAGCCATTTTGATAGGCGCTAATTACTTGGTTGGGGTTAGAGTAATGATCGTAACCAGTGGTTAGAGACTTTGAGTGGAATAACTCAGAATCATTCGCAATGGCACAGGTATATCCATCTTTTATCTTCTACCAAACTCTAAATTTCTGAATTCATCATACTTTTTCCCTTCTTCTCTTATTAATTTATATTTTCTTGAATCTTCCATGTCCAATCCACTTTATTCATTCTTACTCAGTTACTACCCCCACTACCTCGAGATTTCACCTAACAATTATGTCTCTATCTATTAATTGGGACATAGAAAATTCAAGTGATGTACTTACGCGCCAAATTCTACGTTTTAACTGACTGAGTGAAATGAATGCACTGTGCAGGCATCAATAATAGACATCTTCTACAATTTCAATCACATTAAACACTGACTGCTAATCGTTGGTATTATTTACAATCTGTATTAGACATCCTAGAGGCAAGAAATATTTATTTTAGTACAAAGTCCTTTGAACTGCATCCAATGTACATAAGATAATCATTAATGGTACAATCACAAATAACTACTCTGAATTCATGCTGAATACATTTGTCAGACAAAGATCTAGATTTATGAAATTCTTTATATGAACAAAATGTTCAAACAAGTTCATGGCATTTTACTTAATATAATCAAATATCAAGCAGAATTATTTAATTCTTCAAATTATATTTTGTTATTCGATGATAAGAAATTCAATATTCAATATTCAAAAGGATTTCCTTGAAGTGAATTCCTTTAATATGTTATGTAAACTTTCAGCTTAAAGCCGGTAACGTCACATACTAAATATATTATTCTGAGAATTCTTTAGTTAATCAATGTGTAGTGACTAATTTGATGTTTGTCAAGTCATTTGTAGTGTTGGTAGATTACTAACGATTGAGTTGAAATGCTGCCACTAGCCTAAGTGTGTCAATTTTACTAGTACCATGTTGAGATTGAAGGTGATTTGCTGATAGTCAGTAAAATCCATGAGCCTAGACTCCATTTTAATTACCACTCATTTACAAGGCGTACCTAGAATCTTTGACGAAACATATACGCTCCTGCTCTACTAATATCAAACATATGATATTAAATCAAGTAAGCTCTACTATTTTGTCGGTTCCTTTCATATAAAATAGGTAAATGAATTGAATACTTCACTACGCTACATTAAAAAAAACTTGTTCTTTCATGCGAACCGATAAATCTCAATAATCTCCATAATACCTAATTGCAAATAATATCAGCCCACAAGTAGTTAACTTTATGACGTAATACCTAGAGATGTGGTCCGAAAACATGATTAGTGAAGTTTACCAACATAGTAGTTTACAATATGAACAAAAGCGGCACAATTAATTATCATCGATCTATTAATAATATCAACTCTCTAGAGATTAACTTTATGAAGTAATTCCTAGTGATCTGATGCAAAAACATGAAATTTACCATGTCGGCTGTAAGACAAATATAAAGTGATGACAATAGGTGTAATCGTAAAAACTCATTGTGAATTGACTGAAATTATAAATATCAACTGTTGCATGCCAGAAATATCAGTGATCTAGCGTTTAGATTATCGCTCAAAAATTTGGAAGTCCTGAGACTGATTTCCTAATGGGCCCGTTGATGTGCACTGTTGATGGATCCCATACTAGGATGGAATATATGCTCAGGTCTAATTACTAGCTTTCGATGGTTGATTAAGGTGGGCCACTTCCTGATATCAAAATCTAATTCAACGGATTTCACAACAATTAGTGATTATTTATACGCCATAAACATCAATTTAATGTTTAATGCAGCACTTCCAAAACGACGTTCTTAAAATCAACCGATTATTCAAGATTGATTTGTTGTAAATCCTGACCACTATTAACAGTTATCACCATTAGTAAAATTGTATAGCCAATACTTGAATTATCAGATGTTATTGAAAATTTGTATGACAGGAGGATAGTTGTGGTTCTACTGAGTTGTTTGATGCGGATGACTAAATTACACAGTTTTCATCATCATTCTAGATAATTTCACAGTCTTAAACGTCTGATGGATTTATGAAATATGAGATATGAAATTTTGTGCATAATTGACTGAGAGACGTCCTGTTCTGTCCAACTTCAGTTTGACTAGATACTGGTGACAGTTGATTATCCAGATATCCTTAAGATAAATATCTTAATTGCCTTCCACCTTCACCTGGTTCATAATATCGAAATTGTTCATTGTCTTTTTAATTAGTTGATAAGTTGTGTGTACTTTTTGATTGAGGATTGAACTGAATGTCAAGCCTATTGAAATTTTATCGTCTTCATTGTGTTTCTTCTCATTAAAACCAACAGGTTTTTTTATTCAAAATTGTGTATGATATGGTCATTATTTGTTGATATATGTGAAAATATGTTGTGGCGAATGATTGGTAGTTGATATTGATGTCGTCAACGATGTGGAGGTCTGATGCTTTGTTCTATGTAATGTTTATGACAGTTGTTGCAGTTCACTTCAGCTTACTAGTGACTGATTTCAAAAAGTTTCTGAGGTTCAAGTAAGAGGGCTCAAACTTACTGGGAGTTAGACGGTTATCATCAGTGGCATTCACGAATCATCACACTATATCCCAATTTGTTGGATTCGGGAATTCCATGGCTGGACACCGACCAAGAGTTACAAATAATTAAGTATTCGCCGTGAAACCGAAATATCCTAAATTGAATTCCTATTAAAGATCAAGGATGAGTACAGTACTGACGAGTACCGTACTATGACAAAACAGCTGTCCAGTACTTCCTGGTTTTCAATGTTACTCTACTAACATCAATTTATGACAAATCAAATCAATTTAACTTTATACCAATTTTCACAAAACATTTCAATTAAATTATTATTACATTTACATATTACTTAAATTTAATTAAACATTACAATTTTATAAATTTCAGTTCAATAATAATGCGAAAATTCGAAAATAAAAAATCATTTGACATATTCACTAAGGGGTTATTATTTTATACTACTTAAATAGTACTTATAAAGTTTACTATTAAAATACTGAAAGCAGGTGGGAGTGTCTATTTATTATTCTAAACCAGGATATATTCTACTGATCAAATTTATAAAAATACTGTATATATCTGCTTACTTTACAATTTGTAAACGCTTTATAAATGAATTTACAACTTATTGACATAGAAAAACATAAGCAGTAACTAACTTAGATACAGGAAGGTATATATTGAATACTTAGTAACTATGACAATAATTGAAAGTATAATATAATATGTCAAATATATAGGCAGATTATTTTTTAAATATTTTGCAAAACTTGATATTAAAAACTATTTATTTTCATTTTTCGTATATCATTGAATATGAATACTCCAACCTTCCCCCCTAAACAAGTTTAATTAAAAAGTTATTTTTGATTGGGTGTTGTGGAGATTGTTAGCTGTCAATTCGATATCGCAAATTAATTTGAACTAGGTAACTATTGATCACCTGGAAATACTGGACAGTTGTTTAGTCCTAGTATGAAACTTCAGAAGTATGCATCTACGATCTCATAGAGAATCAAACCTAGGACGCTCTGGTCCCATCAGATTGAATGTTGTGAAAATTGTTGAATATGTGATGAGAGCAAAGAATTGTAGCTTAATGAGATGGTTTAGATTATACTGAGATTTTTAGGCTGGTTAGTCTAATTATAGAGCTTTTACCGTTATTCTGGACGATTTCAACGGAGGAAACTTTAAAGAGAAGTGAACTACGGAAAACTTGTTCTGTCGAACGTCAATACGATTGATTGATCGATGGCAAAATTTGTCCTTTCATATTTATTCTGATTTCTTCCCACTATATTTCATTTGTATTATTGTCTTTGTTTATTATTATTTTAATCGGTCGACAAATCGGATCTATTTTAATCTGTTTTTGATTACTGAATGCCTAACTAGAAGGCTCCTAAAAATTTTGTCATCTTCCTGTTACATCTGCCTAGTATCACAACGCATTCTCTGTTTCCAAATGATTCAAAACAATGTGTGCACACTTTTTTCGATACCAAACTAGGTAACAAGCAGTCATAGGCTTAATTTCATCACTCTAAATTCCGAGATATAAGTAACTATTTTGGTATTAGTGTAGAGTCTGAACATTTTCTTTCATAAACTGCAGACTGGGTCCGATTCTAAATGAAATACGCTTTTAGATTTAAAACCCTGTTCTTTAAGACCTGTCATAGGCACACAAAGGGTAAATGCACCAGGAACAAAGCAGTATTTGGATGCTTTAAAAAAGCTTAGATAAGATAGTACGTCTATCAGCAGTAAGCCAGTAAATAAAAGATAACTAGTTTTAGTGAATAAAATAGGGTGCATTGATAAAATGGACTTTTTGTTAAATCAGGGAACAAAATTTAAGTAACTTACTGATAATCAGGAAATAAACATGAAGACAGAACAGTTATAAACCAATTCTCTTATAGAATAAAAACAGAAAGGAATAATTATGTCAGTTATACATAACTCTTTCTGACTAATGAAATGAAATGTACACTGGCTTTAGAATTTACTCAAAGTTCACATATCAGGAAGTTCATTTCACCCAGTTTTGAGCGTATTTAATTCTTCTTAGTATAAAATATCAAGTGGTTAGTTCGAACTCTAGAACTTCCATAAAAATCATTGATTAAAAGAAACATCATAAAAATTTTCGATTATATTTCCACTGCACAAGATATGAATGCAAACAATAAACACATAACTCTTGATAATGGTTCTTTGTTAATAAAAGCACTTTTTATTGAGGCAAATTACTTTATACATCCAACAACGATCAACGATCCCATTCGATATTGACATTGCTGATGTTAGTCTAAAATAATTACTTATAAGGTGTACAATGATTATCTATTCTGTCGATGATAATACATTCTGTATACAAACTACTGGTATATCTATGGGTTTATCTTTTGGCACTATTTTAATCGTTTTTCTCTTCACAAAGTTATAAAGTGAACTCATTCAGAGTAAACACTGGTAAGATTAACTTTAACTGTTACTACATTGATCAAAATACTAGCAAAGATAAACATCAAGAGTGTGCACTCGGTTTCACTTATCTTGAGGAGCTAGTGATTAAATCAAGTTTCTTTGACTTTTTTTTATGGATTAGAAAAGATGTTTATGTCGGTAAAAATGTGTATACGAAATGTCCATCATCATACCGATACAGACATTTCCTTAGTTTCAAATACATTTGTTACAATAGAAACGTGATTAAATGCCTTAGCCATCCAAAGCGAGAAATATATACACTATACATATATATAAACGGTAAAATGAAGTAAATATATATGTATAATAGGTTACATGAAATGGGTTACCAATAGGGTTTCTTGGAAAGTCTATGTATCCATGGTACCAGCAGTGTCAGTGAAAAAAATCTGCATTCATGAAGTTACAATTTAACCGAGATACAGCTTGCGACATCCTACAGAGTAGATTAACGAGAACGGTGAAATAGGAATTTTCAAGCAGTTAGTCTATGCTTTCTATTTTCCAGTCTACTAATGTTGGTTTCTAAACTGAAAGATAAATAATTAGATTTTGCTAAATTAACACATATTTACTAATCTAGCTGATTTTACGGGAAAAGTTCTAAAGGACATATATCATCAAGTTAAAGAATACCTTCTTTCGTGCTTTAGGAACAATCCAAAGAATTCCAAACTTAGCTTTATACTATCACATCTAGTTGATGCTAACCATATAATGAATTAATTTAAAGCCTTTACAGTTAATTATTGAATACTCTCTTAGCGATACCTTCCTAGTGAAATGAGTTATCAACTTTTACATACATCAAAAGCTACTTAGAATTCAAGCAAACAACCACAGTCTTTGACAATAATGATTTAATAAACGATTCATGCCAAGTATTCATATTCATAGTATTGTTTGCCTTCACCATCTGTATCACATCATTTTCTATTACATCTATAAACGAATAATTCACTCATCTCTTATTGCACAAACAAGCAGATAATGTTGTTTTTACTTAGATCTTCATCTGACTTTAATATACATCAAATACTTATATGCGAATTCATGAATCAGTGATAAAAATGAAATAGGTGAGTTTTATAACTACTCATAAGTGAAAGATTAATGGTTAATCTACCTATTCCATCCTTATTGATGTCCTTCCCTCTCCCCGTCAAATTGTCACAAATGGTTTAACATATTCTTTATATTTTCATGTGAAAACTACTGTTTATTAGTCTAAATCCTGATGAAGATATAATTGACGAAACAATGTTTTTTTTTGAACACACAAGAATTATTTTAAAAATCATATGTTTAGGTATTTAGAAGATTACATGAAATTACGCTCTCCTACAATAAAATGAATTACCCTATCCATATCATAGTTTATAATTTTAATCATTCTATATACTCGAAATATAAATTCTCATAAAATTGGAGGAAATTATCGATAGGGTATTGAAATTGATATATAACTCGTCAGTTGCATGTTGATAGAAGTTAACTAGTACCAGCATTCTCTTTACAGATCAATATAAGTAGTTTTGAGATTTTTTCATTCCACTTCTCTGTCGATCTTTATGTGAGAAGAGTAAAGCAATTTGTAACCGTATTATTGTTTATCTTAATCAAGTGTTTATCACTGTAAAACTTAGGTTTGTCACTTTTAATGTTTGTAATTAAAACATTTAGTTAGGCCTTAAGACAAATTAGTCATTAATTATCCTTTATTCGTTAGTACAAAAAGATGAATGAAGTTTGTTTTCTTTTTAGTGTGAATTAAAGTAATAACACTTCAGCTGTGAATGATATGCATTTCAAAGTTAAGTAACTTATTGAATTTGCATATTACAGCTGTTTCATCCTAGTGGGCATTCTTAACTCCACTCATGAGAATCAGCTTAAGATCTTCAGGTTAGATAGTAAAATGTTTGATTTGTATACCACTGAGTTGATATATATTTGGGTCGTTGATAGACATTACTTAATAGTTTCATACTATAATGAGACAACTTTCAGTGTTTCTTTGTTTCTTAATTGTTATCTAACTCAAGTTAGTTCACGATATCATTATCAAAAGTCACAGTCTTGATAGTATCTAATCATAGGTGATGTTTACTGATGACATTCAAAACATTAAAAGATCTAATACCTTCATTATGAATGGTAAATTACATTATTCATGTTTATTTTGTAGAAAACTTAATGGTTAAATATAATTGAATGAATGAATATTCATAGACTCGACTACAAACTGACTTAATTGAAAACTTGGTTCATGAAAATCTTTTTCTAGTTTTATGATATATTTAATAAAATTCATTATATTTGGTGCCAATCTGTTAAATTTGATGTAAAATGTAAATAGATACTTGTATTCAGTTATTTAACAGTTCGATTTGTTTTATTCTATTCAATGGACAATCAAACATTCAAGTATGCCAGGTGGGAAACATGTTTAATCATAAGTAAGCCGTATTACGCTTTTTGATGGATTTTTCATTGAAACGAGATCTGGAATAAATTATATTTGAATTTAAATGGCTGCTAAATTGATATATTTTGATGTAAAAATTTTGTGAAGTTAACTAATCACGATTCGTTGGTCAGCAAGATCAAGAAAATGAAATAACTGTCAACTTCTGATATCACGAATTGATCTAAATCAGACAACTATTGATCATCTAGAAGCACTTAACAGCTGTTTTGTCCTAGTATGGGATTCTTCAGCAATGCGCATCCACAACCCAATCGGGGATTGAACTGAAGACCCTCTTGCTCCACAGCGAACGCTTCCCTGATAAACCACTAAATCGGCTCCCAACATTGTATTAAGGTCCTATAGTAAATTGTATATTATGATGTGCTTGAATAGGATGACTCGAACTATCATAGATATACTTGTTACATTTGCTTTCAACTATGTATACAAACTTACATGTATGTGCCAAAGCACATACATTTAAAGAATTAAAATAGATGGTTAGTGTTCATATATCTAAATACATAGTGTATAAGTCGAGTTTAAAAGAACAACACATATTCACCAGTGCAATCTCCTGATATTAGACATCTTATTCACGCCTCAACGTCTTTCAAAATAATCAATAAGCAGGAAAACCCTAGTCTATTACTCATTTCTTTTTTCCATCTAATCATTTAAATCAAATTTCTGTTTGCAAATAAAAGTGGATTGAACTTTGATTTGCCGTAGAGACTTTGGTTTCTTCAAGATTCACTTATGCAACGTTGTCAATGCTAACTTTTTATACTCCTTAAAAATGCTTTACTCTGTTATTCAATGTTTTCACTTATATTCATTATTATATAATTTATGTTACTTAACTTTGTATATATGCTCTCCTCATTTTTATTTAATTTTCTCAGATTTTCCTATATCTGACCTACAAATAAGTAACCGTATTAATAGTATTTTGATTCTTATACAATTATGTTAGGGTTCTTCTAAAAGGGATTCACATCAACATACCAGGTTAAAATTCTTCAAGCTTTTCTAATGTAAAACATTTATGACCGTTTTACATTTTAATGATTATAATGAATCGTATGTCGGTCAGTCAGTCAGTCAGTTACAACGTAGAACTTGGTACATGAGTACATCAGTTCAAGTTGCCTTGACCTAATTAACATATAGAGATTAAATTGTCGGACCAAATCCCAGAGTAGGGGAGGTAGTAACAGAGTAAGTACTAATGGAAGGGCATAGAGATCAGAGATAAGATTTGAAATAAAAAGTGATTCAGTAAAGAGAAAATTATGAGAAGCTCAAAAACTAGAATTCGGAGGAAGTCAAGGAGTGGATGTACCTGCGCAATTGCAAACGATTTCGAGCCATATCACCTAAAGTCTCTAACCATTTGTTACGGTCAGGGAATGAATTGTATGTAGCTGATGAGAAACCTGTGTAAAAGATTGAAGTTATAAACTTTTTCGCTTGTAAGTGTCCTTGTTCTTACGTTACTATAAACATTTTCAATAGTTCATTACTTGTTCAATTAACTAATTAATCCTCTTTTATCTTTTTGTAAACTTTTCATTATCCCAATTTCTTTTAATGTTACTTCTTGAATGATTCAATGTCAAATATGATGAATTCAATCATTAATCTAATTGTTTTTTTCTTTTTGTGTCTATTGTTTAATTGTATCTTCAATTCTTTATAATGTTTATACAACTGACAAAATATAATGAGTATGATAAGCATATCAGTAGTAAGTAAATGAAATTAAACCGATAAATTTACTAATGATTTATAAGTAGTATAAAGAAAAATTTAAGTTATATGAATTGTACTAAATTAATTGATTAAAAATTCTCATATTTATTAAAGCAAAGATGTTATTAAAGTAGGATATTCATTTTAATGAGTATAGATTACATAAACAAAATTGAGACAAATACATCATTTAGGGATGAAAGATTACTGTTTATGAATGTAGAATTATGTTGTAAATGACGTTTCTTAGTGCTGAAATAATATTTATGTAATGTTTAAGTCGAACTAGAACCTAATAGCAGAGAATGTAAAACATTGGACGCAAGATTTGAGGGCTTTAAATTGGATTCCGTGGTGAATTGAGAGTAATCACTGCTAAGAAATTCCATAGTAGAATTAGACAAATGTCTAATGCTCCTTGGCTTTTAGTGATACCCAACCAACATCTAAACAACTGTCTACCAATCTCAAAGTCAGACTCTTCAATTCGAACGTCAACTCAGTTTTTCTGTATGGAGCTGAAACGTGGAGAACTACTGCAAACATCATCAGGAGAGTACAGGTATTTATCAACAACTGTCTACGAAGAATATTAAATGTCTGTTGGCCGGAAACCATCAGCAACAGCCTACTTTGGAAGTGAACAAACCAACTTCCAGCTGAAAATGAAATCAGGAAACGACGTTGGAAATGGATAGGATATACATTGTGGAAATCATCAGACTGTATCACGCGACAAGCACTAACTTGGAATCCTGTTGGACAACGGAAAAGAGGAAGGCCAAAGAACACACTGCGTCAAGAGCTGGAAGCAGACATTAAAAGGATGAACAGTAACTGGAGACAGCTGGGAAGGATTGCTCAGGACAGAGTTGAATGGAGAATACTGGTGAGCGGCGTATGCTCCTCCGAGAGGGGTAACAGGCGTAAGTAAGTAAGTAACCAACATCTATCTATGATGATTTCAATCAGCTAAACTTGATAACTATCTTCACAAAACAACCTCAGTTTATTTTTCTATTGGTCTTGTGATTTGCTAATAAATGTTACATTGCCATCTTTATCATAAATTTTATTTCAGATCTTAACTTTTAATTTATTTGTGTTTCTCGCTGGTACATTCGCAGAGGATAGTTCAGGATAGCTCTAAACAAATTAAAGCCAACCTACATCCAAAAAGCCAACTCAATTCAACTAGCTCGTGTGATTCTATGCAACAATTGAAATAAACAAGCCTACTAATCTGTCATATAAAGGTAGCAAGAGGTGATAGTTACTACAGTCAGGTAGAGTTTTTCCCACTGATATATACTCAAAATGATATGGACTAAGTAAGTCGAAATGATTACCAAAGTTATAATAGGAAAACAGCTTATTACCTCTGTAGTTTAGTATAGAAGCTGCAAGTTTAATTTTTATACGAAATGAAATCTATTTTTTAATTGTTTGTATTTGTCATAGATTGATATTAAATGGATACCACTGAAAACCCGAAAGCACTGGACAGATGTTTTGTTGTAATATGGAAAATATTGTCAGTGTGCACTTTCAAACATGGCATGGAATTCACCTCATAATGCTAAGATCCCTCGGCGAATATGTAACCCACTGCATCATTAAGCCGGTGTCCACTGGTAGAATTCCCACTTCTATAAATTTGTGGTAAAGCTCGAAGACCAGCCGTTGTCAGTAGTGATAACTATAGCACTTAAGATGTGCTTGAACCTCATCAGTTACAACTTCATGTTAGAAGTTAATCACTAGTGAGCTGATAATCATCGTTGATCTGAGATGTTTCATATAGTGCCTGGTATTTGAATCGTCAACCTTCAAATCACAAATTTTATTTTAATGAATTTTCGTACACTTTTGTTAGCTACTTGTAAGTAGGCAAGCAATTTAAGAAACATTTTCTTATGTGTATAAATGTATATAAACAGTAATTAAGGATGACTTTGGTGAATTCTTCAAAAAGAATGGTTTGGTTATGAAATATACATTTTGATTCTGCCACAGGATCAGATAAAAAACCTAATGTAAACTGTATCATCTTTATCATAAGTGACTAACAGATTTGAATTAAATTAGTCTATGATAAGCAATTTAAAAGCATGAGGTGAGTTTCGCCCCATTTCGGAATTATCTGCTGTATGGAACTCTATTTCATTGTGGATATTCACGTAGAGATTTAAATCTGGTTCATTTCGTGTCTGACGCTATTTCATTTATCTATAAGCTACCGAGTTTAAACTAAAAGGCTGATCCCATTCATTCATTCATTCGCCATACCATGCCTTAACATCTGAATATGATCCACCTTGTTTATCAGTAATGCTGCCCAGGTATATACGCTTGTATGACTAATGACATTTGTAAATTTTGTAACAAGTCAGCGTTACTAGTCATTACAGATAATTCATATGAATCATTTATAACTTAAGATCTTAAATTCATTGAGTATTTCAGACAGTTGTGGAGATTTTTAAATTTGAATTTGACACATATAGTTTCTATCATTAAGCCGAAATGATCAGGAATAACTATTTTTGTAGGATAATATGACCCATCTGTGTTATATAGTCCTAGTTTAGTCAGCTGTAGACAATCTTTAATATTATAAATTTCACATTTAAACAAAATATTAGTTTATTTAGTTTAGTTGGAATTTAGATGGACAGTACTTCAACATAGTAGACTAAAGATATTCGGTTCAACTCCATGGCAGGAATGCTGCATGAACACTACTGAAGAGTTTGATACCCGAACGGAACAGGTGCCCAATGCCTTATGTTTTCTAAATGATTCTCTAACTCAAACCAATTCGTGATATAAAATTCAAATATCTACATAAAGTTTAGAAGAATGAAGGGAGCATTACAGTTGTATATAGATGTAAAAGAAGGTTTAAGGGAATTGAAGAACTACAAAACCAAAATTAAGTGCTTATGCAGTAAATGAATCAGATGAAAGTTGATATGATAATAGTCAAACTACGTTTATAATGTGGAATAAGAAATCGTAATCTAGAAATGAAATCGATGATAGACTTATCAGGTTTCAGCAAGATTGGCAATTGATTCCTTTCGTACACAGAAACCCAGTTTGAAACGTTTAATAATAAATTTTAAAAGAATGGATTCTTTATGTGTGTTAAACTCCTATGTGTGTGTGGGGGGGGAAGAGTTTAGTATATTTACTTTATGTGGGTAGTGGGGTGGGGTGTTAAAGGATTTTATTCTCTATAACGAAGACTTTTCGAAACATATTCGTTGAACCCTAAGGATAGCTCAACTTTCGGTCCTGCCAATGCAACTGTTTTCGGTAGATACCTGTAGATTTGGGAAAGTGATGAAGATACATTGTCGACCTTTGATTACCTGAAAAAACACGTTATTCTGTACACGTTAACCAGGTAATTATAGTATACGTTTTTGTAAACGTTGTATTTACTCCACTTCTGATTATCATTTCAGCAACATCTCCTGGGGAATTCAGATTAAAAAAACAAATAAAGACGTTTGAACGAAGAACAGTCTTCTTTTCGATAGATGCTCATCAGGTTCTACATTCATTAGTTCAAAATGTCCATCAGTCTGGGCATAAACAAAAAATAACCATCGAGAATAATCAGTGTCTGAAATAAGTAACACATTATTAGAAATCAACGAATAATGGATTATTGGAAGATTATTTCTCAGTCGACTTATTTAGTAAATACGAATGTTAATGTCTGTAAACAATCAAACCACATATGTAACTTGGTAAGAACTGTGACGGCATTGACATCAAACAGCTTTTCGTCAAAATCATCGTGTATATAGGTCTCGTCTATGTTACATAGGAGATGGGGGGGGTGTAAGCCAAATCATAGCTGAAGGTTTTGTGCAACGAGGCATTACAATCCTCCTTAAATATGAACACCGACGGATAAGAGTTTGTAAAATGGAGTGAACGATAATCAAAATTCGTCAAGTAGTAACAAGTAACAATAATAGACATAATTACAATTAGTTCATTTGTTTGATCTTAAAATGTCGATATTCAAATTCATTCTGTGTACTTTGATTATTAATAATAATAATAATAATAATAATAATAATAATAACATGGAAATGTACATCCAGAGAGAGAATACATATGCATTAATCACATTAAATGGTCGCATGATTAAGGTGGTGATTGGTTTAGTGGATCCTGCTTCGGCCATGGCAGGAGAAGAGGTACAGAAGAAGTATGTTCAACCTCTTCTCCTGCCATGGCCAACTCGATGAAAAAAATTTCCAATTATCCAATTATTCTTGATATCTAAATAATGTTTTACTTGCCTCAGAAGTGGCCTATTTTTGTGGCTAATAATTTTGAACTAATGAATGTAGAATCTGATGAGCATTTATCGAAAAGAAGAATATTCTTTGTTCAAACGTTTTTGTTTTTGATAAACATGGGAATTTTTAAACAATTGAATTTAGATTAATAAAAAATAACTGTTGACTGACCTTAATTTCTTCAGTTTCTGGCTTTCGCTGTCTTTATATTTCTTTGACGAATTTCAAGGAGTATATCTTGTTTCTTTGGAAACTTTTGACGTTTGTGAGCACCCCATCCAGTTTATAATCAGTACGTATCATTTTCCACCTGTTAGGCAGAGCCTTCATAAACGAAATTTGTGTGATGGACCGTACATAAGCTACTATTTATCATGTATTCAAACTTTTCAGGTTCCACCAATTCTTTAGATAGGTTATTCATCATTCACTGTCGTAGACTGTCACTATCTTAACTCCAGAAAGTGTACAACATGCTAATTAAAACTATTTAATTGCATATCGAAATGGGATTTGCTATTAAAAAACCTATCATACATCTTTTGTTGAAAATGTTTTAGTTATTGGCAATTTTCATACGTCGACTTAAATTGAATGGATACCTTTAAGCAGCCACATTCTAGAATGAGACGCGGCGTTTGTTGTTCCTGGTTATTTATGGTATAAAAAGTGGTACAAAATGAATATCCTTTTGATTTTTGTTCATTTTTCAATGTCATATTTTAATTTTACAACTACAATTGGAAAAGTCCCAAGTTTCGTTTTATTGGTCATCAAATGATGACTAATATCAAACTTGTTTGGCACCAATTGCTGATCGAATTGTATTCATTAACCTGGTTACTAATTTACTCAACTCTGTAACCCGTGCTCTGAAATCCGGTGATAGGTGAATGAAGGTTGTTAGTTGAAATAATTGGATTTAAGTTTTTGTGATAAATGGCACTCAACAAGGAAGAATACCAACAAATTTGATCGATAAGTCAAGGTAGTTTTGTAGAGATCGGTGTTTAAATTGTTGTTTTTACTCGTCATAGATTGATATTCATGACGAATATAAGCAGTAAATTAAATACTAATCTCTACAAAATCACCTTGATTCAACTATAATAATCACCTCACTAATGACTAACTTCAGGTGCTTCATTAAATTTTAGTGGAAAGCTGTGACTGGTGAAGTTCAAAATGGTCGGAAGTGAGACAGTTATCACTGATGACGATGGATAATAATCGCTCTATATCACAAACTGATGAAAGTGGGTATCTTGCCAATAGATACTGGTGCAGTCATCTATATGGTTTTGAGTTGGCCGTGAAATTTAGACGTACTGGGTTTATTCCCTCCTCCCTAGCGGAATCTGAAGTGCAAACTGCTAACAAGTATTATATTAAAACAAAACAGTTTTCCAGTACTTCTTCATTTTAAGTTGTACCCAACCATCATCATTCTATGACGGATACAAACAACAAATCTTGATAGAAATGATTAGTTACCTCATTGGCAATAATAACGAAATCAAATAAATCAGTTCATTAGAATTTACTGCATTTCCGTAGATTCACTTGCTACTATGCTAACGACATATGCAGTACTCAGGTCTGACTGCATTCGGTAATATATATATATATATATATATATATATATATATATATATATGTCCTAATCAGTGTACTAATGTATTAACTGAATACAAACATCTATTGTTGTTTATCATACACCCGTAGAATAATGTGTAGGAAAATATATGACAATACCAGGGAAAAAGTAACCATTGAACTGTATATATTACTTAAGTATTAGAGCTGTAAACACTACATTTTGATATATGTAGTAGATATTCTCATATCACGGACTGAAGTATGTTCAAGCAACAATGACGAACGTTCTAATATGAATGGTACTTATAGAAAGCATTATGTTATGATTTCATGTTAGTATCATATTTCACTTAAATATATGAAACAATTTCTCGTTGAGTAATTAGTCAGTGATTATCTATTCGGATTTCTGTAGATACTAAGTGTTTTTATTAATTTTATGCATAGTAAGAGAAAATGTTGGAAATTGAGGCTCTTGGAGTGGAAGTATACGTAACACAAAAAGGTGTGTGAATAGTAGATTTTAACCATGCTTAGTATGAGATAAATATCATTAACATCAATCTGAAATAGACAACTTGATCGACTGAGGTTTTAAATATGAAACTATGGATGATAACTCAGTAATATGAAGATCAAGCACTCACCTCTAGAAATGAAGGTTATGATCTTGATCTCGGATGGAGTAATAAACAATTGTTTCAATTCTCTAATGACTAATTTGAACTGAAAATCATATTGACACTTTGATGTTTTATTAGACGATAATTAGTTGAAAGCCTCTCTCTCTACTAATTTAATGAATTTATTCGTAAGATAGTTCCGATCATTCAATCAAGAATCTACGTTAAAATAAAATTAATAATACATTGCAATACATCATAAGGTATCTTCGTGTTGTCAAAACTAATCTAATCTGATGGCTTTGATTAGTATAACCTTAAACTTGAACAGTGAACGAAAGGAAAACAGATTGATGTAAACAAATTCTTTCTGATGACTTTATCAAGGTAATAACGCCTCCTGAAACAATAAATGTTCACTACTTAAGTTTGTTTTTGAGCAGAAACTACCTGCTAGTTTAGATCGAGGCAAGTAGCTTTTTTATTCCCGGAAGCTTTCATATAGAAGTCTACCTTACAAGGTGGTGGAGAGATGTTAAGAAATACTATCTCATGATAATCATTTAGTTTCTTCAGGATCATAAAGTTGATTAAGAAAATTTGTGACCGAGCATAGGCTACTACTTGATAATTGCGTACCACTTTGTTAACATCACCCAAGTTGCAAATCAAAAGACTTTAATAGGTTAAGGAAGACTTTACTCCAGTAAGTGCCAATTATATACAAAATACTGTAAATTTAAAGTTTTAATCCGACCAGAAACAACCATTGAATTTATACGGGCTGTAATCAAGCAGCTGTATAATTGATCAATGAAATAATGAGAAGTTATAGCTCCCATAAACTTACTCGTGATAATTGCACGGAATATCTTCGGCTCCTTTGTAGCTTTTTCTGGATTTTTTTTCATGTTATAGCAACAGCATAAGCACCAGTAGTTTAAAATCAGAGTTTTCCAATTTTCTTAAATATGTCTGCCATATACATCGAGTATTTTTAATTCTCGAATGTCTACTTTAAATCCCTTCTTTCGTATTAAAATATCTCTTACTGGGTTCAGATAGCGAATTATGAATTCTCCGACAAAGACTATGTAAGTGAGGCCGTGTGAAGAAACACTGACAAAGCCAATGGATCTATAGTTGGATACCATGTGTAGCATAGCTTCAGAATCAGTTTTAATAGCATAGATGCATTTACTCTTCTGCTTTCCATAGGTCTTAGGCAAAGATTGATGTCATATCACGAATTAATTCAATTTAAAATATATTCTTCATGACCAATCATTCTTACTTTCACTGTATTATCATTACTATTAGTCCAGCACATGTTCTTTTTGTATTAATGTGATCTAGCAACTTCAACCTATGGATATAGTCCCATGAAATACTTCGTTTATGTTGCTCTTGTCTCCACCCTATTTCATCTAATGTTGTAATTTCGCAGCTGCAGACAATATTGCATTCATTTTTGTAATTAACAATCCTGTTCGAGCATGGACTATATGAAGATTAAGTAGTCTTTGATGACATTTGATGAAAGTTATGGTTTAGTTGGTATAAATATAAACCATTAGATCTGCTTCACTAATATAAATTCAACAGTACATTATACGATTTCCAAAGTCATAAGTATGGTCTGTACTAAGGTCATACTAGTACACTAGCTACGAGTGCCACGTTAAGATGAAACAATTGATTAATTTTCCTAAATCTCAAGGATTCTTCAGGTTAAGTAGACTTTTTAAAACGTAAACACAACTTCCTAAAATAATAACACATCTAAACGACTACAACAAAAAATTAAAACAGAAAACCCTTCAAGTCTCATTGTGACATTTAATAGCCACATAGAATGTAGGATCGGTAAATATGAATGTGCATACAACAAGATCAACAGAAATTGTATCATAACTTATCCGATTTGATTAATCACTGTAATTATAGATAAAGATCCCACCCACTTCTTAACTATTAGAGAAGCTGAGGAAGCTATATCTAATTTGAAGCGACGAAGAGTAGCACATCCAGACGGATTAACTACAGAGGTTTTTAAAGATGGTGGTCCAGCTTTAGCAATTGGGCTACCTGATATTTTGTCTAAGGTCTTCGACTTGAACATAATCCCATCTGAGTGATCTCGATTGGTGATCATGTCAGCATATAAGAAAGGACAAAAGTTGTTTCATGATAACCAACGAGTAACTGACTTCACTAGTATTGTATAAAGTAACAGATTTAATAATTATTAGACGCTTAACTATAACTCGTGAACGAAATCTCCGTACAGATTGAAAAAGTTCTTTTGACATATAATAACTGGTCACGTATGGAGTAGTCGTGATATTCATCTCTCAAAAAAAGGATGAGTAAATTGCACAGCAGTCCGCCCTATCATATCGCATGCATCTGAGTAGATAATATTAGTAAGTTGTTGGTACTTGGTCATCAATGTCTTTGAAATATCGCTTGCGTTTTGTGAGCTCACCAAGTAAGTAATAATGAGGTAAAACTCCGAGCGTTAAGTGAGGACGATAAATCATTTGATGAGATTGTGAATCTTCATCGACTGAGGTGGCTGAGACATGTGATACATCTACCCAACCACCAACTATCTCGACGCTTAATGATGATTGATATTGGAATAGGATGGAAGAAAGGTAGGGCCAGCCTAAACAAAACATCGTATCATTTCATAAAGTCACCCATTCCTGGTCTGATTTCCATAAGAGCAAGAACAAATATTTCTGATTTCCATTGGCAAATGTAGATTACTTGGTTGAAATCAGCGCTAATATCGTAGCCAATAGCTGAAGACTGGGTGACATGACTGCGAGTCGGTTACAATGGTGCAGGTGTTTTCATTCTTCGTCTTTCCTTAAATTATATGCTTAAAATTATTTCAAACCTTTCTTTTTACAAACTTACTTTTTCTCCCCAGACGTTATTTAGTATGTTCTCTCTTTTTTATTTTCATCATTTAAGTAACTACAACTTCTAGTAATTCGATGATAATCTTGTGCTGTTGAGGAGTAGTAGTTCGGAAAGATGCACAAATGTACTAGGTTCTATGTTGAACATATATACTGAGGTGACCTTAAAGGCTGCTGATGTGAAAGCAAAATACGAGATGGCAGAGTTAAATAAAACACTACTTCAAGTCTAGAACGGAACAATGGGACCTAATCCCAAAGTCTATACAATCTGACTATGAAGGCGTTAACTGGTTGAATTGAAACCAATGTAACTAAGCCTGCCCGGAAGTAAAAGGCAAGAGAAAACACCAGCAAATGAGAAACAGTATCTCGTTGTTTATTGAGAATGAATAAAGGATTTTTAACACATTCTGCACCAACTAGTGATAAGAAATGCAATATACACTAAAGAATAAACTGAAGCGAGGGGGGAGTATCGTACAGAAAGAGGGATAATAGGCTAATAGTAATATTTCAAAAACTTAGGAAGGAAAGTAGATATGACAGTCTAATAATGGGTCTATAAAAAGCCTATAACTTGAGTGTTACAGATATCATAATTACAAAATGATTAATAGATGGGGTTTAACGACAAAAATTTCGATAACATTGAGGATAAACTTCATAGATTGTGATTCCTGATTCTATGTCCTGTTATGATACATACAAATATCATAGTTCCATAGGCGATCAGTCACAACATCAAAACCTATGTGGTAGCCTCTTAGACTATCATCTAATTTATATTGTGACTGGCAAGTGGAATCCAGGACGCGCGTTTCGTCCTATTTGGGACTCATCGCAGTCACAATCGCAGTCACAATCGCCAGTCACAATCCAACTTAAATATAATTTGTGTACTACCGCTATATAGAGGCAATCAGCTCAGGATACACATATGGCAACAAAAGCTGACCAGTTTCAGTCCATTACAAATCAACGGGATGATACAAGCCTATTAGAAATAAACACATAAATCTATGTTTGTAAAACCTAGTAATCTTAGTTATAACATCAACTAACCGATCATATAAATATATATATATAAATGTATATATATATATATATATATATATATATATATATATATATATATTAGACTAACTTTGTATAGCTGAATTAAATTATTCTTATATGTGATTGTATATCATTGCGAACCATTTTCATAACAATATAATTGAATAATGAATCATTGTAAAGTATGAAACCACATAATAATCAAGTTACAAGCATATAATCTATTGATTTCAATTAACTGTAATTTTATTAAACTTTTATAAAGTTTCTTTTATTAGTGTTCTTTTTTTATGTGGTCTATTAAAGCAAATTAAGTATTAGAATCATTTATAGAAAAAAAGATACAATGGTTATCAGAACAATATGCAAATATTTACAAGAAGAAGAGGTTGAAGTGTACCCGGATATATGACCAAGTTACGCTTGTCGTACAACCAAAGCCACATCTATCTAATGGACCTACTCTTACGAATGAGAGGAAATCAGAAGGCATTGATGGATGGAAGAGAAATTATATTTGATCGTACACAGAGCTTTAATGGGATAGCAACGTCTAGGCTGGCAAACTAGAGAGAGATGCTACCCACGGTGGTTCGAGTCGTGATCTGGTGGTGATGCATGACCGCGCGCTTTCAACTAGTAGTGTTCGCTAAAACAAATATGGTCAGCATCAATGTCGAGAGCCTATGCAACAAATTATTTTGGGGATTATTTACCGCTACAAGGTGTATTCATGAAATTAATAGTTCTGATATATATGGGAAAAATATAACAGTAATCATGATGAGGACATTGAAACAATTTGGAGTTAACATCGTTTTAACCGACAAAAAGACTCAACATCGTAAGGAACAACATAAAATATAAAACAAATCACCAACTATAGGGAACACTAGATTGAAAGGAGTAGATGCCTCTCCTTCCAACATTTACATACACGGACGTCGGTTATCAGTGAGGCTATATGATACCTTATTACTGATGCAATGCATCAAAACGACTACGAATGTGATTCGGACTGCACAAAGAGCTAATTTCTCAGAGCACCTGTTAATTCATGTACAGCATCCAAATAAATTAGAAAGCAATAAGTACATTAACACTGATCCAACCCATTATTCCATACAAAATAGATCAGACAATCATTTAGTAATAGGTCAACCGTAAAAGACGATTCACAGAAATGTAGAACTGAATGGATGGAGCCAAAGAAAACGGCCAAGAATAACCAATCCTAAAAGATCGAATTAATATTACACTTGTGGAATTACAACGAGGCACATTTTTACAGGAAGTAGGTGCTGATGAAATTATCTAATGAGAGTTTGACAATTAAACCATCTAGCTAAAAGAAAACAGCATTACCAAACGCTTCACTTACAAGATTGTGACAAGTGGAGTCTAAAAAAACACTCGAATAAATATTGTCTAATGTAAAGAAACCGAAATAGCATATTTTAATTTTTACATGCAGTTGTATTCACTAGCGTTTTAATATGTACACTGCAGGGTACAGAAAAGCGATATATAACCATCTGCTCTCTTGCTTGCTTAATCCACCTCCAAACGGAACAGATGCTCTAAATGCATAAGTAGTGAACAGAATTGATGTAGCTTAAATCGTGCTGGTTTTTCAAGGCATCAGTTTGTGTATTTGTCGGATATGCCAAGTTAATATGAAGTTCCCTTGGTCTCTCTATAGAAATCAGATCCAACATAGATTAGATACTGATATTCTCCAAAATGATATTGAAAGCTTCAGAAATACCATATATAAGCAAACAATATTGTTTTCAACTAGATTATCAGACTTTACTATAATATACAACAATATTTAAATGTAAATATGAAAATTATTAAACTAATAAAGGTAATTTGTGAGTCGATAATAAAAATGAAACAGGTGGATTACATAAGTAGTTATAGTAGATGAAAGATGTAAATTTACAGAAGTATGGCATATGTATTAGTAGTAATGATAAGCAGATTAATAGCAGCAACATAAATATATATTTCAATAAAAGACAAATATGAGCAATTATAAGTTGGGTTTAGGTCGAAATATATAAAATTAAGCTTGTTAAAACAATAATAATGATAATAATCGTCCTAAAGTAGTAGGTGTAAAAATAATCCAGTTCATTAAATAGGGGATGGACAAGAATTATGAAAGGAGTGGAGTAAGCACTAACAAACAGCAGAGTGTAAAGAATTGGATCAGTTGTTTATTGGGTCTTATATGGCCATGTAAGTGATAGGATTGTTACTCATTTCTTCTGAACACATAAACTTCGGTTGTTAACTCAAATTCTTATGAATTCGGTGATGTATAGCAGACAAGATCGAATCCTATCCGGTGTACCACTAAGAATAGTTTTATCTATTACATTTCCACTGTCTATCAAGTGTAACAAAATAAAACTAAGTATGGATGTAACCAGCCTCTTTTCATAGCTTTGCTTATAAATCATCTAGCTAAGAAAAAGAAAACGCTGTTGAAATTTATCCATGTATGCAATAAATCATCGATATCATTTCAAAGCATATCATGATTGTGTTCAAAACAATAAACCAATACATGTTCTATTGTATTTGGTATTATTTCTAGTCTCCATGATTGTGAACTCAACTTGTACACCTTAATCATACATACAGATACACATATTCATATTTACAAACATACAACTAATCTAATGCATTTATTGAAAATCATGTTACTCTCTTAGTCTTTTTAATCAAATTCAATTATCGTTAAGGTGTTGATATTTTATAAGTAGATCATTTATCACATGATGTAAGTTGTGTTAGAAATAAAAGCTTGATTGTTATGTTACTTTAATTAATCATTTACTGAAAAGTGAAATGAAACTGAAGTATCACAACTGAATTTTATTGAAAATATTAAATATGATCAGCTTTGTTAGTAAAATTGAGCAATAAGTTTATAATAATTCAATGAATAGAAACTGAGATTTCCGACGTTTTGTAACTGAATGTCATTCACCTCTTCAGTGAATAAATAAATAAATAACCGAATTACATAAAACATAAATGTAAATAATACAATGGAATAAATCAAAATCAAGAAAATTAATACAATCGAATTATTAATCTGAATGGGTTGAAGTTATGTTAATCTGGGTCGTGGTGTTTATGTAGTGAATCATGTTTGTGTGTACTTTAAAAGTTTGTTAATTATCTGTGAGTATGAAGAATGTAGTGAGGTGAGGAAAATTTTGGCAGTAATCTGTTTCTAACTTATGAAAAGTTTGACCTTTTTTAATTGTAATTGTTTAAAAATTCCCATATTTATCAAAAACAAAAACGTTTGAACGGTGAATATTCTTCTTTTCGATAAATGCTCATCAGGTTCTACATTCATTAGTTCGAAATTATTAGTCATAAGAATAGCCAGTTCTGAGGCAAATAAAACATTATTTAGATATCAAGAATAATTGGAAGTTTTTCTCGTCGAGTTATTTATAAAATACGAATGTTAATGTTGAAATAATAGCCATCATTATGTAACTTGTGAAACGTAAGCGACAATCGAGATAAACAAGATTATTAGTCAAATACGTGTATACAGGTATCTCTGTATATGGGTGACATAGGTGATGAGGGGTGGTAGCAAAATACGATTAGATCAAGTGTTTGTAGACAAGCCCTGAATTCTACTTAATATGAAACCGAATGAGTAAGAGTTTGTAAAATGGAGTGAATGATAATCAAAATTCGTCAAATAGTAACAAATAACAATAACAGACATAATTACAATCAGTTCATTTGTTTGATCTTAAAATGCGATATTCAAATTCATTCTGTGTACTTTGATTATTAATAATAATAATAATAATAATAATAATAATAATAATAATAACAATAATAATAATAATATGGAAATGCATATCCAGAGGGAGAATATATATGTATTAATCACATTAAATCGTCGCATGATTAAGGTAGTGATTGGTTTAGTGGATCTTGCGTCGGCCATGGCAGGAGAAGAGGTTGAACGTACTTCTTCTGTATGCACAGGTCTGGCTTCTTGACTCGTATAGCTATCGCCTCTGCCGTTTAAAGGACTTTTAGTCTAACCGATCTTGGCAGATAACTGTTTACACAAAATATTATTGTGAATGATTGATTTATGCTCGCCACATGACCTGTTTGAATTAGGTGAGCTAGTATTGAACTGTTGATACTTCTGACAACTCCTTTGGTTAACCAAACTGGAAGGTGCTCCCGATCACGGAGGAGTAAATTCCTTGAGCATCTGTCAATATAACTTGCTCCACAGGAGCAGTTGAACTGATTGATACAAAATGAAGTGGCAAGCTTAGGTAATTTGTCGTTTATTCTCGGTATCACCATGGGGCGGGTAGAAAACACGAGTTGTAGTTTTCCAGCGTTAAAAGTTCTCCGAATGGAGCTGCGTAACCTCAGCGTTAGCATTTCGCTGGGCGCGTCCCCTCTGAATGCTAGTCACAGAAAAAGCGGCTTTCTTTCTACGGTCTGAATCCTCTTCCTATTCGCTATCGAGATAGAATGTTTATTTATAAACTTTATAGGGTAGCCAATCTCCCTAAGGGTTTTATGCAGTGATTTCGTTTCTTCGTCAACCGCGTCAGGAGAGCATATCGTCATTATTCTGTATTGCAAGGTTTTTAATAAATTTCTTTTATGTTGTATAGGTACAAAGCTAAGGAAGGTTGTATATTGTCCTATCCATGTGATTTTCTTGCTCATGTTTCTTCTTAATGAGTCATCTGTTCTTTTTGTGAGCAGAACATCTAGAAATGCTATTTTACCATCACTTTCTTCCTCGCATGTGAATTTAATAGCCCAGTGAACCTCGTTAAATTGCCTGAGAATATCAGACCGACTAATATCCTGTTTGCAAAGGACGAATGTGTCATCTACGTAACGGCAGTAAAATAGCAATATACCAATGAGTTATGCGAGTGGTCCGTTTTCTAGCTTTGCCAGGAAAATATCGGCTAACTTGGGACCCAGTGGAGAGCCCATCGCTACTCCATCCACTTGTCTATATATGCCATTATTAAACATGAAATGTATATTCATTGTACACTTCAGTAATAGTTCTTTAAGCGTGTCTATTGGGATGGTGATATCTAGTACGGTTTCTATGACTTGGTCGCATATGTATAGTTAACCGTTTCAATTAGTGGAACATTGGTGAATAAGAATGTGACATCCAGAGGTAGCATACATTGCTCTTCGGTGTTCAGTTTCATTGATCATATCTGCAAATTGAAATACATCTTTGACGCTGTGTTTAACTATCTTTCTGCAAAGAGGTTTTAGTAGGTGTACCAGCCATTTCGCTACGCTGTGATAAGGCGAATTTCGCATATCTAGGATTGGTCTGACTGGAACGCCAGGTTTATGTACCTTTGGCAAACCACAAAGTCTTGGTGTGTGTGTTCCTAATGATTTAATCGCTTCATATAAGTTTGATGGGATTAGTTGCTGGTCCTTCAGCCATTTTAGAGATTTTGTCACGTCCTTCTCTATTTTGCTAGTAATATCTTTTTAGTTATCTAGTTTCTGGAATTTTAAAATATTTATTAAAATATCATTCATTTTTTCAATATAATCTTTTTTATTGAGTAAGACTACTCAGTTTCCTTTGTCAGGTTTGGTAATAATCAAGTTTTCGTTATTAATAAGTTCACTAATGGCATTCTTATGTTTCTTCGTTAAAATGCTGCTATAGTTGAATTTAGAATTCTTGTATTGATAGCAGCAGTCCACCAGGCTAGACTTGAAATGTTCCAATTCTTTTTCGGTAGTATGAACTAGACCAACTGTCTGGCTATACAGATTTTCAAACTGAACGTCGGTGTCCACGTGATTTACGTGGTTACGTGTTTCACAAAATTTTAGACCTTACGCTAACACTTCAAGCTGTTCTTTATTTAATTCAGTTGTAGAAAAATTATGTACATACCTTTTAGGTTCCCATCGAAATTTGCTCTCGACCGGTTGGTTTTCCAGGCTGCTGAGTAATTTTATACGCTTTTCCTCATCTTTATGTATGTTAACATGTGCAAAACTAACATTCGTATTTTATAAATAACTCGATGAGAAAAAACTTTTAATTATTCTTGATGTCTAAATAATGTTTTACTTGCCTCAGAACTGGTTATTTTTGTGACTAATAATTTCGAACCAATAAATGTATATCCTGATGAGAATTTATTGGAAAGAAGACTATTCTTCGTTCAAACGTTTTTGTTTTTTGATAAACATGGGAATTTTTAAACAATTGAAATAGTGTGATAAACCCATTGCGTTGAAAGTACTCAACGAGTTCCTGAAATATAACGCGAATTTCACAGAAACGAAAGCTACATTGGAATATTTAGATGATCGCATCGAATCAGGACACTATCCTAAACATTTCTATAAATCTTTGCGTCGTAATGCGGTATATCCTAATCGGAAAACATTAAAGAGGTATGTGTTAAACAAAATCGACTCATTACAATCGTATATGAGAGAAATCGAAATAGGTGTTACTCGCAGGCAATTTGCTGTTGATGAGTTACCAGAAAACCTTAAGGTCCAGTTCATGGATTACGTTGCACAAGTTAACAAATATAAAGATGAGATAATTGAGGCCGACAACCACTTCATTTATCTTGGAAGTCTTATTAGCTCTAATGGGTTAGTATCTGACGAGATAACAGTACGTTTGCCGTTCACCAACTTACGTCACCTATGGCGTAGGCGAGATATTCGTATCTCAACAGAAGGAAGAGTGTACTGAGCAACAGTTCGCTATGCCTTACTGTATGGGTGTGAGATGTGCCTATTAAGGGTAGATGACACACAGAGGTTATTGTTTTACTATCGAGTAAGTAATAATGAAGTTAGGTGATGTATGTTAGGCAAAGGTGGTAAATCAGTCGTCGAAGTTGTGAATCTTTATCGATTATGATGGTCGGGGCATGTGTTGTGTATGCCCAATCAGTCTGCCTCGACGCGCGATGTTGGCTGATATAGGAACAAGATGGAAGAGAGTTAGAAGTGGCCAAACTAAAACGTAGCAAAAGTCCGTGAAGTCACTGACTGCTGGTTTGAGTTATGTCGGTAGCTGCAGACTACCTTGGTGGGGTCCTCGCAAATACCGTAAGCACTGGCTAGGAACACTGAGTGACATGGCCTAGAATCGGTCATAATAGTGAAGATGTATCAGCCCATTGTCCTGCAATAAATCGTGGGCCCAAAATTATTTCATAACTTTCCGCGCACCAATTCTTTCTCCCTGAAAAAATATTCTATATGTTCACACTTCCTGTCATTGTTATTACTATCATTGAAGTAACTCCTACTAATGTAGTGTTCATCTTGCGGTGTCATATAGGTTTGGCAACTTGGACCGATGAACACATGTGCCAGGTTTTATGTTGATCATACATACATAAATACGCTACACAGATATATTTATTATTCTGAAGTGAGACATTAGATAATTAAAGATGTATTTGAGTGCATTAAATTTACAAGGGAAGAAATGAGGAGCAAAATCGCAGTCTCCGATGATTAAATCAATAGAAAAAGCCCTTTGGAAACACAGATATAAGGGGTACAGAACCTCACAGATCAAATGCCAAACTAAATCAGTAAGAACTTATCAGTACACAAAAGAGCTGTATACAGATATTATATAGGAGAGATAAAGCTCATTGCAATACTCTTCAAACAAGAAAAATTGCAATTCATCTTATCTTCTACATGAATGGCTAACCCTCCAACATTAAAATGTTTCATCAATCAACAAAACATAGAAACCAGAAAGAGGATCGTCCTACCATATATGAAAAATATCTCAGGAATCATCAAAGGGATTTTAGGACGATTGGGAATCAATGTTTCTCACAAACTAACACTATCGTTTTATTGCATTTTATTCATACCAAGAGATACAGCAGTGAAATAAGACAAAACGAAACATCATATAAAAACTTAACTGAATAAACTGCTAGAAATACTACACTGAACAGTGCCAACACACATACCCTTCACCTATGCATACATAAATACCGAATCGGAGGTAACAAGACAGAATATGTTAACTATAATATCCATTCAAATGGGCTACCAAGGATATGAATTCAAGTGGGACAACGTCATAATTCTGAGTAGGAGAAATTTTAAGAATACCATATAACTTCTAAACCATAGCATTCATATAAATTAGGAGTCGATAAGTATATCGACACAGATATAATATATGAGCCTCATCAGTAAAAGCCAGTAAATCATATGGTCAGAGATTAGTCACAAAAGACAATTTACATGAACACAGTAGTAAGTAGAATAAACAAAACGCATTACAACAACACATCTTTAACAATGCCAACAAAATGAACAGAAATAGAACTTGTGAAATAGTGACACAGAACATTTCAACATGAAGTAAACAACGATAATATTGTCCATGAAAACAATGAAAGCGTAATAACGAGATAAAGAAAACACAATATCATTAGAACAATCCACATGAATTGCTAATCTTCATCGTTTCACTATCGCTTAGACTCATCAATTCTATTACTTATTTCATTAAATTTTTCCCAAATAAGTCTTCCCATAGTTACAGGATTATTTAATTAATTTCCTAGAAAAGAAAACGACTTTTAGCTAAGCCAAAAAACAAGGAGTTTTACATATAATTGATTATAAAGTTAAGAAAACAAATCCATTTGTCATACAAAAACATAAGAGTAAAATAATTTTAACAGAAAAAATATTATTAATAAAAAACACTTTATAAAAAAAGAAAATAATTTCTTAGAATATCACAATGTTCATAGTAAGTAAGATAAGTGATATACGTTAAGGTAAGAAAAATGGCACAAACATTGAACAACATGATCGTATATTCATTCTATTTGAACTTGTGTTAATAATGTTATTATTATTACTATTAAAGTATATCCGTAACGTCATCTCTCTATAACTAGAATTGAGTAGACAAAAATAAAAGGTAACATGAATAAGTGGAAGTAACAAACTGTGAAAAATATTCTATTGAAAATCAAACAGTTGATTTATGTAATTTTTAGATTGTCCTAATTGGTTGCTTTCACTATGACCTATTAACTATGTTTATATCGTTTATTGTTGATAAATTATCGTAAATTAATCATAAAACTGTTACTAAGTCTTGATACCACTATTGTTTTACTTTGTAAAAACATTATGAGTTCTAATCTAATGATGTATTTTGATTTGAAGTTATAAGCCATGTACAATAATCAATAAGGTAACCAGTTGCTGTTTCTTAGCTTTTCATCGGTTCTTGAGGAAAGGTGGTTTGTGTCAATCGATCAGCTTTGATGTGTTAAATAACTGAATTATAGACATAAATTTTATCAGTCCAGTATAAAAGTTATATAGTCATTTTAGAAAAAAAAGCCTCCTCCTTCCTTATGCCTGTTACCCCTCTCGGAGGAGCAAAGGCCGCTCACCAGTCTTCTCCATTCAACTCTATCCTCAGCAATCCTTTCCAGTTGTCTCCAGTTACTGTTCATTCTTTTTATCTCTGCTTCCAGTTCTCGACGCAGGGTGTTCTTTGACCTTCCTCTTTTCCGTTGTCCAACAGGATTCCAAGTTAGTGCTTGTCTCGTGATACAGTCTGATGATTTCCACAATGTATGTCCTATTCCATTTCCAACGTCGTTTCCTGATTTCCTCTTAAGCTGGAAGTTGATTTGTTCTTTTCCAAAGTAGGCTGTTGCTGATGGTTTCCGGCCAACAGACATTCAATATTCTACGTAGACAGTTGTTGATAAATACCTGTACTCTCCTGAGGATGTTTGCAGTAGTTCTCCACGTTTCGGCTCCATACAGAAGAACTGACTTGACGTTCGAGTTGAAGAGCACTGAATTTCAAATTAATTTTGTAATTATTTCCTTCTATTAGACAATACATGAATAATACTGGAATATCAATGACTGCCCAGAGTAAATTAATGAAATATGTGTGCATCTATTGTAACATTTTGGTAAAATTTTATTTATCACAACCAAAAACAAACTTTATTCAAACATAGAAAAGTGAATAACAGTTTGGCATTACTATTGAAATAAATTTGGAAAAATATTTTCAACTTAGTGGATAGATGAGCATCAACTTTTAATTGATCACCAGTATAATGAAATTATACGATTGATGAAAGATAAATTATAAGGTTCAAGTAAATGTAAGATTTAAAGTAATTAAACCCTCTGGGCACAATAGTGACTATTAGTTAAAAGAAAGACACCTTCAGTTAAATTATGTATTTAACTCTGTATACTAAATTACTTTTGTCTGTGCAATGACTGACATATAACTCTACTTCATCGTTTGGTACCTGTATCAACTCTCCATCAAGAATAAATTTATCATCCAGGGAGGTAAACGTTTTAACTTCCACAATTCAAACCAATTAGGACAACTTCTATTTCTTTTAGAGCAATTTACAAACTACGTTGAATAGATTTACTGCAACATCTTTATTTATTTGATGTCATAATGAAAGTCATAAACAAGTTAAGCATCATAAAGTTGATTCGCTTTCTGAAAGATCGCAAAATGAATAGCCAAATATGTTCAACCGAATCAAGAAATTAAGCTAATGAGGTTTAGTGGGTATTAGTTATAATTTATTGTTCGAATTCGTCACTAATTGATTTCGGTTGAGTACCACTCAGAGCAAGGAAGCATTGAGTAGCTGTTTCGTCTTAGTATAATACTTCTCAACAGTGCACATTCACGACGTATATGAAAATCATACCATACGACAGCTTCCAAGTGACACTGATGATTGTGTATTTGCGGCGAAACCCGAAGGTCCTGGATCCGATTTCTCTAATAGGAATGTGGATGTGCACAAATGGGGATGTATTAAAATATCGTTCTCAGAGGAAAAAAATACGCTCTATTTTCACATAATTCACTATAGTTGTTGCAAGTATGATTTATCAAGTATACGTAATAAACTATTTAATAGTTATTTTCCCAACTAGTTGTAATGAAACAGAGTGACAATTTTTTTTTTCAAAAAGGGAAGATTGATAATAACAACAAAGAGAAGAAACTGAGTTTTTTAGAATGGATAAAGATGTATATCACTTATGACAGCTCATGTGAATAATGTATCTATCCTGTACCATTAACATTTCAGTTTTCATAAATGCTAGAATATAGAATTAATTTGGTCTTATAAGCAGTTACTAGAAGTAAGCAATATATAACAAGCAATCAAAAGGTAATGCTCGCAACATTAGGCCTTTATATTCATTTTCAGAAAATACTTGTAATACCACATTGTTTATTTAGGTCACATACTGTGGTTACTTTTGATGTTCATTTCTCTCATAAAGTGACGAAAAATTAATGCTACATGGTATTTTAGAAATTAAGTGAAATAATCATGCTGAAAACAGATTTCACAACATAAACTTAGTGAAGTCATTCAGCTTATAAGCCTCAATACCTCGTAGTCTACAAGTCTCTCCCCGTCATACAACTTAAACTTATACTAGCATGGTGCATATCTCATTGTTACTAGATAGAAAAATGTAACCAAGAAGTAAGCTTCAATAAAAAAGTAACAATATTTCTTTTATAACCGTTTATAACAGTATATTTTGCTAGTAACTGTTAGATATAGGCCATCAACAAACAGATTCATAGGATCGAAAATATATAAGCAGCTAATGATCACAGTTTCTCATTGCAGGATTCTGAAATATTACACATAATTAAAATGAAATAATATGAAGCATATTTACTTCTGAAGATGTAACGAACTTAGCAAATGCTATCAAAGAATCAAGCGAATTACATAAAGAACCGAGAAGAAAGGCGTTCAAAGAAAACACAATCAAACTATTTGACTGAGATAACTTATCACCTGGAAATACGGAAATCACTTGATTTATTAAACTTTCACTATAACAAATGATATTTCATCGAACTATATGCTGAGATTTTGTTGACTATCACAAATACAGAACATTTTAAATTGATATTGTCCGATGTCTTTGCAATATTAATCGTCTTACTGTGAGAATTTCTACTTAAAATGATCAAGGTGTTTAATTGAAGTACTTCGTAAAATGTCGTCATGAAAGATCCTTAGTTTATCCTAACAATTGCAATTCAAATAGCTTAATCTACACCCTGAGCGAACTGATTCATAACTAATTTGGTATGTTGAGATCATATAATTCAATAGTACAAGTCTAGTTCGTTCAAATAGAATATTTGATGCTATTCATCAAAATGAGCTTCATAAACCTTTAATCAACAATTCATTAAAAAATTTACTTGGCACTAAATAATTAAAGTATTTCAATAACTCAGATATGCTTTTAAAGACAATAATGGAATAATATATTATAGATTATAGTAAATTAGTCGCTTAATTACTAAAGCATGATGATATCTAGTGTACACTTCTGTCACAAGTAAACGTTATGACTGTTGACAATCTACATAATACATAAATTTGCATTAACGAAATCTTGTTTTTCATAAAAGTTTACCTTCTTTCTGTTTAGGATTTTATTTCTTTCATTTTCTTTTTATATAGCGCGTAATGCAGAATCCACTGCTTCCGAACAAGTTCTAAAGTAATCTGATTGGGCTGTTAGAAGTTTTCGTAGCTCGTCTTTTTGCGAATCCTATTCATTATGGATAATACCAGTAGTAGGATTATTTTACAATAAATGCAGAGATTTTAAATATTATAAAAAAGATTATCAAATTACACTTTTATAAAGATGGTTAAAAGAAAAAGTTATATCATTTCAAAACGATAAGAACTGACTAAAGTAGGAATCTACAGTTTACGTCATTAGTTAATCAGTCAAAGAGCCTTAGACGCCAGATTTCAGTACACGCTTCTATGCAGTACAGAATGATTCTTATCGTATTATCCATTCTGTTATCTCAGGAATCATATACGTTAATACCCCGAACTAATAATAAGCAGTAAAGTAGTTAAGTCACACCGACTACACTAATTATTTAGGGAGTCTTATCAGACTTTGATGGATTCGTGTCAGATCAAATCTAGACACAGGCAGCAATGGCCAGCTTACGTCACCTACAGCGTAGACGAGATTATACTTACTGTCAAGTAAAGGACGAGTATACTGTTTAATAGTCCAATGTGTTTCTTTATATCGATGTGATTTGTAGTCTCCAAAAGTAGAGAGGAATCTGTCGGCTATTAATATTAGATCGAAGATGTCTTCGAAATATTGCTCACGTTCATCGAGATCATCGAGTGACCAATGTTACGGCCAGAAGTGTCGTATAATCCAAGAATGTCCAAGTCAGTTGGTAAGATAGTGAGTCTACACCGACTAAGGTGGTTGCGACAGGTATTACTTATTCGCGACAATCACCTTAAGGCACGATAATGACTGGATTACTAATAGGATAGAAGAAATCTATGGTCGGCAGAACCAAAACATGGCATCAAAATATGGTGTCGTTAACTGTCGGCTTAGTTTAAATTGGTTTATGCAGACTATTCATTTTGGGTCTGCTCAATTTTCGTAACCAATGGTTGAAAACTCTGGAGGGTATGGTTCAAAATCGCCCTTAATGTCCAAGGTGCATACACCTTTTTGTTATTAAATACAGAGCTTCAGATTTATAATACATATTTGTCTCATCGCGTCAATTCTTTATTTTCAGGTCAAGCTTTCTTCATCTACTCTTGTCCACTGAGATTCCTACCACTTTCGCTACTTGGGATTCATCCTACTGAGTTAGTGTCGTATAGCAACTTGTATGGATATATATAGTTCCAGGTTCTACAATTTACTTGATCGACTAACTGAATATTTAAGTTAATCAAGCCAAATTAATCATTCACTTTGTATTGTAAATTTAATTTCCCTAAAAATGTACAGAACAAATGGTACATTTTGCAAGTGGGAATTCTTAGTAGTCAAATATCAGGAATTTCTATTCTTATGTCACATGGTTCAGAAAAACATCAAGGTAATAGGATCTGTTGTTGATCCATGTGTTAACAGTGATAATTTATTCAGATTGTATTATAAGAAAGTATTGTATAAGAAAAGTCCTACTGCTATAAATGCCACCAAAGTTTAAAAAAAGTATTTAATAGGTGAGAGATAGTTAATTGATCAAAATTTAGTGTCACAATTTTTACTACTTCTACAACATCAACTGTACTTTGTGTATTAGCTGATTGACTTACTTATCATGCGCATATTTATATACTGAAGTTATGTGTGAACTAAAAGTACTATCCATATTTTGCAGAAATTGAAATAAATGAGATGGGACAGAACTAGTGACATACCATTTAAAATCTAAATGCTGTAACCTCTTTTTCTAAGTGTCCACGTTACATAAACCTGATCCAAAATATTTCTTTAAGGAAAAATCTTATCAAAACTTTTATTCATTATATGTAAGGTGAATGGTTAGTGATGATTTTCAGATATTGAAGTTAGAAATCCATTCGCTTAATGATTTAAAAAACAAATAAATTTTCGTGGATTTACAAGTTGGTTTATTATCAGTTTGTATATGAATAACATTTTGATCAAATATGATCTACTATTTCATTGACTTAATGAGATGATAATGTCAAACTTCATACTGGACAGTAAGTAGGTAAAATAATGATCAGTAGACATAAAAATGAATCTGTGACAGATACTTATCAGCAATGGCTATCCCCTCCCCAAGGTTAATCGAGAGATATTTGAAGCCAAAAACGCTGCATGATAAAATACCAGGTAGTTCTAGAGAAATACCTTTCCATCAATATTGTATCTTAAGAAGACACTTCTGCTGAGAGTTTTGAAAGCCGTTCCAAAGCACGTTCTGTGCCTCCCTAACCGCGTATTGCTTTCTCCAGTAGGACCTTGGTTCACGATCATACTAAAGACAAGCTGCTGTTTTGGGCCACATCGTTGTGTATATACAGGTTAACTTGTTGCTATGCAGCAAGCTACATTGTCCGCACAAAGAGTACACTGTTAGAACGGATCTCTTGAACACTACACTGCTTGGTTGTTAAAAGGAAAACGGAGATTGATCAATAGCTCTGTCTTCGAACACTTAGGTGACTTCTGGTTATGTCGCCCCACTAGAATCATCCGTCCACATTAATCACAAAGTTAACAAATTAAGTCGAAAAGGGTGGAAAAAAAAGAAAATCATGTACCACAGTGGCCTAAGCCATTTACCAATTCAAACAGCAACGCGCATCCAGAAGAAACATACTTAAAGGCTTATTTTACCTTCGCCATAATTTTCTCTTGCTTCCATAGTTAATTTTCAATTCTCTCTTAAATATTAATTATGTTTCTTCATCATTCAATTATTTTAATTTTTATATTCCTACAGGTGGACAATTATTAAAATTCCATCTTTCAAAGAAATTTTCAACAGTTATTTAGACTGTTATGTAACCCACTTCTGCCTTCTAATTTTTATGACTGTTACATAGCTCGTCATTATTACTTAAATTCATTTTGACTTATTCACGAGTGACTTCGACAACTAGTTTCCTTGACGTAACACTTCTATATTAGTATAGACTACTAAGTATGTAATTCTTCTCTATACATACGATTGTACAGCTAATGTAAATGCTATCGTCCGAACTTGCATTGCCGCCTGATCATCACAACACATTGACAGTGTAATAAATAAACTGTGCAGACATTTTTTAAATCTAATATCTGGCAAACACTAGTGTATTTCATGCAGATTTAGATCTCAAGACTACTGATATCAAGTCTTCGAGAAGACAGCAGTCACATAAATAAAAATACCTATATTATATGATACAGGAATTTTTTGCATAACGAATTGAATTAGCAGATAATTGGTAAGAAAGATCTTCCTTTCATTAATGACTGAATAAAACTTACAAATTTATCTATACTTTCTTGTAAAACCTGTTTAGTAATAGCACACTGAGAAGCGAATTTAGATTGTGCTTCTTTTACTAATTGATCATGTTCCTAAAATGAAAAAAAATAACAATGAAATCTATATAATTCATGAGATACATAAATGGAATAAAAATTTTTATACATAGAGACATTTTTTTTATTTAATTAGTTACAGATATATTAATGATATTAAAAATTTTTTATGTGATGACTAGTTGTATACTATGAAACTTGTTGATGTCACAGCTTCTAGTGAATACGTCATGGGGGGGGGTGTTAAATTTGAAGTTTCATATTATAAACTGACTTTGATCAGAGAGCCATTGAAGACAACGAAGCATTGAAAAGATATTTAGTTTTAGTATAAACACCCCCCCTACCCCAGAAATGGGTATCAGTAATCGGACCCTAGATATTTTGGGATCACTCTGAGAGTATAAACAGAAATTATGACAGTCAATTCATTTTATTAAGCGAACGTTATTGTACTTGGTAATTAGACAGTAAAAAATTGTATTTATAAATTATTTCCTGATAAAATTTGTAAACCATGATTACAATTTTCATTTGTCTATTTAGGGGCTAATTTAAAGTAATGATGATACGATTACCACAGAAAATTTACAGTCTTGCATTATTTTACAGGAATGAATATTAAAAAAGCCAAATTATAAATAAAGCTGAATAGAAGCTGAAGTTAGGGCTTACATGCTGTTTATCATTCTTTGCACGTTTCTGCATTGTTTTAAGACGATCTAAATCCAATCTTGCATTTTCCAGTTTCTCTCGTTCTTGCTGTAAAATGTCATTGGAATGAAGACATTCTAGTTATGTTCATTTAAAAAGCAATCAAAATGAATGAACTCTTCGAATCTAAATAAAAATTTAACATATTCCCACAAAGGAATCATATCTGAAACAGTGTAATCTTAAAGATTCCTCTTCAGACAATGTCAGTTATCTGCCATTGTATTTTGTAACATCCCCTTGTAACGACACGAACCTGATGGATGAAGTTAGGGCTTGAAAATATGTATGTTATTAGATACAACTATCACCCACTAAATAAATCCGAAGATGAACGTTGAAACTGATGCAAATAACCTCAGTCTCAGATAAAAGTCATTGATTTTTTCTGTTGCACTCAGAAAATCTAAAGTCTCTATCTCCATTAAGATAGACACAGCCCTACAGTATGGTTACGTCATAAAATGTTATGCAACTAAACATTAAGTTTGTCATTAAGCTAAGTAATCGACTGACTGTTAAATTCAAGACAAAAACATGTTTATACAGGTAAATGTAATAAACAAAACTCTATCCTGTTGCCAAATGTTATAAAAAATACATGTCTAAACGTGAAGTTATAAAGATGAAGAACTCATAAATTAAAATAATCAACTTATTCTTTCAATACCGTTTCAAAAAAATATGGATCAGAAAAACTTACTTTTGCAACTTTAACTTCATTAGTTGTAAAAAGACGTAACCACGAAATATATTCTGAAGACACAGTATCTTGTAATCTTCGTTCAGATTCTCCAATTTTCTTTTGAGCTGCTGCACATTTCCTGAGGGCTTCACCTGATTGACATATAAGCAAAATATTATTCTTGTTAATGCCATTATTTAGATTAATATAGATAGATAAATGAATATGGACATATGTGACAGTTCCTACGCCGATAATTACTGGTTGAGGAATCTCTATTGTAACACATTCATATAGAAATAAAGTACTTTTTCAAAACTTATAAATATGAAATGAGAATAAACTAAATGACTACTTCACCTTACAACAAGGTCTCTTGTCAGTGAACAATACAACATTCAGAACATAGATACTGTCAGAATATATTATGATCATAGTCCCGGATCCAAAATGAGATTTTTAGGATCTAGTAATACCTTTAGTTTAGCGTAAGTTTCACAGCCCCCCACCCTCAAACCGTTTGAGTGTAACTAAATTGTTAAAAAATACTTCTACGTAGATATTGACATATTATGTTTTATAAAATGAAATCGTTTGTTAACAATGGTTTTACGACTATATACTAAGGCACTTTCTTTGCGTCAATAAAGAAACATACTTTGCTTTTGGGAAATCGTTTCGAGTATTCATTAAGAAGAAAAGCCTCAGTTAGATCAAATAAATATCTATCATTAAATACTGAACATTATTGATCAGCATCATCTTGTTGCTTTTCTAGTTTCATTTACTGATATAAGATAGTGGTTATCAACTGACTAGTCAGTTTTATCTCTTTCAGTAAATACTATACCCACTGGTAATAAATAGGTGAATATTAAAATTCTAAAAATAATAAGAGTTTTACATGTATCCTAGTTTGCCTTAATGAATTCCCACATACTTTTCAATTGGTTCGTGTCGTTTGGAAATTTCTACTGTACAAACATAGTGGATGAATTATAACCCATATAGTGGGAGAACACTTGTGCAAACTGTTCTATATTATTTTCAAGTCTGGAGAACAGATATATTTGGCTTTATTGTGCAGTGAAAATGCAATTTACTTCAGTCCACTACTTAAAGAATCAGCCATTCAGTTATAATCAACGTTGAATCCGGGATAGGTGTGCTTTAACTCGCATTCCTATACTGTAACTACACGAATAGATGAAACTAACAAGATGAATGACTGTGGATTAGGAATGATAGTGAAAGTCACTAGTTACTTAGAGCACATGTCAAGAATGAATAAAAGAAGATATATGTGAAGAAATATCAAAAATCAAGAACTGTTAACGAATAAGAAGTGACCACATCTACGCAACCGTCATTGTTTTTAAACTACTAATTGCGGTTGTAATGGAGACTTCAATCAGGTAGCCTGAACCTAGCAACACAACTCAGACCATAGGTCATGGATTCATGGACAGATATAAAGGGCTATCATCAAACAAACAAAAAGCATGTGACAACACAGATGTTAGGAAGCAAAATATCACAACGACTTCATCTTAAACCAAGCGGTAGGTTTAATTGTGTAGTTCATCAAAGTGTACGTCCCGAAAGTTGCGTTTTCGGATTAACCCACGGTAGTTTCTTAGTAATGCTGATTATACCAAGCACTTAAAAGGCTATATTGGGTTTGCTGATCAGGTTGGCATATTGTTACTCTAGTCAATATCATTGGCGCTTCACTTAAAAGTGACCATTCTGATTACTTTACAAGTATGTTGACAGTTCATTCTGATGACTTTACTCCTGAATGGCTACTCCCGAAGATACTTTTATTTTCATAAGTTCTTTTATTCTCATTGGCTTCGTCCAGTTGACCTCTAACTATGAATATAACGGACCTCTTCCATGTAGGTCGGTAGGTTGGTCGATGTTAGTGTGTATCGATTACCATTTAACCTAAATGTCATCGTCCCATGGATTCTTTAGCATTACTAAATCTTTCCTGATCTAGGATTCTGACATTTTCACAGTCAAATTTGTGTCCGTAGTTGTTAATACGTATACGTTGTTAATACGTAATTGAAATCATTAGCCTTTTTTTAGCCATGTATGTGTATGTGAAGGTGGTTTCCACTTTTTTTCAAATATAGTGCACCTTGCACTGATACGTCTTGTAATACAGATAACGTTGTATTTGCCATCGTCCATTTCTAAATTTTTCAGTTAATATAGAATAAATAAAAGTGTGATAGCTTGCGAGTGATGTTGATTCAAACAAGTCTTAAAATCAATGTGATGATTTAGAAAGTGATTTTTGTGTGCACCTATGACCTAGATTTTGGTTTTCAGATAAGATTTTGTGATGAAAATCTAATTTGTTTGATCACCAGAAATAACTGGAATAATCCTTGTGGGATAATCATGTTGCGGATTAATGCATTGATGTTATCCAGACCACCAACCGAAGCTTTACAGATGTTGGCAAAAGAAACAAAGAAATGTATTTATATCTCAATGGGATAAAAGCTTTTATAAATATTCACTAATCCTGTTCAACTTACTTTGAAGTTTCGAAATTGCTTTTAAAGTACGATCTTGCGACAGTGTTTTATTTATTCAATTTTAATTTCTATTATTCATTCAGAGTGCCTTGTAATTTATTATTGGCTCTAAATAGCTCTCCGTATTTTATTTTGTCGCGCCTAGTTTAGATATAAAGATTCTGGCTAAAACCATACAGATTACTTATTCTCCTAATATGAGAATCAATACCTCCAAGTAAGTAATTAGGTATTCTGTGAAACCATACCAAACTATCTACGTTGATTCAAAAGCTTAAAAACTGACTAGGTATCTTGAGACAAAATTCTTTTATTATAACAGAAACGTTTGAATATTTTAATAGACTAATGCTTACGTTGTATTCGAATGAGTACCTGTTGGAGTTAAGGATATTTATATTATAAAATTTGACTGTAGCTAGTAATTAAATCCACGAATCGCTTTGCCCTACTTAGAATCAGTCTTAGGGATATATATTTGTATAAATTACAGTGTTAGTCTGCACGCTCGAAGGAAAACTAAGTACCGATTGCCTCAAACACATGCTCACTATCTGCTGGTCTGATGAGTCCCAGTAACTTTAATTTATTCAACAAATATGAAATTATCTTTATTGATTCATGCTCCGAATCATCAATTATTGAAAGGGTGATAACAGCTTATTTTGACTTACCGCCACGAGAGGTTTCATTAATCAGACATCCAATATGATCCATGCTTTCACCTAATTGTTCATTGGCACTCAGACGAACTTTCTTTCTATCCATTCCTTTGAGTATAAAATCTTCAACTCGTAGAGCTAAGTAAAAAATCAAAATTTAAAGAAATATGTTCTGTTTCAAGGTGGATCAAGAATATTCCTAATTATACAGAGTATAGTTTTTTCATCGTTAAGACAAAAGTTTGATTAATTGATTAGAAACAGGATAGGTCATAATATATAAAATAGGCATAAAATGAAAGAACATTTCCTCGCTCGTTTCATCCTTGTCTTAATTATCTAAGTGGAAATTTTCACGTTGTTGCCATGTTAGTAACAATTGCACAATTCAATCTGTTTGAATTAATAAACGTTTATCTAACCTTATAAGTTGATTTAATTATTTTGTGTCGAACAGCAATAATTCTCTACTGTTATTAAAATAAAACTCTTCCTATGACCAACACTTAAATAATTTCATTTAGAAAAATATTGAACGTTTTTGTACTCTAATAAGTATTCACTTTTGTATTCTATCTTTGGTCAGTTATAATCAAAGCACAACTTTATATATATATATATATATATCATCTACACAAAGGTATCATGTCATATCATCACACCAGGATAAATAACTAAAGTGGCAGAGATGATAAGCGGTAGTAAAGGATATTAGGAAATTAGAATATGATTTGTGATTAGTGCACTAATTTGTGGAAAGAATGCTACGTAATTCAGAACCATAAGATCTGAGGAAATACAAAGGGTGAATGCACATGTGTCATTGCGAATGGTTCTGATCCACATTTCACATCTTTAAAAAATGACTATGGAACTCGTTCAGACCTCCACAGACTAGTTTCCATGTACTAATATGATTCAACCAAAAGTCAACGACCTTTTTAAGCAACGACGCGTTATGGATTGGCTGCCCCCTGACTTTCTTTCATCTCATTAGTACGTCAAACGCTTCTGTGCATTTAGGTTGGGAATGGTTGGATATAATATATATGTATTACGTAATGCAACCGCTTTAATTGGTGACGGTGCACTAAATCAGCACCTGATTTTGTGTCTTTGCTTTCTACCTTATTTAACGTCGTATTGCTTACTCGATAGTTCTTACAAGCACTAACGCCATTTCAAAAATAATCTTTAGTGAAACATTATAAACTCGAGATTGCCCTGTCGCATTTCACATCTATACAAAAAAGGAAAGAACAGTTAAACAGTACATTTCTCCTTCGTTGGACACCATAGGCAATGCAAGGTTGGTAAAAGCAGGGAGGTTTTATTGGATCCTTGACAAGATTTTGTCAGACAACAGCACGCCATAGGTGTTAAGACGCTCAAGATAGGTGGCGCAATCAACAGTCTTAACTATTTCACTTCCTACCCTTATGAATAGAAAAGAAGGAATTAATTCGCAAAAGAGTACTTCACAGTATTAAGCTCAAAATCCGATCAAAGATAAGGAACAAATTAATCCATATCATAACATTTGGAAACTCCAGTGTACTTTCGTCATGAAAACTAATTCAACACTAAAAGCTCTGAGAATAAAGTATCTATAAAACCTGTATGTAAAGTACGGGAAAGCAACTCATGAGTATTTGAGTAAAATTTTAGTGAAAAATGTTAATTTTAACCTTGTTGACATAGGATACTAGTACCAGCAAATCTAAGTTAATAAAGTTTGAGTTAATATACTAGGATTTCCAGGTTTTTGTTTTAACTGTGTGACTATTTAATGATATTCCGCATAAGTACATAAAACTCTATTTTAATAAACAAGAGTTATATTGTTCTCATACAAAATGAAACTTAAAACCTTCTAGTGTTATAGTTTATACATATGAGCTAATTTCGCTGCCGCGAAATTTATTCGAATTTTAGGATGTAGTTTTCAAGAGCCATTATAGATACAGGTAGTTCATAATACGTAATCATCAAAAACAATCACATTTCTCATCAGTGCTGTTAATTTATTTCTTAGGCCGGCATTCATGTGCTATTACTTTCGGAAATGAACAAGATTTGCAACCACTTTAGTGGATAAAACGTGTCTCTTACAACTTTTTGTGTCTTTTCGTTATTAAACTGCCCGTTTTAAACTACTACTATCAAGACAAAAATTTAAAAAGTGAGACAGAACTACGTCAATGCTTTCAAATATGTTTCAGTAGAAATATTTCGGTTTTCAAGCGTTATGATACTACTAACATCGCCAACAATTATTTGTCATCACTTCTAAACTAGTAAAATTCTCCATGTCGAAAACTTTGATAGTGATTTTAGTATTCTTAAAAAGACGGTAAATAAAATGCTAACTCAATTTTCTGACAGCTACTAATATGGTAAATTTATTCTATGCTGCAGAAACTCAAATACTCATATTTCGTGATAATAAGTAGATGTGGACAAAGTCATGGCCAAGAACACTTAGCCACAAAAGTCATGAAATATATATATGGGTTTAAGTAACGTAGGTGTCTTTAAAAGATTTGTGGAAAATGCTGTTAGCCAGACAACCAAAAACATCATGCATGACACCAGTTATGAAAATTTAAGTTTAAATAAGTATTTATCTTTAAAGCCCTTGATCTCACGTAAAACACGCACACATATACATAATCAAATAAATATAAAATAGGACGTCGCTATGCCAAATGTATGATGCTTTATTTGGAACCAGTTCAATCCAGTAAACAAAACGTTCAAGCAGACTGAGATAAATCAAAGAAGCCCAGTTGTACATTAAAAATATGCACTAATAAAAATGTACAATATAAAAGTTGATTTGTCTATGGAATAGTTTTGTCCTCTACAGATTCGTAATTGATTATCTATCTAGAACGGTTCATTAAATCACCTTGTTCATTTTAGTATGTACTTTAGTATTGTATCGAAAAATCCTTCAGTAGTGTTATTTACGATAACTTCTGATCAGGATTTACATTTGAAAATCAAAACTAACTAATAAGTCATAGTAAGTAGCCAAGTTTAAACAAGGCGTATTTTTTGAAATTACAGTCTATGAATTAAAAATTATTAGTATATGTTTTGATAGTTTCTGTAAAACTCTCAATAGTTGTAAACCTACCAACTGCAATTTTGAAAAACTCTTGGTGTTCCAATTAAGTGATACTATGAGACAACAGTGAATGAATTAAACAAATGAGGCGTAAAAAGTATGAAATCACTAGTTAACTAGTGATGACATTGTTTGTACTAGTTAAGGGTAGTTTTCATTAGATCTTGCTCAAAAGCGAGCAAATTTAGTAAAGAGATAGCTTAGTCATGTGATTTTATTTAAATATTTCTGCATTAAACCTTTACTTTGAAATCGACATACAGGCCAAAATATAATTCTCTCATTTATTTAAAAGAACTAAAAGTTTATTAGCTGTAAAATAATACCTGGATTTGGCTGAATCACATTTTCAAGTTGTGCTAGAATACTATCTGCCCAAACCCTTCGTTTTTCGCTTTCTTGAATTAAACTGGTCAAGTCCGAACTGTAAGGTGTTCGTTCAGCAGTATTAATTGACTCTTCAATTGTCTATAGTCAGGTTCAATAATCAATTAACGATTTCATACTTGCACAAAACGTCCGAATATTGTGTTGGCATTAGTTTGAAATTTTTGAGCATTCATTATCACCGAACAGCGAAGACAAATTACACTTTTGAATGATGCCCTTGTAAAACTACAAACATCCAACTAACATAGATAAACAACCTCCGGATTTCAACTACGATTGAGCTAAAATTTTGAATCTGCATCGTTTCGTCTGCTTTTATGTCTTCTATTCCACTTTAAATTTGATTACCTGGTTACATTTAGTTTTACCTCAAGGATTATATAATTGTATTCGCCATACAGTTTTACTAGTTTTCTATAGTGTCTCTAAATTTTCTTATGACACCCCTACAGCCCTTGTTTATGCACTTTTACATATCCTACTCACAAAACAGTTTTAACAAAGTAACTCATCTTCAATTTTACTAGGCAGAATCAGCGAAGTGACGTTCTTTTGGATCTGAATGAATGAATGTCTTTGGTTTCGGAGAATACGGCATTGGTAATGTTACTTCTAAAACTGAATATGACAAAATAGGAATAAAATTTGAAAATTAGATTAAATAAAAGGGTGCTTCTGCCTAATTGCTCTTTAGTGCCCACACGGCCTAGATATGAGTCTAGCTTTCTTTTAAAAGACTGAGTAAGTGGTATCAACACAATTTCATTGGGTAAGAAGTTCCACTATTCGTTTATCCTGGCCACAAAAAAGCCAACACATATTTTTGCGCACTTTTTGTCTTCTATCTTATAAAGGCTTTTCTTAGGTCTAGTGTAGTAATAATTATTACTAGTGATCTGTTGCAGTGAGGTGTAGTATGAGCTATAAGATACATCATGATAATATCCACATTACTGTCATATTCTGTACAGGATGCTAATTTAGTGTATCTTATCAACGCCTTCCCAGAAAAGTCGTGATTTCGGAGTGAACTTGAATCTCTATAGACCCTAAGATCGCGTACATATAGAAGGGTGTATAGCTCACTCATTTGTAAGCAATAAAAAAAGAAATAATCCAAGGACAGAATCGTGTGGTCATCTATTAGTCATTAGGAACCAACTAGACAGAACAAAGTGAATACTGACTGATAGAGACCTGTCACTAAGGCAGTCATTTTACCACTCCCATGGACGCCCATTAAAGTAAATTTTTCAGTTAGATTAGAACCTAAATCTCATCACAATTATGAGATTCCTTCAGATATTTGTTTCGGTTGGGCGTTTATAATTTTCTCGAGTCATCTGAATAATTAACTAATATGATCATAGTGTAATTTGAAATTATTAAAATGATAGTATTGTTAATCGCTGCTCCTAACGTGACAGCTTGAATACTTAAACTTATCGTCAAAGCTTGGAAGCTTCGTGCATTCTCGAAACATAAATTTCAAGATGTAAAGCGGTAATATATCACCAAATCCAGCAAGCTCGAAGGTGATTGTATACGTTCTTAAATGGCTATGTAAAAAGAATTCGGAATAAACATGCATGCAACAGCTCAAAATTTTCAGGTATACTCAGGTGACATGCCTAGCATTTTTAAATAATAGCTTAATACTTGTCTTAGTCCGTATGAATAGTTCATGGTTCCAAATCGATTTCCGAATCAAATGACTGTTCAGCTCACATTATTTCTAAAACGGAAACCCCTAACATTTAAAGAATAGGTTTCTCAGCAAGTGTTGCAGCCCGAGGTGATATGATCATGGAACTGACAAATTTTCAGCCTAACAGAGTTCTTATTTTTGAAGATAAAAAAAGTGGACTTGGTGTTATGGTGCGTGAATTTTGAGGTTGGTCGAGAGAATGCCAAATGAGGTGTGCCTAGTCGACAATTGCGAGTCTACCCTATGCCCGCTGGGTCCCAAGCCAGAATAAGAAGAACGCAAGCCAACCAGACAACACTAGCGAAATGCGAATTATATTTACATAAATACATCGATTTTTATATCAATTAATTTACAGTGATTATTCATCAAGTGAAGTCATCATCATTTAATTAATACAATGAAATACTATCAAACTGTATTAAGGAGTTGAACTCACATTGAACTCAAATTAATGTGATGAAAGTTTACAAATGGAACTTTAAAAAAATCAATACAACTTGTTTCGTCTAATTAAGTCAGTCATTGTATCTTTGGGGACTAGGAATCCCCAACACTTGAGTTGCCTGCTCAGTGTTGAGGAGTTAAATTAGTGGTTTCAGATATGCTGCTTTAAGTCCTGAGGATTGACTGTTCGCACGACGGCTTGTTTGAAACACACGATTGTTTGATTGGGGTTTGTATATGCAGTTAAGTAATTATACCTATTTATATTGTTTTCAAAGTCTACCCGTGTTTTCTTAAGTTCTTCGTTAATCATAGGTTACTAGAGTCAGCTTATTTTCAGGCTCCACTCGGAATTCGCCATACATAGGTTATGGACTGGTTTGACGTCACCCTGTTGCATATGTTTCACTTAGTTATTGGTCCTATTTTTGTTTAAATCTGCTGACATTAGTTCTTGTTATTATATCTTAGAAAATTTGGGTGAGTGAAGGGCTGTGTACCTCGGAGAACAGAAAACTACATCCTTTAATTTTTGCATTCTGAATAAAGTTTGAGTCGTAAGCCATGAAGACCACTAGTAATCAATATTGCGAGCAACAGAATGGTACTGGCTATGTTGCTCAACCTACGGAATCGAGCAGTAAATAACTTTACCAATATGGACGTGCTGCCATAAACAAGAATCCAGGGGTGCTAATATGCTATTTATTAGTGACTGCGTTGCATACGTAAGTAAGTATAGGCTGACTGTCATGTTATGAATCAGTGTCAACACTATTATTATTCGTAAAGCAGTGAGAATCAGTACATTGACATTTTTGGTTACTTATGTTGGATTAGGAAAATACGAAGTTCCACCAGGTATATATATATAAATATATCCTATGAACATATAGATCCTGTTAATAAAATTGGCTCATTCACACATGTCATTGATAAAACAAGTGTGCAATAAATAGTCAGCTACGACAATTTGAGCAGGATTGTTTTTGAGCCGAATCAATCTTACGAGTAAATAATGAACCCGGCCATTAAGCATTCGTCTCTGGAGCTCAGGCAATAAAACCACAAGCCAAACAATCATAAAATTGATAAGTAGACTACTACATCCAGAGGTAAATACGCTTTCAACAAAGCACAATGACAGTAAAAGTGTATTGTACGGCAGAACGGTCACTTATGGTGTCGAATGAGGTTAGAAATCGCCATATTTAAATGGATTATAATTCGATACCGAAATAGGCAAGACAGTTAGACAGCAGACACCTTAAGTTCTGAAGAAAATTGCTGTGGTGAAGGGCATAAACAAACCCGAAATTGCTGAGCGACCCGAAATTGATCACAAATAAAAAAGGATGCAAAAGAATTTTCAATATGATAATGACATAACTGAAATAATTTTATCAAAGAAGTAAAATTTAAAAATGAGTTGAAAATTCTACTATCCTTCTTGGATAGAATTTATTGCAAATCACATTGGTGGTACGATTTCCGCCGTTAGAAATCAGGTGGTTCTGACTTTGATGGTATAAAAGATTGATCAAGTGGAATCACAGAATCAGAAAATTCACCCCAAAATACCAACGCAAAATCATTTATCAACTTGTTCCTACATCTGTTTTTAATTATCTATTGCACTATATTGGCTTTCGTCGGGTTGTTTTTGGTTAGAAACCAATACGAGGAGCATCTTAATCAACGGTGAAAGATTTGAAAACCGATGGATGTTCCAAAACATACATATTCGAATGTAAATACTTTGTTTGATAAATCCTACAGGATCGGAAGGCATATTTTCAGGTATAGAAGCTTGTGAGGTGAATGCTTCTCAAATTCCTTCGGCAACGTTTGTTCATTTTATCTTTGTTTTGTCGCTTCAATCGGTATATGGATCACAGGATCACGCGGTGTATTTGAGTAACCTACGGAGATGTGAGTATATTGATCTAGATCATCTATTAAACCAAATCCACCGGTACTAACTATTGACTTTCCTACTTTTTCTAGGTCAGCCGACACGGGAGCCGCTGATGTAGCTAATGGTGGAGCCCCACAACCTCGACCACAGAACAAGCGGCTACAACAAACTCAAGCTCAAGTAGATGAAGTAGTAGATATCATGCGAGTTAACATGGAGAAGGTTTTAGAGCGTGATGCCAAGCTTAGCCAGCTGGATGATAGGGCAGGTAATGTACAGACCATTGTTTTGGCATATCTATAACCTGTTATTCAATGTTTTACTGGACATGGTGGTGGTGGGGTACTTTATTTCCGTACTCTTGTTAAAATCATAGATGCCAACAAGGTTTTTGGTCTTCCATTGATATGTGCCGCATAAAGGATAGAATTGTCACTGAATACTTAAGTATAGCTGGTCATACTGTATTCAGTGTTTAGAGAAGTCTTCCAAAGTTGAAGAGGTCTGACAGTTTTAGTGAGTAACAATACGGCTTCGTATCAAGCACTCGTGTGTTGTATTCTTTATTACTATACTCGTTTTAAAAGCTTATTCTTCTTAATCCTCAGTGGAGAATTTTATTATTCGTCTCTTCAGAGAGAAGTCAATAATTATGTTTTAAAGAGTAACAGATTCTCACTCGTATTCGTTAAGATTGTCTCGCTTAATTGAGCGAAAGAACATTAAGTGAAAGATTGGAATAAACTGTATATGATTTAAGGTAATAAGAATTATAAGTACCAACATTTTCGTGGCTTGTTGGAGATATATGAGTGTACGTTCATGTCTAATTTCAGAACATTTAACGTTTCGAGCCACTGACTCGTATAATTACACAGACCCTACGAGTTTGATCTGGAATAACTTAGGACAGATGAGTGGCAAAGATTCATTATTCAGATGGTGAGATCTGTTTGTATTTGCGCATTGTTTTTCATAGGAAATACCCTGTCTGAATTGTGGACTAATCGAAAAGCAAAATAATGTCTAGACTAGAATTTGTTAAGTCCTAACTAGTTTGAGATTGGGGTAACTTTTCATTTCGATAATATAGGGCGATCTTCATATTAATTGGTCTAATCCTTTGATTCTAATTCCGTACTTTTATTCTCATGAAGTCTGATGACCTAAGTGTTCTATGTTGGGCCTCCGTTTATCTTAGCATTCGTTCAGAAAGGAAATTCCACTGTGTCCTTGATCGTTGAGTTAACTTGTGTATTGATGTTGATAAATAAACGTATAGGATATGGTAGTTTATGAATAAACAGTGGGTCAGATGTATTTTTTACATCAGACCTGTGTTGTTTAATTCCTTTTCTTTCCTTACTGGCTTTTCTGATGTCAGAAATTATAATTACCTGTATTACTACCTGAGATCCCTTGATTTTCTTTTTGCTACGTGGTGATAAATTTAACCTTACATATTGGTATCATGTCCCTTTTACCTTTGTCTCCTAGAACTTCACTGATATGCTACATATATTAAGTTGTTATATGCTTCCGTCAGTCTAAAGATTGATATTCCGTGCGTTATCGAAAATATCAGGAAATGTGATTCGTAACCATTCACGGACGCAAGTATATCCATCTTCCTGTAGATCTTGAGTTCTAATATCTCAGTTTTTAACATTCATTCTTCCCAGACCATTTTCTTTGATTATCCACCTTCGTCATTGTTATTATGTCATCACAACTCCGCTATTCATGATAATTTTATCTCGTTGTGTTTATGTAGTACGACGTACTAACGTATATTTGTCCTAAGGCCTACGTTGATTCTAATTGATTGACGTTGCTTAGTTCGTCAACAAGATGTTCCCGTTTCACTTCTAATTAAGAAATGTGAAAAATAGTAACTAGTTAGTCCATGTTTATGCTTTATTTGCATGAATCTATGTACCTTGAATCTTATCTTCGATCCCTAATGTTATCACTACCTCCACTACTCGGATTTGGCCTGACAATTTTGTCTCTATCTAATTGAGGCATGACAACTTGGACCGATATACCTAAGTGTAAAGCGACTGACTAACATTCTTAAAGCACGTATCGTAATGTAATCCATCTGAATATCATGAGATCTCGGGTGTAAATTTAGGTGAAACATATAACGTTCCAGCAACTAAAACACCTAACATTTCCGTGTAAATGATTGGTATTTATTCTTATTTTAACAGATGCTCTTCAGGCAGGCGCTTCACAATTCGAGGCTAGTGCAGGAAAATTGAAAAACAAATATTGGTGGAAAAATATGAAGGTATTTCAATCCAAAACCTTAAGTATTAAATATGTTTTAATTACCAAACGTCTATTTTATTATTGTAAAGTGTAAATACTGATATAATTATTAGTTGTCCTATTTTCGCTGGTGGTTTTCAATCATAAATGTAAGCAGCCTGAAATCGACAGGTTCACATTTTACTCTGTCTTGCGCCATACCCTCACAAAGTTAGGAAGCCCTCATTGATACTATTACCTAGCAGAAAGTTGAAAGCAAAATCATTTTTAGCGGACCAGTGATATCAAAATATGTAACGATGTAGGTCTGCAACACATGTAATGCTTATTGTTTTCACGCATTTGTTTCTTTGGCGTTCTTTGGGATCCATATGGCTCAACTACTAAAAAGTAGCTAGGTTTTACGAGTGTCGCACTTCATAGTCTTATAGTTAGTAACGATACACTTTTGGATCATCTTTTTTATGATGCTACCTCTTTATTTATAAGTGGTATTTTTCTCGGTGTGCTGATGAGATTTGGTAGCACATATTCATGACTTACTAGGGTACAAGGATTCATTGAATTAGTCAACTTCAAGTCATCACTCAGCTGGACTTCAAAAACCTACATACAACCGAATTCTCAATTCGCTCCAGACTCGACTATTTTTCCGAGCTGCTTTACAAATAAAGAATATTTATTGTTCGCATTATGCACACTACTTTTCAGTTTTAATACTACCACATTAATAGACTAATATTTACTACAAGAATAGCTGCTTAATCAGTGATATAGATTAGAGTCAGGTCATTGACTTGTTTTTGTAATTGAAATTAAGTAATTAACTATCATAGTTCAGGTGCTAACTCGCTGAACCAACAAAGTATGTGACAGCCATGTTCAATTCAGATTGTCTTTGAGCTACAATCATCCCTATGTGATTTCAGTATATCATCGACGAGTGGAGACACCAGTTATTCTGTTGTAGTGTAGATCTTAACACCTCAGAGGCAACGACTGTTGTATAACATTTTCAATCCCACAATTTACTTTCAGTAAATAATACCTTATTTATTTTTAGATGAATATAATCATTGGTGGGGTTGCATTGGTGCTCATTATTGCATTAGGATGTAAGTATTTCTTGGTGGTGTGTAAATTTCAATTATTATTCTTGCATGTTTTCGTTTAGTGCATGTCGTTCCATTGTGTGATCTTTTATTCTTGGTGTGGTTCGTATTTCACTCATGCTTTGTATGCTGCTTTCATCTATGGAGCTGATGTTTGCCAAAATAGATGTTTGCATCAATAATAAGTTTAGTTAAAACTAAATCTGCAAAAAAAAATGCATAAGTTTATTTTAGTTTTACTTATTAGAAATTAGCTTATGTATATAATTATATTTTATAGACTTCAGATGATTTAATTAGTATGCATTCATAGTCAAAGTTCTCGTTTGGTTATTCAGATTATATTTTATATAAGTGTCAAGTTTGTGTTTTTATCTGCAGACATTTTATCATCATTTTCTATATGCTTTTCGAATTTTAAAGCTTTTAACATATACAACCTGGTATTCCTTGTATTTGTTGTCAATTAGAATGTTGTGGGACTAAATGTCGTTGGTGTTGTGTCCCGCTTTTGAAACGTGAGTGCTATTTGGTGAGTTGTGTGCACATGAATTTCATATACTTCACTTTCCTTTTAAGGATGAATAAAATGTATTACTGTCGATCATTTACCACATATTTCCTCTCTTTTTCTGTATATTTCCCCTTGTAAATGTACTTTTATGTCCAGCTTATCTCCAGTATAGCTGCTACTACTCAGATAAAACAAATCGAATTGTTTCTGTAGTCGTTGGCATTTCTATCAATTATCCATTTTACAGATACGATTCCTTTTCTGACATTAAAACGTACTTAGCAAGTAAAAGTAATCTGGATTATTAAATGTTTTGTACATAGCCTCATATTTTGTTTAGGTGTGTTTAGTTCATGCATGGTATTTGTTATAAGCTAATACTTCTCCACAAAGTTGGTTTTTAAATCATTAGTGTAGACGAGTTGATTAGAAAAATTTATCTTCAACTTCCTGTTCGTACATTCATCCTTTACTATCATATATCTAGCTGATATAATTATTCAGTCTCACTAATTATGTCAGCGTTCATAATCTAAGATCCATCTGGTAGTTGGTGATATAGTTTTCATAAGTAGGACAGAGCGATCAGAGCGGATGGTTTGTTTTTCTAGAAAATCTACTTAGAGTTTCTTGATTTCGTTAGATTGACAAATTACCGTTATTCCGTAAACTCAGTCTTGAGCAACCGAAGATTATTTAGATTTCACCACATGCATTGAAGCATTTAAACATCTACGTCAATATCGGCCAAATGAAATGCCAAAAAATTAATTCCATTTAACACCATTGTAAAGATTCTTAAATTATGTTTATTTGGTTAGTACAGTGTTCTTAGATCATTTTCTGTTCATTTAATTAAAAAATTTAATGACGTGTAAGATTGACACAGTCGTTTTCCAGTCTCCTTGAATGATTTTCTCATCAATTTGTTTTTACAGGGTATATATTTGGCGGAAAGTAAGTTACCACTTGTCTGTTTAATTACATATAAATGCACTTAATGTTGCTTATGAATGCTTTTATCCAGTCAACTTCTTAACGCCTGTTTTTGCGATTATTTTAGGTTGGTTTTACTCAGAATTAAGTCGTCGTTGGTTACATTTTAGTATCAATTAAAGTAGCCCATTCCATTATAAAACAGAATGAAAATGTTTTAGCGAAGGAAATTTTCTTTTTGATGAAGTCATTTCCTAGTACGATCCATTAGTATTTATATTAAACAATTAATTGTTTGCAATAAAATAGAGAGATACAATTCACCAAAGTAATTAGAAAATAGGTATATTCAGAAGTATCTAAAAGAAATTATTAATCTTGCTTAATTGGATACTTTGAAATGTAACTATTTTTTGACTACTTTGGTAAATTATGTAATTATTCTCTCTTTTATTATAAACAATTATTTACTAGATTTATTATTAATACAAATGCCCAGCTCTAGTAAATGATTTCATTTAAAAAAATTTATTCGATGAAACATCTTAATTTTAGTTTGAGTTGGTGAAAGTATGACGGTTGTACTCACCCATCTACAATGAATTGTCATTCTACACAAACCCATTTAATAAATCACTGCTTATTTTTACATTGTTTTCTTGACTAGTCTTCAGTACATATTCCATTAATATTGATTATAACCCTACCCAATAATAAGTTTTAATGACTGTTTAACATTATAACTACATACGTTAAAGTGTTTACATATTATTTCGCGCATAACATTTATTAAGCCGTAGAAAATTTTATACTGATGTCATTCATTAAATGCTACTCAGGAGGAGGTAATTAAACAAACATGTATTCACAAAATCAACCCTAAGCTCAAACTCGACTACTGATGTTCGAGTGAAGAATACTGATGTACTTCTCTAATACAGGCAGACACGTGAAACCTCTCAAACGATGAAATCACATTCAGCTTTTACACTAGGGTATATTGCTAGTCATATGTCAATATGTGTGTCTGTTTTAATACCACCAAGTAGTCAACGTCTGCAGCTGTCTGAAATAACCCAGCTCAGGTCAATCCCTAAAATGTAAAATGTTACTTCAGGATTGGTCCTCATCATCGTCTAGATTGGTTATGGGAAATAAAGCCCTAGTGGGTCGGTGTCTGAAGAAATCTTGGCATGAGTTCAGAATGCTCGGCCAGCTTTTGCTTACTTTCGCCACTTGTAGCGTAGGTGAGATACCCGTCTCTCAACGAAAGGTCGCATGTACTGCGCAGCAATCCGCACTGTGTTGGCAGGCCCTGAAAATAGAAGATATGCGTAACCTTCAGGTCTTTGGTCATAGAAATCTTCGAAATATGACCGGTTTATCATGGAATAAACGATGTTGATGTCAAATACAGCACTAGGTAAACATGACAAACCAGTCCGAGATCGTTAGCATTTACTAACTGAAATGGTCTGGACACGTATTATGTGTGCTGACCACAGCCTACCTTGTCGCACTATGATGGCTGGGGTAGGAGTAGGATGGAAGAAAGATGAGGAAGGCCAAACCAAAACATGACATCAATCTATGAAATCTTTGTTGGTCTAAGCGATGTTAGTAGGTGCAGACCACGTTGTTGGAGTCTGCAGTAATCACGATGAGTTGCTTGAGGACACGGGGTGACGTAGCTGAGGACCGGTCACAGTGACGCAAGTGCACTCACTATTCGTATTTTTCTAGATCTCCAGTCCTGTTATTGTTTGGTACATACTTTTGCTTCATTCCTTCTTGTTGAATTATATTGTGGTCTTAATTTAATCTCGTGTTAATGTTGTATAGCAACTTGCACCTGTGCACATACGTTCTAGGTCCTATGTTATGCATGACTGACTAACAGCTACAAGTAGAGCCTCGCTCATGAAAATGAAATTAGCTGCTTCTGTTCTTACCGCTGTTTAACTAATCTATTTGCCAAGCATGGTAAGTTCTGAAGGGACATAAATAGCTCAATCGGATCGTCACGATAAAGCTGTCTGGCCACTGCGTCAGCGTAGCAGTTACGGCAATCATTATGCATTCCAAATTTTAGCTTGATCGTTGTTTCATGCACTCTATCCTTACTCAAGTGTATGCATATTAAAACCATATTATTGAGCTACGTTAAACTTAAGCGCTTTACCTTAGGTCATTAGTAATCAGTTAAGAGAGTAGGTGTCGCTAAAGCAATATTATAGATTTCACCCACTATACTATAAAATAATGAATACGGGTGGTTTGTCCCACACAATATCACGACTAAGAATACATAATTTTGTTGAGATTTTATGCCACCTTACATACTGTATCTTAATCTATCCTTATTTTATTCAGTACTTCGCTTCTGTCGAAAAGCTCTGACCCCAAAATAAGTAACTGGTTTTTAAAGGCTGTTCCATAATACATCTTTTCCCGGGTAGTATTGCTGCGTGAAGATTTACAACATAGTTCTGTTGTGATAACGAATATATTTCTTGCACTACATCATGTTCTAAACTGTAGGCGTACCCACCAACGTTTACCTGTAATTCTTGATCTAGTGAAAGCGTTTGGCTATCTAGATAGAGGAGAGGTTCTGTTGTAATGGCTCTTATTAATAAGCATATCAGAAGTATGCATTGTCTCACTAAAGGCTCTTCAAGTGGATATTAATTACCTAGCTCGGGTTGTTCGGTTTCATTCAACTCCTATCATGGATACACAAATGTCTTCTGACATCTTAGTCACGGTCTCTTAACTATTTGAGATATATAGATATAATTTTAGCTAAATGTAAAGTCTAATGGGCTTTAAAGTTAGGATTGCTACTGATATTCGAGAATGGCTACGGATTGATCACGTTACTGATTTTGTTAGTCTCCTTGATATTATAAAGCGAGAGGACTATTTGTGTGCGAAAAAATAAATAGGAATAAGTATTATTGATTTTTTTCGTTATGTGACTCATACGGTGTGGGTTTTAGATCCTTCAGTAGTACGTAATACCAGATTATTCTTTCGGTGTTTCATGTCTCAACAAATTCACCCTCAACTTCAAACCTGCAAACCTCACAATTTCACTTCACCAATAGGTAACTAGTAGTATTTGATGACCCGCTAACATTTACAGGTGAGTTGGTTCTAGGCGATGTTTTGCACGCTAAAGTTCTGAAATTTGCATTACCCTTTCAAAGTTTGTCGAGTTTATTTTGCATAATGAAGTGCCTTCGTAACCGGTTTGTAAGTGTTAGTAAATTTCTCCTTGACAATAAATTCTCATTCAGAGTCTAATTCGCTTGGTCTTTCTTTGTAGAAAACAAGAAGCACCTTCTGCGCCAGCAGCTTTACCTCCTCCAGTGCAGCATTCTGCACCAAGTCATCAGCTCCCCAAGCAACCACCAAAACACGAAGCTTCTCATAGACTTCGTCGGGAAGCCCCAATGTTTGGAAGTGCTACTCAGTGAGGAGACGCGATTTATTAGCATCCACAGAAGTGAAAAGTTATTTCAATTAATAGGATTACCCTACTTTTTATTTTCGCGTGCTAACGCGTGAACTTTGCATCTCGAAACCTCTTATCACTAAGTTATCTTACTATGCATTGTTTTGACGGCCTTTTTGTCTGTCTAAGTCATTTCATTCACGAAAGAAATCACCATTTCGGTGTTCTGTATGTGATTTTCTTCCTTATGTTAAACTTTCTGTCAGTATCATTTGTCTCGCGTCACTTCGATCAATTTTGTCGTTAGGGATTGTAAAGCATTTCATTGTTGTTTAGCTCCAAGTTTCAACGGAAAATTCCCGTACGATTTATATTAATTATGTTTACCTATATTATCATAAATCATGAAAGTTTACATCCAGCTTCCTCTTGTTTTGCTCTTCTTTTTCAAAATCGACATTTGAATAATTATATACGTATACATAAATATATATTTATAGACTACAGTTTGCTCCAATGATAGTGAGGGGAATTACAGCTCACACAATTCTCGTATCCGTTCTTTTGTCATGAAGGCGTGACCTACACCAGTTTTTCGATATTCGCTGCGAAGGTTTAGGTATTCTTCTTCAAATTTCTTTACTTGTTCTGGGTTTTGAAGATATCTGAAAAAAAAGTTATTTGGTTATAACTGAGTGTTATAGCGATTGTTAAATTTGACATTACGAACTGGCCTTGCTAGACAGCCATTGAGAACCAGAAAGCAGTGGATAGATGATTCATCCTAATTTGTTATGTAAAATATAGTCCATTTCTTCGTTCGGCAGCTTTGTAGATTACAAAGGGAATTTTCGTCGATAATATATAGATGACTCCCATGTAGGCATAGGTTAGTTACACTAAACAGTTATTAAGTGATATCTACACATTTGAGTCTTAAAAGGACTTTCTAAAAGCCATAATCTTAATGCATTGGGTCGAATCATCTAGACGTAAAATTGAACAAAAGGTTAGCAAAAAACCATGCATATCGATGGCTACGTGTGCCGTATTTCATTTTTTGCGTTACTATCGGTAACAGGCTGATTATTTTAACTTTAAGGAAACAAAAAAATTGTAAATCATGACTAGTTTTCAAAAGTGCACAGTAATTAGTAATTCGTTTGCTGGTTATTTCCTTATGAGGTTCCCTTTATCGTTACTTAGTTTCAGCTCCCAATAACTATACTTAAGAACTTGGCGTAACATAGATAAATAGTCAGAACACTGAAGCTTTAGTCTTATCTACTCTTTTGTGAGTTGCGATTTAATTTGTAAAGAATTGACATCTTACCTGATTTGACACTGATCAAATATTTTATATACGGGTTTGCATTTCCAAGCACAGAACCATTCGTCTCTATTTTTTCGTAAACAGCTCCGCCAATTCTTCCACTCTTCTAGGCACAGTTCACTAATAAGTTTCTCCTGAACAAATTTTGAAAGTATATTACCGCGTTCCCCATCTGAAATATATTTGCTATCAGGATCACCTGATTAAGTATATGAAATATGAAAGAAAGAATACCATATCCAACCGGACCTCCAGTATAGGAAGCGTAGCCTTGCATTTTAGTCCTTGTAGATATTCAGGACAAACCATATATGCATAACTACCTAAAATGAGAATAAATGGCGATGAGGAGTCCAGAAACTGAAGATAAAGGCGTACAGCTAGGACTACCCATAACATGTCCCTGATTAGTTTTTTGCAACTTGTCTGTTATGCAGACACCTTGGGTTCACACATGATCATATTCCAGTGAAGTCTCCGTATTGTGATGTTCAACTACGCTGTTCACAATTCGCGAACTCCAAGGATAGTTGGAAAGTTTCTCTACTCTGCATATAACTAGCTCTGTAGTGGAGTTTCTTTACTATATCATATTTCATACTGTAAATCGAGCTGTTGAAATTAAATGTATGCAGCGAAGCACCAACACCCAAGTTAATTATGTTCTTAATAAGTTGGACACTCGTTACGTATCGTATTTGTCTAAATAAAGGCCGCAGAATCGTTAGCGATTCGCAAAACATTTACAAGGATGGATTATAACCTAATTTGATTGTTTTGTCGTATGATATGGGCGGCTGGACACAGGCGACGTAGTCTAACGCAATCGTGTGTTAGCCTAAGAAGCTATATCACTAGCACGGTAAGATAAAATTAACAAAATGAATGGTAAGAGATTCAGAATTGTATCTTTACGTTTAGGTGGCTACGAACTAAGACTGGTCAGTCTGTTATCATGTACATACAAGGTAGAATTCTTCGATATATTGGCTGTTCGGGATATGATTAAAGTTGGATGATTACCAACAAACGAGACTCTATTCGGATTCATCAGCCGGAGGTACCTGCGTTTAAGTGTCGGTGTTCATACCGTAAATTAGTAGCTCAGTAAAGAACGCTGTGACATTTGACACGAATGCACTGAATTTCAGTCGGAATGTGCATAATGATTACTAGGATACAGACATGTTCCAACTGTATTGTTGTGATTAGGATGGGACGTGAGTTCTAGACTTCACTTGCCAACCACAATTCATAAATGGGGATATAGCTCAACAACTAGTATGAGCTAGCAATGCTTGTGTCATCTGCTAAAATTAATTTCGGAACATCATCCTTTATGATTTAGTAAAGGACAAGTCAGGACGATAAGCAGCTTCATCCTTGCATATAGCTACCACGGGCTAACAATTTGACGAAAATTTAGCATTTAGAGTGAAACATCAAATCCCACTGAATATACCCTTTACTTCTAAACGTCGCCTACTACAAACAGCAGAAGCCATAGCTAAGAATTTAAGCAAACCCAATCTTTGCATTTACAAAACATTTTTGAGGCCACCTCTGACCTGACCATAAAACTAATTTCAAGCATTGGACTCTACTCTTGGTCCTCACTTTGTTTCTGTTCTTATCCCAATTTATTGTCAACGACTATTATTAATATTCAAAATGTTTTCCAAACTCAACCCTCGTTTTTGTTCCTAGGTCGAGTAACTAACTGATTTTCAGAATTGAATTTTACACTTGTCATTGTATTATTTTTAATCCTTTAAGACAATGAAGTAATCCCTTTTGTTTGTACTGTTTTTATGCAATCCTGTTTTAAAATTATTATGATAATTCACTATCAATTAATAGATATTGATCTTAGATTCAAACGCAAAACTACATACATTAGTATTTAGCCATGAAGAGCTAGCTGAGAAATTTCTGCTGTTTTCCTGTTTTTAATAACTTAATGGGAATATCTAATAAATTAGTATCCAACTCGACTTACAATTGTGGAAGCTAACTGATGCGGACATTACAATTTGCTTTGATTTAGTGAACAATTTAAGGTTTCCTTAATGTGCTAGGTTGGTAACATCGTCCTTTAAACGTTCTAATATCACAGAAAGTGTTTTTAGTCCGACTTTTTATTAAGCACATCAAGCTATAGTTTAGTTTTAGAGGTTTACTTTTCCTTGACTATTAATAAATTAAACCTAAATGGCGACAGTAGACTTGTAAAATTGATCTTAATAATGATGCTTCCTGAATTAGCAAGTTTAATCAGACGATGATGTAGCATTCTGAGCAATAAATACCATTTCTTCGCTGAACAAATAATCATCGTTATCACAGCGAATGAGTACATAGGACTAAGCTTACTTTATACCCAGAAACTTATTAATCATATCCTGTAAACCTAAAGGTTTGAAGAGCGTTGTGCACTAACAATGTAAATACATTATTGACCGAAAGCAAGTGGCTTTTAACAAGCTTGATGTTCACCTGAATGGCTTAGGAAAAGCTTTGCAAAAATAAAAAACCGTTGAGTCAAATTTCCACAAGTACGGTACGGTTTAATGATCTAAGAATTTTGAATGTTGTTAGGTGACATACAGCATACCTTATGGACAAATGATAACAGTCGATTGAATACGTGTTGATTTCATATGATCGTTAGCTTTTGCTTGAAATACACATTAGTGAACATATTTTAGTGGTCTAAAATAGGTATGCAGAAGACGGATCGATTACCCTGAATACTATGTAACGCATGTATCACCCAAAGTACAAGTAACACGTGAATTTTACTGGAATCAGAAATATACGGTTTTTAGAATAATATCATCTACTAAGCCAGTGGTCGCTTCTTTTTAAAGTGAAGTGATGAGATACTACCAAGTATTAGCGATTTCAATGGACAAATTTAGTAATCTAATATCATTTGTCTTCAAGGTGGAGAACCCTATTTACTACGTTTACATCAAAGGAAGAGACTTAGGTCATTCTCTAAGTGTAAATTCTTAACTGCTTAGTTGGCTAATTTGACGGCAACAAACTTTTATCACTAATCTCCCAATAACGATACGGTGAACCGCTACTTTCTCAATGCCCGAGCTGTGCGGTGTATCACACACAACCCTTACATATAATAACTCACTCTAAATGTGTCTCGCTAGACTCACTATACACAGTATAAATGTGTAAATCTTGAGATTGGAATCGTTCTGGGTAGTTTCAGTTACTCCCTTGAAGCTCGGAGCAGATGGCTCACTGAAACATGGAGATTTATTTATTAATCCTTAGGGTTTTCAGATATAATTCAACAGCCTCATATATGCTTGTTGCCCAATTTTCATTAGATCATCGTTTAAGATTTTGACGAATGCTCATATGAACGCAAAGAGGCTTACACTAAAAGGACTATGATCTTGGTCTGCGAATAATGTAGTCCTCTTCCAACCGTTACTTACTCTATAATCAAAAAAATGCTTCTAACTGAAGCTACCACAACCTGCAGATGAACTAATGACAAAAACGATTGAAAACTGACTTCGCCAAAGCTACCTCCCAGAGAAGAGCCTAGCCTGCAGCAACAGTCTTAAAATAGCCGGTGACCTCGAAACAACAATACAACTCTGTACGAGTTCCAAGTTTTGTCTTAGGGAACCAGAAAGCCGATTACATGGAAATTATTACATGCCAATATTAGTGGTTGATAAATGGGCTTAATGTTTCGGTTTCTTATTTGAAGTAGTTTGAAAGGATGTCATCAGGGCTTTGTTCATTCTTAACTTATTATTTTTTATATTCTAGACTGCGTGTCTCCTACCATAAGATCGCTGACTCCAATTATTAACTGAATACCTGCAAATAATATCAAAGCTTTAATATCCAATCTAACTAATCTAATACCAGGTGCATGCGCGCAGTGCAAATGTGTGACTTTTCTGGCATTCATGTCCAGTTACATACTTCCTATAACCATACGCTATGCCACCTACAATTTCACACTTAAAATGAAGGTACCGAATCCCAGTAACTGTGAAATAAGGTCTAATTTGTTGCAAAGACTTTTGAGTGAAATACAATTATTGGTGACTATATTAATCAATATCGAACTTTCGGCCTGAGTTTGTTAACATGCCTGTAATTCATTTCATAAGATATTTGACACCAAACGAGACTGCTTACTGTAATCGAAAAATTACTCTTTATGAATGAAACAGATAGAGCAGCGACAGCGAAATCTAGACTTCAAGAATTTTACAGAAGTGTCTCTGAATTTCTGTTTATTTAATCCAAACAGGCATAAAATAGAGTTAATGGATATTCGATGCTGATAATTATTTTCAGTACTACTCCTCATTAGTCACTAAGAAAGGTTATAACCTAATTTTATGCACACCTGCGTCCAACCTATATACGACAATTTGAAGCGAAGTAGTTAATCAGTTGTCATTGTTAGACAGTTATCAAGTACAAGGACTTCTTCTGGGGGAAATGTTTAGCAGTAGTTAGTTGTCTCAGTTTCTACACCTTTCTGCTAATTTCATTCGTAGGCAACAAATTAGGAAAGGCAGTCCTGAAACAAAGGGCGGATATCAGCTCTTCTAAGTTATGTTTAACACTGGATACATAAGATCCGGATACTTCTATAATACAGTCAGCAAGAATAGCGAATAGAATCATAGAGAGAAGGCTCCTGGAATGGTAGCTCATCGACCACCACGCAAAAGTAACGAGACATCTAAAAATCTCACAATGTTTAAACTTATTGCTACTGTTAAATGCTCCGCAGTGACTACTGACTAGATGCAAATAGAAAACAGACACTTGGAACGAATCGTCTCAGAGATCAAGATCGAATAGCAGACCACGGTAACGAAGAAACTTTCACTGATGTTATTGGAGTTTGGTGCTCAGTCAGCCAGGTAAACAGAGAAGTAAACATCGTCTAACAAGATACCCAAAAATATGGAAAGCGAATAACGTTCCACTAGATTTCAGTAACTGGGGCAAGGTGCCTTAAGAGTCACTTGTTTTATGTCATTTATAAGAATTCTTGAATAAGCTTTCTGCTGAACGCAGATGCAGCACTCGTTATTATACCTTGAAATAAAACCGAGTTTACACATCAGATATCTACATTTATACATTGAGCTGCTAACAAACTGAAAACCGCAACTTTTGGACAAAATAATTTCCGACATATTTGTGATGTTATACAATTGCTGATTTGGAATCACGATAGACATTTTTAGATGAAAACAGGTTCCTAGTTAATGCATATAAACGACAGTTTACAGTCTAAGAAACGTCGAGTTATACTATAGGCGTATAAATTATACTTTGTTTTTCAACTTAGTACGGACTGCCTCAGTACCAACTGATATGTTTTATAATATACTCAGTGAATTTCCCAAACTAACTACAGTTTAACCCCATTTCCTAAAAAATAAGCATGAAGTATCCCACGTAATGAAAATAGATGGAGCTCTGGCGTTTGCGAGACCCAGCATTTTAGCCCCTAATACAAAATGCTACCTGAGAATAAACTATTATTATTATTATTATTACTGTAGCTGAATTCCGTTACAGTTAGGCATTGTTCGTCTGTCTAATATTCATTGGGTCTCATCGGTACGTATGGTCCCGAGGAAGAGTGAAAGTGGCTGGTGACTATGCAGGGATATAGACCTTCCAATAGGAGTATGATTCTGCATAGGTTCCAAGTGTCGCACATATAAGATTACGAAAATTTTACCCAGATAGGTTTAGTTAGACCATACCATAATACTACAGTCTCTAAGAAAGATATTCTTAAAATAGCCAATCGCCATAATTTTTGGATTTGCAGTAATTGACTCAATACTTTCTACCATAGACTTAACTATTAACTTAATTCCTATTACAAAGTTAATCGTATAGTGAAACTGTTTACGTAAAGTTACACGGCCTGACGAATCAATTAACCCGGGTCACCCTAACCGCAGCGGTCAGGTTTCCTTACTAATAGAGAATTAATTAGTGGTTAGCAAATATTTCAGGTAATAATGATAGAAAAGGTTGCAAATACAATGATAACTGCTGCGTCGCGACAAATCTCATAACGCATATTATTTAATGCGTCATCATCAGCATTATTCTCTTCTCGTCGACCTTCAACAATTAGGCCTTCTTAGGCGTTCCACATGGGAGACGATACGTGTAATGGGCCAATCCTCTTTAACAAACTGCTGCATAATACTATATATACCCCAACTAATATTGCCTACCGTATTCACACTCGAAACTGTTATTCGAAAATCAAACCATTACAGGTTGAAAGTGAAAAGTGCGATACGAAAGCTCGCGCAAATTTTATTTGATTAGGTATAGTCAAATATGAAACTAATCAACAGCAGAATTATTCATAGGAGACAATCTCCCAAGCTACTTAATATAGTTCTCAATGACATTGGCCTCCTGGCTAGTAAAGCCACTTATTCAGGCACACTAGATATCACAGATCCTCTTAATATTTGAAATTGGTTGGACATCAAAGACATGAAGGGCGATCACGTTTCTGAATAAATGATATCAATGAACACGTGTACCTTCATATACACTTCACTTATCAGATCCAATACAACTTATAATTTATCAGATCAAACTTTAGATCATCCTTATACATGCGCATTACGCAAAACGATTTTTTCTTTTTTTCTCTTACCTATTTTTATGCTATGAGGACATATCATCTCGATTCAGCGTATATAGCATAATTACAAATTTACCCGAATTCCAACCGTGCAGGCTCCCACACCTCATGATAGATATCCGCTGAACGTAGTATTTTATTACTTTGGTGCATCAGTGACCAATACCTACATAGCTTTAAATATATAACTTGCAAATGAACTAAATAGAAACCTATAATTCCACAAAGAGTCGTACAGTAAAATTGTTTCACTCTCCCAAATTTCTGGACAAAGTCAATTTTGTTAAATCCGCACCCGTAAACCAACGTTTGCTCATTTAAATACTGCACTGTGTGTGTACAGTTTTATTGCTCTTCACATTTTAAAATTACGAATTTCGTAACGTTTAATTACTATATCCAAATGCGTACAAAACTTTTCACTTCTAGCCAGTCATTAACATACCTGAATTTCTCATTACATTACTATGCACTTTAATGCCGGATGTTTATTTATTGAAGTCTAAATCGTTTGTGCAGCCATTCAACCTTCCTATGGTTTGAAATGTTTTTGTTGATCTTGTCTGTAAAATTGGCTTGCTTCTGATATCAGTAAATAATGTACTATTATTTTAGTGAGCATATAGATTCTTCGGATTCACACTAGTGTCACTTGACCTACTGAACGCGGCACAGATATTCCAAATGTTCATAGATAACCTACTTCTGAAAACGCCTTTCGCAAAAGAGTATATCGACAAACCAGTACAAGAGATCGAATTTAAATACTCAGGCTCTAGCTCACTACTAGACCTGGTGGTAGACACTTCAAACGTAAAGTCGGTGGAATCCTTAGTCGGCTAGTGGAAAATACATCGGCAACCAATTTTATTCTTCTCTAAGCGTACGGCCCCCACGGAAACCGAGTATTTAACCTTCGGAAGTGACTTTCAGAGATTTACCCGACCACTAAACATCTCCGACACCTGTTGGAATGCAAGAATTTCGTATTTCATGCAGATCACAAATTACTAACGAATACCTTGAATGATAAGTTTGATAAATACTTTTTATGAGAAATTCGCTACTTGGACTTCATATTCCAGTTTATTTGTGATATTCAACAGGTCAGAGATGCAGAAAATCAGACAGCTGTCTCGAGTAGGATTTAATATGATTTAATAGTCTGCAAGAAATTTCGAAAACTACTACATTTTTTGGTAATCTTAATGTAATATGAAGCTACCATATACACTCATGTGTAATAAAACGAAATTGTTATACGGTTTTCGACAAATTATCGTTACATGGCATACAGATTCAAAATAAAAATGATGAATGTGTTTCTAAGTGATAATAAGAAGTGTTACAGTCTAGAAAATGAACCGTTTCCTATAAGGTTTGTCTGTATGATATAATAGTAATTCTAAATATATAGATAGATAAATATATCTAATTGAAAGTGATGCAATGTTTGAACTGCAATACTTCTTGTTATTACTTGACAATAAGTTCATAATTTTCATAACAAATTTCCATGTTAGATGCGTACAAATATACATATGCATCATGATTATAACATTCAATTAGTATGTACTGTCATTCTTGACAATTATTATTATGTAATACAGGTCATGAACTTTCTGTGAAATAGTAAATTGTCGAAACTGCAATAATTCGCATTGTCACTTGAAAATTCATCCATCAATTCGATTGTAAATCTGTATACTGTATGAAGACACTTTACTAAAACTGTAGAATAATTTAGCCGTATGCAACTTTAAAATCAACCGCCTTCACATACATACACTATTCATGATAAAATTAACTAAAACATAATTATGAGCTCATCATTATTTACAATCTTACAGTTTAGTGTTTTGACAGCTTCTTACTAGATAGCAATTATTGATGACAACTTTCTGTTAGTTATTTCATCTAAATATTCGAAATATATTTGTTTAATGAATAACTTATCCCGTAAATTTTTGGTTAATCATCAATATAACTTTGGATACAAATTTACATTTGAAGAGAAATCTTCTTTTACTGAAACTTATTTCACTGTTTTGCAGTTAGTGTGGTTTCTAATACCTACAAAGTTCATAGATATTGTTCTGATTAAATTAGATTGTGACTGGCAAGCGGAATGCAGGACACACGTTTTCTGTTGTCTGGGGCTCCTGGATTCTACTTGTCGGTTACAGTCCAACTTGAACAATACTTGTGATTAATAGCTATATTGAGGAAATATGCTGAAGGGATGCGCATATAGCAACAGTGAGTGACCAGCTTCAGTTCATAACAAGTCAACGGGAAGATACAAGTTTATCCTCATTGTGAATTAAAATAATCGCGTTGTACAATTAACAAGTGCAAAAAGTTATCCTACTTACAAATTATGAGTAGCTAGATGCAATCACAAAAAACTGGCCCACGTTAGCAAAAGCCGTAGAATAAATAACTGTGATACTGTGATATCGCTCTGAAGGAGATAAAGACAGTTTCGCGAATATAATTTCCCTTTCATCTATATAGTATGCCATAGCAGTGCAGTCATACATAGAGTTGGCTTTTCAAGATATTCATCTATTTCAAAACAGTAGGAGATTACATAACAGGTTAGTTGGAAATTTCTAGTATTCAAAATAATCACAACAGTGTTTCGTAATAGTTTGATTGATAAAGAAAAGTTTAAAAATGTAGTCGATTAGTTTATTGAATAAAATGAGCGATCACTGTCCTCTTTACGGAGATGAAATCAGACATGTTCAGAAGATAATGCTAACTATGAACAAATGGAAGATACTTATCAAATTGATTATAAATTACGAGAAATTAAAGCAAATATCAAAACAGATCAAAATGAATGATGAATAAACGAGGAAGCATTAGTGTCCTCCAGTTATTTTCGTTCTCTAATTAAACCATTTTTTACCAAATGATTATTTACCTATTTATATAATACACGTCAGGTATATTTGTCAATTGTATTGAACTATCTTTTTTCTCATAGATATTCCTATTTTTGGTTTTTTTTAGCTGTAAATTGATTGTAACTGGCACCACTTTCATTTTTCCACAGTGTACCTTCTTATGACTGATTGCTAAAATTATTAGTGTGGTAATTATTCTGATTGTTAAAAGGCCATTATTGTAACTATGTATATATGTTGGATGGAAATAAAGAAAAATCTATTGAGTGCTATGTTACTGTCTTTGATTTGTCTTTGAGAAAGTAATCCGACCTTGAGTAAAACTAAACTTTGCTGGCGAACTTGAGAGAAGCCAATGAGAACCAGGGTAATTGTCTCAAGGCCGCGCGCTTACTCTGGTTATAAGTGCTACTATTCTATCTGTTGACTGAAATTTCCCTTAGGACATTATTACTACTAATCTGCAAGCTATCGGATTACCTTGTTGAGAGTTCACTTGTGTTTGTGTACTGAATATGGCTCAAGGCACCATCCACATATACGACAGGTGGAGTTATACTCCTATACAATAGTTGTTGGCAGAGCAAATCAATAAGAACAAGGCAGCTTTTTATCCAATCTAGGTTGACACTTAGGTAAACCCGCATTTTAGTTGGATTGTGGGTAATGCAGTTGGCTGTTTCGTTGGCAGTCGTCACTTGTAAGAGTAATCGAAGTATCAGCAGTGTTGACTGATCAGCACTAATATAACAGAAACATTCTCTCTTTCAGAATTCGCAACTGCAAGAAGAACAGTCTGAAGAGCTGTTAAGATGAAGTGAATTCATCCCATCGTTGTGTACTTGTACATTTCAGTTAACTTCCGTGATAATAAACTTTTCTCCTTATACATTATTTTCTGAATGTTGCGTTATTGCAATTGACATAATTATTTAGCTGAAGTTAGTATATAATTGTTGTGAAACTGTGATCAAGACAATAGGTTCATTGAATTGTAATAAATCCTTACGTAAATGCTTTGCTAAATATAGCCTAGCATAAAGCACGAATGAGGGTGGATGGGATAAGTCTGCTAGGAAGTTTGAAATTTGTCTGCAATAAAACGGAAGGAGAAGGAAATCAGTCCATCATAAAACGGCAGGAGGGGGAAATTCGTTCGTAATAAGGGGGAAAATCCGCTGAGGGGATAAAAGCGCTTAACTGTTACGACTTCCCGTTTACTTTCCCCTTCGATAATCATTGACATTTTCACTTTATTTCTTCATCCAGCCTACTTTATTTCCTCTTTCTCATCAGTTGGGGAACAGTAGGTTTTTGATATCTACTACAGAACATTAGGAAAGGGACATTTCTAGTATGTCACTGATCGAACTATAAGGACCCTTATACCAATAATCCAGATGTACATCCTTCCAAAACCTACAGTTTTTACTGATGACTGGAGAGCTTATCGTCCACTTCGTAGACATGGATACTTTCACCACGTCTTACTTCATGAAGGACATTTTTCGGACCCAAGTAATGATGTTAACACACAAAATATTAAAGGATATCAGCCAGGTTTGAAGTAGTTTCTGAGACCTTATGAAGGTTCTAGAAACAACATGATTTGGAGTCACAGGGATAAGTTTTTTATATAGTTTATATTTTGAATTTGAAATTAATGAGCCTGTTTACAACATTTAAAAGTACATAAATCATGTAAAATCGTCGTATCCTGTGTAATTTTTTAAAACTTTTTATCATTTTTCGTAATAAATTATAGTTTTATCTACAAATACGTCCTCATCAGTTAGAAGGCGCTTCAAGATTATTTGATTTTGCACAAGTTTGCCAGTAACATTTAGTATCACCCATTCGTCTAACTCTTGGCTACTGGTTGAGGGTATCCGTTTTTCCGTAGATTGGTTTGCTAGTCTGATGAGTTGTAGTTAGTATTTCTTTGCATGGCGGCAGGACATATCATTACTAACATCTGAAGGATAGTTTAGCTTCAGGAAACCGAGATTCAATGTCACCACTTGGATTGTGACATGTTCTGCATCATGGTACAAATACATGCACGACAAAGAATGATGACTTCCCTTTCCGCTGATCTAACACACAGTAATCTATAAGCCATCAGTGAAGTTAAACTACAGTCAAGCTTTATCACGTCCTCCTTGGTTGGTAAAACTGAATTTACTTATCTCAGGTATCTAAAAGGAATTGTGTTCCAGTACCGATATCTAGAAGGCGGGGTAACCGGTTACTATTGATACTTAGTTACGCAGCAGCCGTCAATGAACTGTCAGTTATATTGCTTCCCTAATATTTCTGATTAAAGTTGCATGGTGGTGGGCAACAACGTTCTTAGCTGAGACGTCAGCCAGTAGGAAGTTCGTTTGGATGCCACTAGTTTTCTCGTATCATATTACGAGACAGAACTATTGACCAGCAGCAATTTCCTTCCAGCACTTAGTTATGACTTTCAGCTTATTTATTTACGGTAGACTGCAGCTGAGTTAAGGACATGAGTCACAAGTGTTCAAAGATTAATCTGTAATGGTGGCTAGTTTGTCTAAGTAAGACCACAATTTACTGCTGTTATTCCTCTCACTATCATCTGGGAGGCCTTGGGTTTGTCTGCCAACCAGTCAGCTTTCGCACATTAATAGATATCGAATAAGGTCGTAAATGAGATTGGCTTATTTAGACGCAGTAAATATACCACTTAATTTGGATCACTCATGTCTTGTCAACACCAGTATCCACAAGGTGACGAAAATGACCTATGTGCATGTTTCATTAACCACATTCTCAAAATCACATTATCTTCAAGGATGGAACAGTTTACGGAATCCAGCGGCACAACATTTAATGAACACTAAACATAAGGTGGGATTGCAAACACGTTTAAGGTCATCAATAAATATCACCCCACCTAACTAGAACTAGTGGATGTTATTAGTATGTACAACCTGACCTTTATTTTTTCTGAAAGATTCAATGATCAACCTTTCAGATGATCTTAGTAATAAAAGAAAACTCGAAGTAGTGACGTCTTTGTCCACTTCCGTTCTGTTCTTCGATTAATTATAGTCTTGTAAGTCAAATCTATATGTTATTCTTGTCACTATAACTTTTAGTTTCCTGTTAGATTATTTAATAAAATTATCTCAAGAACCAATCTTTTCAGACAACTTATTCTTTATTGACAAAAACTCTGTTTGTTCAAATTTAACATTGTGCTTGCATGTAAATAATGGGGAAGCAAGGAAATACTATGAATTCATAGTATTAGATAGAGATTTGTCGTACTTGCTTTATTTTAAGCTTGTGAATGAAATAAATCGTATGAAATAAGATAATTGACTGATGTCTAACAAATCCTTCACCTAGATTCCATATATCTTGAACTTAATCTGTACTGTACTAATATCAACCACCTTACAATATATAAATCTTTTAAACATAATCTTCTATACAGTTAACCTTAATTGGTCTTTTTCCATTCTCTCTTTTTGCCATCTTATACTGTAGTCAGTAGCTTGCATTGTTATAACTTATTGTTCGTTTGATTTGAATATTGGTCAATTCATACGTGTATCATTGAAGTTTGAATCGATTTTACTGTTCTAACTGTATACCCTCTTCGTTCTAAGCAAGTTACCTTCATTTTGGATATATCTACTGAACATTCGTTTATCGGCATTTTCGTTGTTCATTGTGATCGTTTCAAGTAATTATCACGACATGGCAACTTTAAGTATATTAGCTGCTGTATATCATTAACCATTTCTAACCCACAGTTGTCACAGGAAACACTCTCTTATCCATCATAAACAACTTTTAGCGGTGTGCTTAGAATGTCGATTTATCATTTTAAAAAATGTCTTAATCAGTTACTCTTTCGTTTTTGTTTTGTTTTAATTGGTTAATCGTACCCCGAAATCACAATGTGTACTAATGCGCCTATATAATAAGTCTACGACGTGTAGTGAGTAATACAGTAACATCTAAACAAATACATCACGATGGCTGGCAAAATGTGTTAAAAAGGATTCAGTATTCATCAGATGTTTATTCATCGAATTCTTAGTGTTAACTGCAGAACTCATATTGGAAAAAGTGGACTGCTTAAAATTACTTTTTAGAATAAACATACACCGTTACTGTGATTTAATCACAGCTCAAAAGTTGTAACCACATGACCTATAGGATGACAATTTGATCTCGCTAAAAGGTTTACAGGTTTTTTGTTAGGATCGTTCAGTCATTAAGAAAAGTGTGGTGGTGGTGTTGCTACTTTCGTGAACATGAACTAGTGTACATCCAGTTTTTAAATGATTATATCGACTATATTTAAGTTGGATTGTGACTGGCAAGTGGAATCCAGGACGCGCGTTTCGTCCTATTTGGGACTCGTCGGCTGGATGTACGTGCATCCCAATGTTGATGTTCACACTGGGATTCGAACTCAGTCCGCTTCGTGTCAAACGCCACCGCGTTTGACGTTTGACTGTTTGACGTTAAGATTCTGTCTAAAAAATCTGAATGAATATAAATACATTCGTATTACCAATGCTTATGTGACTCCGGACTTGTACATCATCAGTCCTATCCCACCTTAGTGATGAGTGTCACTGAGTTTGTTGTAACTACTCTCAATGTGTATTCGGAAAAAAAGTAACTTATCTAGACACTCTATACTGAAAAATTCATATCGTACTAAACATACTATCGAATAAAGCTATTATTACTATTAAGTATTATATATGTAGTTGTTAAGACGAATCTGGGGGAGAGTATAATTGTTCTTGTTCCTATAAAAATATTCGACTTTAAATCTCTAAAGTGTATTTATTACTTATTTGTTAGCATAAGTAACCATCATAAGTAATTTTGTTTAAACCTCTGTTGTTGATATCTTCCACTTGAACTTTTCTATCTAGTAAAAAGATACTTATTTCATTAACAATTCCAGATATTAAAGTAATGTTTATTTAAAACTGTTAGTAACAAATAGATCTTCATTTTAATTCATGACTAAATTTATATCTATTATTATTAATGATAATTACAAATATGATGAATAGAAAAAAATGCTTTCTAAATGAATGTAAAATTGTTATTGCATCATGAAAACATTTAGACTCAAACTACCTAATGTACTGTACTGTACTGTACGGTAAACATACAATAAATTACTTGAACATTAAATTGATAATATGAATACATCATCCTTGGTTTCCTTGTTAATTTCCTACAAGGAAATTAATATTAAATATGTTAGTATTATAATAGTAAATGTTAGGCATGTTAATGATAAAGTAATTGTGCATTGGATAAATCAATTTCTTTATGATCAACGTCGAAACAACTACACTAGAGACAACAATAAACAAGCTAGTGTTGTGTAGAAGGTATATCGATGATACATTCATATGACAGAAATTTCGGTACTCATGATATTTTTAGATACTTTAATAGTTACCACACGTCACTAAAATTCACAATAGTACAAGAATGTGATTCATAAATACAAATTCCTAGATGTTTTACTTTCTAGAAGAAATGATGGATCTCTACATACCTACATGGGATGAACAGATGGCAAATATCCACAATTGAGTTTTACTAATGGGAAAACAAAACTTAATTGGGTTGTCTTGTTCACAATACGATAGAATCTGTTCATCAGATTGCGTAGATAAAGAGCCAATCTTTTTGTGATCCATCTTCTTAGAAAACGGACACCCTATAGGCTTTATTGAAAAGAACATCTAGGAAAGCAGCCCTCACAAAGTAAAGCACACTGTACCCAAAAGATTATATATGCACTTCGAATTTAAGGGAGGTATTACAAGTGATGTAACTAAAAATTACATTGAGAGGTTAATTAGAAAACCATTTCCTGCCTCAACTCTTCGTATAACGTTCCGGCTAAACAACAAGCTTCCACAACTGACCGATTGAATTTACATTTACCAGTTTACGTGCTCTTGTGGACCTAGGCACATATGACATTCATCGAGGAGTACTCTATCGTCGTATCTGAGAACATTTTCTGACTATGGCTGAACAAAGGACAGTGTAGATCAATCACCTCCTCTATCATGTAACAATGCAGTAAATTCAGAAGCATTTAGCCTCAGACTCTTCATTTAACATAATCTATAAATTCCATCCAAATAAACCAAGGGGTCAACATCTGTAACTGCTTTACATTGTAGAAGATTTAGCAATTCATAGTTTGAAGCCTGAGTTGTGTGTACAAAGGCAATTTTTGTGATCGCTTTCTTTAATATAACTTAGTTGGGAGTTTCTCATTTACTTACACATTTATCCGTATAATCATATCTTATTTCTACCTCCATTCACTTTTATGATTATTGTTGCAATAAGTAATTTTTATTTTATTGTTACTACAAAGACTGTCTTCATTCAAAGTTTCTAGATTTTATTCATAAATCTTCATTCCAATCCAAAGATAATCACAATTACAGTGTCCTTACCCTACTGATTATGCAATCTTCATATTTTACAAACCATCTCCAACCTTGGATTACTAATTGATTATTCAAAACACTAGGTAATCAAAAAAATTAAACATGACAACTAACTAAAATTTTCACAATAACTTATTGACCTATAATTTACTATATATATACTGTTGTACGACCTGGTGACGAATTCGTTGAAAAGAAATCCCTTCACTGAATGAACTTGTTTTAAGTAATACATATTTAATTGAAACAGTTTGTGGAGACTGCTATTTTTAGTTGGTTAAATACATCAAAGACTTATGGTAGCAGGGTATCACTGAGAATCAGGAAGTACTGAACAGTTGTTTCGTCCTGGTACGGAACTTCTCAACAGTGCGCATCCTAAATTCCACCCCAGAGGTTTTAGGTTATCGAATAGCTAACCCTCCGCACCACCTGGCCGACATCCAATGATTCAACTCCCACTTTCATTAATTCGTGATAAATAGCGCATTATTCTAAAATTCACCATATATTTACTATTGTACAGCTTAATAATGAATTCGTTGACAAAAGATCCCTTCACTGAATAAACTTTTTTTTAAAGTAATACACATGTCGCAATATTTCAATGAATAGAAATTAAAATTCTGATGTTTCGCCACTTAGTGTAAACTAATTCTTCAAAGTATAAATAACCGGATTAATAGCTTGCAATAAATTGTGTAACTTCAAAAGTTTCTACTCATATTACAAACATATTACTTAATTCTACATCAGTTATGTAGCAAAATGACAAAAACAAACTTCAGTAAAATTCAGTATGTCCTACAAAAGTGTATACATGTAATTCACTCTCTAACTTACTTTATCAATAGATTCAATTACTTTTATTTCTTCTGTTAATTTTTCATTTCTATACTGGAAAAAGGAACAGTATAACAGTATGTAGTAAATACTAAGTTATCTATGTTATTTTTAGTTGAGTTAGTCTACTTAAGTTAGGTAGTAGTAACCTAATCGAGTGGATTTTAAAAGTACAATCAAAATGAATTAGAACAGGTAATACACTGTTCAAGAATAAAATACGAATGATTTTCCTTCCTCATCCACCCAAGATCTTGTATCTTATTGAACTAAGGAATTTCAAAAGACATAAAGCTGACCTATGATTATGAAGAATTTCATGTTTATGTACACTTTTAAGCAATATAAAGTAATAATGACATACTGCTTTCTATTGAATAATTGAATACCAGAATGGAATACCCAACAAGGCTTCATCGATCACGTCACAACATAAATCGTAATCTAGGATAGAAAAATTTTCATATTTTTGCCAAAAGTCGGTCTAAAATACTGGTTTCTACTTCAGTTACCTCATGTCATATCATTTAATGTAATGCATTATAAGATATCATTATGTTACATTCAGTTACTTTCAGTTAATTCTTTATTAATTTACTAGGCCAATGGTTAATATTGTAATGTAATTTACACTAAAAATGTCTTCTTAAGCAGTTGGAGTTAACAGAAACCGGCACAGTTTAATATAAAGATAACGCAATAGAAATACTGCAAATGATAGGGCTTGTATTGTGATCTTTAATGACAATCATATATGAGATAAGATACTCATTTTCGGGGGGGGGGGATTTATATTAAATTCACTTATTTGTATTCTCGACAGATTTATTTTCAATAAGGTGCTATTGAAACTAATGGAAATTAAATAGTTGTTTTGTACTAGGATCAGATGGTTAAACATTCGTGAATGACCTAAAGATCATAGGTCCGATTCCCTGGAGTAATTGTCAATGTACAGTGTTACGAAGTCTCATTCTATAATGAAACAATTTTCCAGTGTTTCATGTTTTTAAGTGATATGAAAATAGGATTAATCTTTGACGAAAATAAACAAACCGATTATATTTGCATACATACAATCATAAGAATAAAACTTTTATCATTTTACAATTGAACAGTTTCAATATGATAATTACTTACGTGTAGTTGAGACATTAAAGCAAGTAAAGTAATAATCATAGAACTAGACAAAGTTATTCCTATATGAAGTATGACAGTACGATATGAATTCTCCAGATTCTGAATGAAATTGTTTCACTAGAATTGTCATAATAGTTATAGTAAAAGTAAATATTCCAATTATTCCTATGATAAATTGAATATGTCTTGGTGATAAGGCATTGTTTTGTTCATCAATGTTTTTTTCAGACTAAATTAAATGAAATATAGCATCAAAAAAGAACAATTAGGTAATATAGTGAACAATTGTGAAAAATACATATAATCGACTTAAGTAGTATAATCAAGTAGAAGTGATTTTATGATGTTTGATAATTTGTTTAATGTGTTGTTTGTATTCATCCTAGATTGATCTCAAATTGGCACAAATCAGAACTAGGTAATACTAGATAGTAACAGTGTACATCTATGGACTTAACTACGGAGTGAATATAAGGCATTCAAGTCTAATCGAAAATACTAGACCATAAGCACTATCGGATTGTCATTCAATAATTAAATTCCTATATCAACTTATTTGTAATACAGTGTGGCATTTATTCAATGTTATCAATAATAATTGTCTCAATTGCTGTTGTCCTAACCCCACTAGTTACGACTACTCAGTAAAGCTTGGAGATGATACTTGGAGTATATATCAATAGTGAGCTAAATTTTGTAGATAAATTGATGGGATTTTGTGAGGTTGTTCTATTTCTTTATGTGGTTGTGAATATAGATTGATAAGTCATTTAATATAATGATGAAGCAGCTGTCTAGTGTTTTTGGTTTTCAGTGGTACCTACTTGAGATCATTCTGTGGCAAATATAAATAATGTTATACAAATATTTTTGCCATACATTTTTGTTAAATTCTTCAGATGGATGCATCTTCATTCCATTCAGTTAGTGTGTTATAACTTGAGATTCTGAAGCATTTTAGAAACCACGTTTGTAAGCGATTTGTGAAATAGATATAGTAACATCGTTAATGATCAAATTAAAACACGTCTCATGCAATGAGTCACCATGTTACAGTCAGTCGCTTAGATTCATTTCCTTTTGAGATGAGTTTATGCTACTGATCATTATGCTCCTAAGAAAGATGATAAACATATTCCTTAGTCAAATCAATTGTTTTATAAATTGTATATCAGTTCTAATGTTTTCAGATTTCGATTCAATGATTAAGATGTTGATGAAAGTTTAACAAATGAAAGGTGGTTTGGTTGTAGTCAGCAAAAAACTCTAGATCTAAATTTTGTGTTACATAACAGTCATTAGCAAAGCCAACTAAAATCTTTGATTGAGGTCATGCACCTTAAAAGAATTTGATTTTGGGCACCTGGTTTCACAATTTGAGTTCTTTACCATTGAGTTTTTCAGGCTGACTGACTCTCTGCAGGATTGGGTTACATACATTGGTTAATCATAGTGAAGAGACCTGTTCGATACTCATCAAGCTCTTTATAATATCCACGCAGTTCTATTGATCAATTTGTAGTGTGACCAGTAGTTTAAGTTGCTCGAGTAAGTAATTTAGCCTTATGAATAGTATATATCCACATATAAAAAAGGCATAAACTACTTGGAATCATTGGCACTATGTAGATGTGAAAGGTGGTGATCAACCAATACAGTTTAACAAATTAATGGTAGAAATAAAATCTCTGGTTTTAAAAATCAACTATTCACTTCAACTGGAGTTAGTCACAATATTTTCAGTGTTTACTGTATTAAATTTATAATTTTCAGATATTTTTCCCATTTACTTAATGAATGATTATAATATACTAGAGTATAATTTTGATTGCATTCGAGTTCTTCTTGCATTTTTTACTATAGTGTACTGATGCATACAATAGTAATGGATGCTGATATCTACAGTAATTGGTAGTGATAATTGCGTCCCAACGAGTACTTACTAAACTAATAGGATAATGCTGTATTTGATACAATTGATAAGCATCTAAAAACGTTACGGATAACATCAACTTGTATTTCGATGCTACTTTAAGTAGTTTTATACAATATAACAAATTAAAGCAAATAATATGAGGCAATTCTTATTGTACTATATGTAATATTCGTTGATGATTATACACTCTGGTGTTGGGTTATATATTATACATACTTGGATATTATTAATGTCATTCGATAGATAGAATTTAGCAGATTATTGATATGCTTCCCATAAATTCTAATAGAACTATCATCATTGAGTATGTGAATTGTTGACAACAGTTAAAAGCTATCTCTAACCGCATAATATGAAGTCACATAAACTAATAATCATATTATAACTAAACTGATAGAATTTGATCATCAGTAGAAGGAATCCAGTGATCGAATCCTTTCAGTCAAAGTTAATACTCATAGATAATTAAAAAATTCATTTACATAAACTTACCATTTTTTTAAAAATTCACAATAACTCTTTATTAAAATTTAATGAATTAAATGTAATTGTTTATAATGAAAATAAGTAATTTAACCTTTTTGAGTAGTATATATCTACGTATAAAAAAGAGGTATAAACTACTTAGAATAATTTGAATTATATAAAGTAATTCAATTGAATATACTTTGTTCTCAGATCAAAGTATTATTATTTTCAGTAAGAACATTATTATTATCATTATTATTATTATTACGAGTATTACTATTACTATTATTACTGTTATTATTATTATTACTATTATTATTATTACTGTTATTACTATTATTATTATTATTACTGCTATTATTATTATTATTGATAATTTTAATAATATTACTAGATTTAATAAAAACAAAAGTAGTTGAAATGTTTTTTATTGAAATAATATGCTTCCTTTTTATAAAACAAGAATAAGATAAAGGTGAACAGAATAGAAGGTAAACAACACTTAAATTTTTAAAGATAAACTATAAAACTTTGATAATCTTCATTATAATTATTATTTGAATAGATTATAAGTGGATAACATTGGTATCTGATGAAATCTTGACGTGTATTTGTATGACTTGTTTCGATTTTATTGACTTATATCATTTAGGAATTTAATGAAGTGATCTTAGTTTATCAGTTAAATGATGAATGTTGTGTATCACAGTATATTGTGTTTTACTGTAAGAATGTGGAATATAACTGTTATGAGTAGATGATATTGCATAGGCTATAGATATTTGATCATAATGATTTTTGAAAAATCAGTTGTATACGCTTAGATCACTAAGTGAGTAATAATTAGGTTAGATATATGGCAATGAAAAAAAATGGTAAAATAGTCGTTGTGGTTGTGAATTTTTATTAACAGAGGTGGTTGGGAAATGTATTACGTAAACCCAGTCACTACCTACCTCAACGTAAAATGTACAGTGACGTTCAGTGAGAATGAAATGATTCTAGCGGTGGCCAAATTAAAACGGGAATTATAATATAAAGCCAATGACTGCTTGATTAATTCGTTTTGGTAGATTCAGGCTACTTAATTGGGGTTCATGCGATTACCGTAACGAATGGTTAGAGATCCTGATTGAAATGGCTAAAAATCGGTTACGTTGACTCAGGTGCATTCACTCATTATCTTTACTTAAATCCTGATGTAAGACTTATACCTCGATTTCCTAGAATTATTCCTTTCTTTCAGTATCATATCCTCCATCTCCACTGTTTACTTTTAATACCTCTACTACATTGGTATCCATTTCGTCGCACTGATACAGTGTGACAATTTGAACAGATACAGGTATGTTCCTGGTTTTATGCTGTACATATCTGGTAACTGGAGACCAGTGAGCACTGGTCAGTCATCCTATCCAAACGTGTGCCTGATCAGTAGTGTTCACTTATGACAACGCCAGGAATTGAATTCAGGGCCCCTCATATATCACTACTAGCCACCGACCATCGAAAATTGTAGAAATGACTTCTACTGATTGAAGTCCCATATCAGTCAATCAGTGGCAACCAACTGAGATTAATTTGTGATAAAAAAAGCAACAAAGTCAATTACCTATCTTCATAAAATCACTCCAGTCCCGATTATGAATACATTATTTACCATGTCTTAATGTTTATTTTATCTTATATTTCTTGCGTTTTCATTGATTCAAATAGTAAACTATTCCTTAAATAACTAAGGTGGTGAAGTAGTTGCTTGTTTGTAATTTGTTGTTTTTATTTATTAGATCTGTTTTACTGATTTAAACCACAAGATCAAGGTATGCAAAGATTCAGTTTCAAAAAGAAGGATTTATTGCATTCAAAAGTGAAATTCTGTTTGTATATGATAGATAGGTATATGAGTGCAAACTCCAACCTATGCAGTGTATAGGTGTCTGTGACGCATTCAGATCTTAATGAACTGAATGAATCTTAGGAATTTAAAAAAAAACATCCAGGAAATATTGACAGCATGAAGTTGTATCCACAATGTATAGAATTTGACCGGTTAAAAATGAAAATGAATGTACGAAATTGATACAAACCATATAAGAGTTTAATATAATCTGTCCACATTGTAAATGTAAATAGACCTTAAATAACTATATTTGTACAATACATTGAAGTCACTAAGTATTTAGTTGCTATCCTACCTATACACAGTCAATTAATTATAATTGGTATAACATGTGAATATCATTGTAAATTTAATGAACATGCATCGTTTGTTAAGAGATATATAAGAGTGAAATAGAAATGAATTAAATGACTTTTATTAGAGTATGTATGGATACACAAAACAAGTGCTACTTCTAAAAACGATTTATATCAGATGCATTGCGTAATATGACAAAGGTATATAATAAACTAAACAGTTAATAAGATAAAAAGAATTAATAAATTGTCAAAACATTAATAATTTAATTGCATAATACAACATACTAAAATGAAAAGACTAAAGTTTAACATAGAAGTGTTCGATCTGAAATAAATTGGATATGTTCTGATTGCATAACAAGTAGAAATAAATAGAGTTAAGGCATAAAGTTGAAGAATGAATAGTGATCATAAGTAAATAAAGACTGAATAAGAATAATAATGATAATTGTATCACATGTCGAAGCAATTGAAAGTTTATCACCGATTCTTTTCAAATGCATAGGTTAGGTTTTGGTCTTTAGGAAATCTTAATATTGTAAAAGTGCTTTGTTTGTGTATTATTCTAAAAGCTTCCATCGTGTTTACTGCATGTCTTATGCCTATTTGGTATAGGGTGATTGAGCTGAGTAAGATATTTAGTCCTCATAGACTTGGGTTTTTTTTTTTTGAGATATATTCAATTAAATACCAGTATTCCTGTATTATGAATGTACCTCCTTTTGCAAGTACATGTAAACTGAAGGGATAGAAAGTCAGGCATTTTCACGTTTTATTGAACATGTCCCAAATGGCTTAATATATTCATATTCACGAAATCGGAGAGCAAAAGTTTATTTGATTTAAATATATCAATTACGAATATTCTTTCCATCAACCACAGTGAAAAATAATGTAATGATAAAGAGCTGTTTTGGATTAGAATGTATTTGAATCCCGCCGCTGATTTATCCTGGACTGAAATCGATCAGTTTATTTTGCTGTATGTGCATCCTGATCGGATTACCTCCATATAGCGGCAGTTCATAAGTATTGTTCAATTTGGATTCCGTTAACCAGTCACAATCCAACTCAAACTGTTTTTAGATTGTTAATATAAGAATGTGGACTTAGTTGTTCAGTGAAATCATGACCTAATAGTTATTACTTCTGCTTTTAGGAATTATAAGTATCTATTTATACAGGCTCGATAATGTAACGGGATAGTTAAAATTGTGATAAGTTATGCTGCACACATATTTTACATTAAAAAAAAGACGTACACTTGAGAAATAAAGCTTGAAGTAACTGAAAGTTTAACAGATCCATAATGGAGTGAAAGCAAAATGATATTATTGATAATAAAGTATGTAATATGCTGACAAAGATTAGTATATTATGAAGGTAATCTATGAACTCAAATGGAAGATGTGAACTGTGGATTACACAGTTATGTATGAAACGAAACTACTTGACATTCATTTAACGGATCATTTCATTGTTTATATACACCAATTCATCATTTTATTGATTACAAACCTGCAAACGCATATTAAAATGGTCTATATTTTGTTTATTAAAGTATACAAAGTAAATTTCAGTGAAAGGATTTGTTTTCAATGAATTTATAATCATGCCGCACAATCTTATATATATATCATGTTTAATTAGGTATCACCGAAATCCGGGTAGCATTGGTCAGCTGCTTTGTTTCAGTATATAACTCTTTAGCACTGTGAACCTTCAAACCCAGGGTCTTCATGTCTCATTATTAACTGTTCAGTCATCTCCACTACTGAGTCGATGTCGAAATCATAGAATTCATGATTGCACCACGGAATTCTAGGTCCTAGCTCTGGTAGTTTCTGTTGTCGGTAATAAAATGCATACTTGGATAGAATCAATGTAAACAGATTTAGTGATGTAGTGTATCGAGAGCATCACTACAGATACCTTCAAACCATTAATTATACCAGCCTAACACAATAAATGAGGGAGGGCGGCGATTCTAATCAGCGGATATGATGGTGTAGGCGATAACTTCAAACTCCCCATGTCTGTAGGGCGGAACCTGTTTTATGTTTACGGTAACACATACAATGATTTTGACTTACGCAATCAAATAGCAATAACGCACGATTTGCCTCTATATTTGTCACTCTGATTGGCACAAATAACATCTAGTTTGGTATGTTCATCTAGACATCTTCCTACAAGGACAACCAGACTGCTGAAGTGATGTCTATAGTATTGATACGTAATGGATGAAAACGGAGTCTACTCATGCATAAAAATTTACTATATTGTATTCTCATCCAGGAATCTTTATTTTTTTTTCTCAGAATTACTCACAATAATCTTTGTACCATATGAATAAATTACCTCTGTTAATTTTTACTTTTGAAAGTTAACCATTCTGTAATCTCTCAGTGATCTTCAACGTTAGTCAATTTACGAAAAATAATAATTATCCCAAACCTTAGCCATTTAAACTGCATAAAGTTATACAGTATTAATCACTTATGCTCCTTTGTTCTGCAACTCGTTTTTCTTTCTTTTTTCTTTCTAGTAGATTCTGATGCATTACATGGAGTATAACACCCGATATTGACGCTCAGTAGCAAAGGGTATATTCAAAGTCCATTACCTTGATATGTTTCTTTAGACCATCTTCTGTACCATCTTCTAGCTACTCGACAGTCATCTCTACAAGGTCGTATCTCGAATCAGTGCCACATAGCAATTTGTAAACAATTACTATTATTGCTATGTAGACTCCTTGTACGTGATGTTTGAATATCGTAAACTTTGCTTCTGTCTATGCAACTAACAATATAGTATGTATATTTATCTGTATAGATGAAACACTTAAAAACCCAGTTGTATCAAACAATCGTAGAACATACTCTTTTGACACTGCCTATTGGAACCTAACTTGGTATGAAACAATGAACATTAGGCACTCAACAACTAGCATCGAAGTTGTAGTCCAAATGTATTCATTTCTAAATTACAAAACAACTATTACATGGAAATAGTGTTGATCATTTGACTGCAGAATTGTCTACACCATACAAGTAGCTGCTTTATCAGAACTAAATGAAATTTGATCGATGTAAGCCGCTGGTGAACTCATTATACATTCAATACAACAATAACTAAAATTACATTAATAAACTGTTCAAATTCCATGATTCAGTTACTATGACCTTTGAAATTGAACTGGTAGGTTCCCTAAATGTTTACATTTGCGCAAATTTAATGAAACGTATGTTTTTGTACAAAGTATTTATTGAAGTTACTTTCTACATTTAAGTAGTATAAAATGTTCAATGAAATAATCTTTGAATGGAAACACGGAATGCATTTTTAACACGGTATGTACACCATAGAAGAGAGCAGATTAAAAGTAATGAAGAATCCTTTCCACATGACAGATATTAATAAGTTAGTTTACAGTGCCAAATTATTGATGTAACTTGCAAAAAAAAAAGTTTAGTTCAACGATATAATACGTGGTTAGATATGTTTAGGCATAGTGTCGAGTACACAGTTCGGGATGAAATTGGTCAATTGTTGAAGCTTATCCACCAAGTATTTCATTGAAAATGTGCATGCAACTAAAAATATCATGAAAAAGTTCATATTAATTGTATTGCAGGCAGTGGGTGCTTATTAACATAGAGTCCCATACTAAGACTAAGACAAAACAGCTGCCCAGTGCCTCCTGATATTCTTCGTATATCTAACCCAGGTAGATTAGTTTCAAATTCAGCAATCACCACAACATCCACTTACATATCTATATATTTTACACAGCTTATATTGGCTTATATCGACAAGACAAAATTTAGATTCTTTCTAACTTGAGGCAACAGTTTGATAAAGCTACTTAAATTGCAAAATGTATCCTATGTAGAATCCAAACATTTCAAACAACATGTGAATGGATCTGAGATAAAGACTCATCGATAGAGCCTTATATAATCTATTCAGCCATATCCAAGAATATTGTTTTTGGTCTAATTCGCTATAAAGTGGTTTTGAGTATATTTACACTTCTGAAATAACCCAAAATCCTCACAGTGCGTACATTAGTGAGCAATATGTTAGTTCTTCTTATTACCGAACTAATTTCCCCGTATGATTACTGGTTAAGACTATTATTTAACTTCTTTCTAGAATATGAATTTTCTCAAACATATTGCCATAAAGTAAATACAAATTTATTCCTTGTGTAAATCATTCCGGAATACACCTTCAGTGAATGATGCTACTGAAAAAATTCCTTTCACTAAAGTTCTTTTAGACTTCTGTTCCTTAATAAACAAAGCAATAATGAGAGAACCTTATTAAACTGTTGAAATACTCCGTTTTATATGTATCAATTCAATTGTTAATTCTTTTGTGAAGTATATAAATCGAAACACCAACTTCTAAACCTGCTAAGTAGAATGCAGTTTAACTAAACAGTAAAAACGAAACCCATGAAGTTTACTGGCTAGGATTAAGTTGTTCATAATGAACTGGCTCAATGCTAGCTGACATCTTAGATTAAAATAAAAACCATAATGCAATATAAAATATTGGTTCTCTCTACTTCTAATATTCCGAAATTCTCAGATAGACGACATAATAATGACATTTTTACTCTTGTACTGGACAACACTATTTACGTTCGAGTTATGTAGAAGTAGAGTTTATCTTTTATTTCATAACCCTTAAATCAATTCATCCTGATGAGTTTGTTTATTATTGATTGGATTCATTTCTCTTGATATTCCAGTAGTCTATTATGTTCCAATAACCGTCGATCATGTTGTGGGTTAACATTTTTCCTATAAGCTAAAAAATATTATGTATTTCAATGTATATTTTGACTTCGGATAAATATGAACTCAATACTTTTAGATAATCACTGACAATCGTTGAAGTTCAAGAGGTCACCAGTAACTTATTGTAAATCAAAACTAAATAGAATTTAGTTCTTCTTCCGTATCAAACGAATCTTGACTAAACTCTCTCTGAACTAATAAACAATGGATTACATTCCTTATTAATTAGAAATGTATTTTATTTCTTTGAATATGTAAAATCTTTCAAGTGACCGTATATGATGTTGTTTTGTTTGTTATTTTTGATTTCAGACTTAATATAAAGAAATCAGTAAAGATTGAAATTGAAAGCATAGAACCAAAGACAACAACTGAAAAAACGAAAAAAAAACACTTGGAAAACAACACAATTAATTTCTTAATATTCATTTCATAACCATAATGAACAGGCATAGAATACAGTTAAAGTAATGAGTAGTATATTGTGTTAATATGTTTGTTTGTTTGCTTTTTTTTTAAGAAATTAAATATGATTATGAAAAACTTAATAAAGTAAATGAATATCCATTTTAATTAAGTAAATCACATCATTCTACAAGATAGAAGTAAAATAAACTGGGTAAGATAGGAAGGTCTGGGGGGGGAGGGTGAGGAGTGATGGGAAGTGTAGGGTAACGAAAACATACAATCAATATATTTATCATTGATTTGATTTAGTTACTATCAATGAAGTAAAAATAGTTAGTAGTCTGTGACAATTCTTAAAAACTTATAATAGTTACTTTTTGTTATATATATATATATATATGAAAACAATTAAAGATGATATGTATGAATGTATTTCTGTGCGTAAAACATATAGAATTAGATTAGATTATTTCAGATTAATAGAATTATTATTATTATTATTATTATTATTATTATTATTATATTACATTAAATGGAATGTTATAAAGATTTAATGAATACATTGAAAAAAAAAATTATCATCGAACTGATTGTGACAAATTATCAGAATATGATGATAATGAAATTGTTGAATCAATTAAATCTGTTTTAATATCATTTTGTAATAATGAAGTATTCATTAATTGTTCATTATCTGAATTCATTGGAACATGTACATAAATATTGAAATCAGAATTTATTGGTTTTGTATAAATACTACTAATTACTTGATCTTCTTCATAATCATATGCACTTAAACATGAATATAATTTTTTATCTAATACATTTTGACAATTTAATTCATTTATTTCATTTAAATTATGTGTTGAATTATATGAAATTGTTGAATTATTTTCATTTTGTTTTATTTTATCAGAATAATTATGATTAGCGGTATTACGACGAAATTTAGCCCGGGCATTTTGAAACCATACCTAATGAATAGTAAAAATAAAATGGGAATTATTCTATTTATTGAAAAAATATTAATAATAATAATTTGAATAAAACTAAATTAGAGTAACAGTGAAAAAAAAAGATTTAAGGAACCGATGGTAGAGAGCATATCTCGGAATTAAGGTGAAACAGTGATAATGTGGAATGGGTCAATTAGGACAATCAATTGCATATTTGGTGAAAATAGAAAATCTCATAAAATATTAGATACGTCATCATCAATTGGCACATCATTCATGTTCTCTGATCCGTGTCGGTTGTAGAATTGCTTCTCTTGGTTGTCCTCTATTCTTCTATGTATTCTAAGCATGCTTTGCTTCTTGCTACCCCGTAACTCACCTCATACGCTGTTTATTGATTCTTTTGAATTCTGCTACCTACTACTTATGAGTAGTATCCATTACAACGTGTGTTACAGTTAAAGAAACGTTAAGAAAGAGATTATCTATAGTTATAATTATAATAGAGGTGAAGTAAGACATGAAAATAAGTATGATAAGCATATATATTTTGGTGATATGAACACAATTGTATAACATCTGTTAGAATCAGATCATTTTTTCCAGCAAATTGAAAGTTTTTCTATAGGAAATTGCATATTTATTAGTGTGTATGGTTGATAAAAATGTCATTGATAATCATTGAAACATTGTGTACTATCAGTGAGATGATGTCTGGTCAGCTGTAAAAACAATACACAATTGTATACTCTGAAATGATACTGAGAACTGGTGTATCGATTGAATGTGCTGACAATATAGTTGAAAAGGAATGTAGAGTAAACTAGAAAAGTATTTAAAGCCACATAAAAGGTCACGTAAACGAATGCTGCATAATCAGTTGAATGATTTCTTATTTCTTGAAATTTAGCCACATAGAACAACAAAATAACCTTAAAAAGATTAATTGATCAAGTTGATTTAATATATCGATTGCATTTTTTTCTTATCTATACCTATTCTTATTAGTGATAACTATCTTATTAACGATAACTCTGAACTCCACTAGTTACAACTTATCACTAGACCTTTAAGAATATTCTGAAGTTAGTCACTACTGAGCTGCTTATTGTAACTGAATTGAAGCTATTTTTGTGGGGATAGGCATTAAGTTTAGTTCTTTATGTTCATCACAGACTAATGTTGGTTGAGTACCACTGTAACCCAGGAAAAACGTGATGTTATTTATTTAAATAGAACAAACAAGTAACCATAAAAAGTCTACTAATCATGTAGATTAAATATATCTACTGTATGTTTTTCTTATTTATACCTATTCTTATTAATATAAGCTTATAGTTAATATTTTTTGTTTTCCCACTGGTTAAAGTTGGCTTAAGGTAATTTTCAAAGTACCACTATACATTGATTTTACCAAGTAACTTTGTTCCGTATAGATTTTAAAATTTAATTTTCAACGGATCTACTTACATTCAGATTCTCCACATTAAGTATACTGTATCTGTCATACTCTGTGAATTATATATGCTTATTTAGTAAATAAGTAAACTTCAGCGACGATATCCTAACTTCCACTATACTTATTTTTATCATCAAAGATATCTAACTAACATGTTTGGTTGTGGATAATTCCATCTGATCAAAGTGAAATCTCTTTACCTAAAAGAATGAAGCAAAATGGAAGAATGTCCAATACACTTAATGAACGTCGGCAGTAAACTCAGTGCATATTTAACATTTATTTATCAAGATATTATGTAATCATAGATAGAGATCATAAATTAAGATAAAAATTAAATTGAATTATATGATGTAAGTTAAAATTTCATAGAATTAGTTCAAAACTGTTTGTTTAATGAATCCTATCAATTTCGAATGAGGTTACATCAAATCAAGTTGGTTACCCATAGATAGTCGAGTAGGTAAGTGGAAATAACGAATACGATTAAATAGTGATCCTACCATTAACGACAACTATTAGCTACGATGTGATCATTTAATAACAGGAATGATATTAGAACTCTGATTTAAGATATTTAGTTTATGATTACTGACTCAATCGATAATTCGTTGGACATCTGAAGCGTGAGATACAAAAATAGAGTCCTAATGTGATCATCAACACTATGATTTCGGTATATTCAACTGATCAGTTTTAAAAATGAACGACAATAGTATTTTAAAAACCATTGCTAACCAGATACTAGAAATGTTAATATATTTGACTTAGTGTTATATCAAGGTAATCTGGTTAAGATGTATATATGACAAGAGAGATTGATCAGTTTTAGTTCTGACCACAGCTAATAAGTTAATTACGAATAACTATTAGTTGGAATTTCAGTGTTTAAGCTGTGATTTATAACTAGTAATTAACTTTTGGAAAACGTATCACAAGAAACATTTGCAGAGTTTCAAGTTAATAAAAAAGATTAGTCAAAGGTATTTAAAGAAAACGACATAGAATTAATTCATATAAAATAAATTAATGGATGTGATTTTACATAACAACAAATGTCTACTTCTGTTGGTTGCAATAGTCACAGATTCATGACATTTGGTACCATTGAAAACAATGGAATGTAGGAGAGCTGATTCATCCCAGTATGGAACTACTCAACTGTGCACATTTTTGATTCTCCTTCCCCAGAGAGTCAATTCTACCACTCTCAAGTCTTATAGTGAATGCTTATCCACCAACAATATCTGAACTGCATCAATTAGTAAATTTCTCACTTCTAGTAAGCTGTAATATTGCACAGTGATCAGTCAATGTCGGTTACGATAATTGTTCCCCTCTAGACATGTTTGAATTCTAAATATCATGACTTCTTGCTAGAAAATCTTGTAGTAATTCATTCACGAACAAATTATTATGATTGATTTGAAGATTGATATTGATGCCTGTATTCATTAATGATTGATTTCATTTATGTATTATTGTAAAGCATAGAATACTAGACAACTATTCTATCCAAGTATGAAACTTCATAAAAGTGTATAACTTTGAAGAATACGAGTTACTTACTTACTTACTTACTTACTTACTTACTTACTTACTTACTTACGCCTGTTACCCATCTCGGAGGAGCATAGGCCTCTCACCAGTATTCTCCATTCAACTCTGTCCTGAACAATCCTTCCCAGCTGTCTCCAGTTACTCTTCATCCTTTTCATGTCTGCTCCAGTTCTCGACGCAGTGTGTTCTTTGGCCTTCCTACTTTCCGTTTTCCAACAGGATTCCAAGTTAGTGCTTGTCGCGTGATACAGTCTGATGATTTCCGCAATGTATGTCCTATCCATTTCCAACTTCGTTTCCTGATTTCCTCTTCAGCCGGAAGTTGGTTTGTTCTCTTACAAAGTAGGCTGTTGCTGATGGTTTCCGGCCAACAAACATTCAATATTCTGCGTAGACAGTTGTTGATAAATACCTATACTCTCCTGAGGATGTTTGCAGTAGTTCTCCACGTTTCAGCTCCATACAGAAGAACTGTCTTGACGTTCGAGTTGAAGAGTCTAACTTTGAGGTTAGTTGACAGTTGTTTGGAGTCCCATATATTTTTCAACTGTAGGAATGCTGCCCTGGCTTTGCCGATCCTTGCCCTTACATCTGCGTCGGATCCTCCTTGTTCATCGATGATGCTCCTTAGGTATGTGAAGGTATCCACATCTTCCAGAGTTTCACCATCAAGTTCAATTAGGTCGGTGCTCTCGGTGTTGAATTTTAGGATCTTGCTCTTTCCCTTATGTATGTTTAGGCCTATTGATGCTGAGGTTGCTGCTACTTTGGTTGTCTTCACTTACATTTGCTGTTGTGTATGGGATAGAATTGCTAGATCATCCGCAAAGTCCAGATCAGCGAGTTGCATCCTACTTGTCCATTGAATCCCGTGCTTCTCCCCAGATGTAGAGGTTTCCATGATCCAATCGACCACTAGGAGGAAGAGGAAGGGCGAGAGCAGACAGCCTTGTCTGACACCGGTTCTCACTGGAAATGCATCTGTCAGCTGTCCTCCATGCACGATTTTGCACTGTAGTCCGTCGTAAGAATTTCGGATGATGTTAACGAGTTTCTCTGGTATACCGTAGTGTCGAAGAAGTTTCCATAGTGATCTCCTGTCTACGCTGTCAAACGCCTTTCTCATAGTCAATGAAATTGATGTACAGTGACGAGTTCAATTCCACTGATTGTTCAACGATGATGCTGTAGTGTTGCGATTTGGTTTGTGCATGACCGATCCTTACGGAAACCAGCCTGTTGATCTCGAAGTTGAGCATCCACTGAATCTTTCATTCTATTCAACAACACTTTGTTGAAGACTTTCCCTAGTACTGACAACAGTGTGATTCCTCTGTAGTTCTCACATTTGCTCAAATCTCCTTTCTTTGGTATCTTGATAAGGTATCCTTCTTTTCAGTCTGCCTGGCACCTGTTCTTCCTCCCAGATCCTCTTGAATAAAACGTGGAGCATCCTTTCCGTTGTGTCTATGTCTGACTTGAGTGCTTCGGTTGGTATATTGTCAGGTCCTGCTGCTTTCCCACTTTTGATCTGTCTGATAGCTATTTCGATTTCTTCCATCGTTGGTGGATTGACATCAATCAGGAGGTCTATAGATGCTGCTTCAAGAAAACGAGTGATTATATCAAATACTAATTTTCATTACATCAATACAATTCAATCATTAATGTTTATAACTTTTAATCTACATTCAGTAATCTATGTATGTATATGTATGTACACATATGTATAACACTTACCTGTAGAACACGTTTTGATAGACCAGTTTTTTGAGATAATTGTTTTAAATCTTTAGAATCAGGATTATGACTAAATTCAAAATAGGATTTCATTATTCTTAATTGTTGATGCTTAAATGATGTACGTATACGTTTAATTTTTCCATTATTTTTATCTATTCTTCTATGTAATTTTTCATTAGTTGATATTAAACGTTCATTATCAAATTTTTTCATAGTTTTTAATGTTGATTTTGTTAATTTGAATTGTTCTGATTTCATGTCTAGAAAATAGAAAAGTGGATAATGTAGGTAACTATAGAAATGATATCATTAAGACTTCATTGAAGTGAATTATTCAGTATTAGTCAATATGTGGCATACTCAACGTTCTGAAGATGTCGACAGTCATATACTAATAATCTACGAGTGTTGTCTACTCGTAATGCCCACGTTTTACATCAATACAGTAAGACAGAGCTAATTGCTGAGTAGTATACTATTTCTTTCATAGAGAGACGAATATTTCACTTACGTCATAGGTAATGTAAGTTGACAAAAATTAAACAAGTTTTTGAATTCGCACCAAGATTTTGTTAGAGATTAACCTATCAGAACTATTCAGCTATCCAAGATAAATGGAACGATTGACGTGTCCAACTACTTAACTCCCTACCTTTAGTTCAGGTGTTGATAAGGACCAGTCCTGAAATAGTTTGCATTTAGCGGGGGAAAAACTCATTCTGAACTTACTTGCATGGTTTCTTAATGCTGTTATAATGTTCTACATTTTACCAGCGTCTTCGTCAAACTGGACTATGTCATCTGCATATTCTATGTCAATATGTAGATATCCTAGTACAATTCAAAATAGGGATAAATATCAATTTAATGAATATCCAGTATTTCATATTCAAACTTCTACTATGGAATGTGATTATCTACAGTGTTTCAATATTTATTGTGTGTAATAAATAACATTTTATATCATTTTTATGAATAGAAGCTGTACATTACAACGTAGTTGTTGTCAAAGGTTTCAACTTATTGGTCTTTAGTACACTGACATATTCATAGTATTCACTTAAAGCTACCTCCTTAAGCCTGAAATGAAATCGTGAATGTAGACAACACTTCAGTAATTGCCTATTAAATTGGCGAAAAAAGTACGTGAAGTCCATAGTGTGACAAATTTTGTATAAAAATGAAACTTACTACTGATGAATATCGGTTTAAAAACTATAACAAGCACCTGATATCGAATTAAGATGATAAAAATACTTTAAATTGGTCAAATTATAATTCATCTCAATAAGTGTTAGTTGTATGTTTATAATGTGACTCGTTCCATTTTTTAGTATTTTACTAAGAATTTACTTATTCTATAATCCACCAATTCAGATTTTAATTATTTATAAACCGTATTATAATGTCAGGAAGATGAAAAATTCGAGCTCATTGTATGATTTAAAGGGAGTTTATTGAGTAAATCCTATTTACAGATGTGCAATACTAATGGGTACTAAACTGAAACAGAGCACGTGTTCTGTCCAGTGTGATTAACTTAACCTTAAAATAGTCCTTATTTTGAAAGTAAATTTCTTCAAAGATCATTTAAATTGTGTTACTTCATTTGGAAATAAAGTTATGGATTATAAAAGGCAAGTTATCTCACTCTATCAGGTAATTTGAAGGAAAACGTCAATTTTTCAGTTAAAATATTCATATTATAGGCTACAACCCTTTTAGAAGAGCATAGTATTGCTCCATTAATATACTCTACTGATGAGAAATTCAAGTAGAAAGTTTTAACTGCTACACTTGGAAATGCTGGGAGTGAGACAGTTACCACCAATGACACCAACTGATCGTCGCGATAAATTACTGACTGATTTGTGTGCGAATTTACTACATAACACCTAGCAAGTGCTGCTGATAGTTAAGGAAACAACCTAAAACCTGAGGGTGGTGGGGTTGATTCTTCGACGAAGTCGATGGTGTGCATACTTGAGGAGTCCCATATTAAGGCAAAGTAGATATCCAATATTCTCTCGACTTCACTCATACCCGACAGACATTAAACTGTTATGAATACAAATGATAAAATTTTCCTTTCTTAAATTACACTAACTCTTTTGATATGTTAGACTATCATGAGTTATATATCTTTACAAAGCATCAAATTATGCGATAAACACTGATATGATATTAATTCTTCTTACAACTCAGTGGGAAATCAAAACAATGAATAATTGTTTATTTCTAAGGATGTTAGACAGTGGCTAACAGTGAAATCTATGACTCACGTGTGGTCTTATTTTGGATTAGTTATCTGGATGTACCTATATACAGTCTTTAATATCAATAATTAGAGAACCCATACTTCCTACACGTTCAACACGTAAATGACAACATAAACTCAGTGTACTAGTAAATAATGCCCTTAAGTCTAATGATGATAAGTTTTAATCTCTATGTTGAATATCATAACTAAGATTCCTGCGTAAAGTCACTTATCAAACATGATGGAAAAATTCAAACTCTTTTTGTTATATGGTGATATTTTTTTGATTGATTGAATACGTTACAGATTGATATTGGCATGCTACCATTAAAAACCAAACAGCACTGGACAGTTATTTCATTCTAGTGTGAAACACCTTAATAGCGCCACCCTAAACTCCACCTTAGGAGCTTCACATTGGCGAATGCCTAACCTTTACCACCACTGGTCCGGTCGACATCCAATCCTAGAATTCCTATTCCCATCTATTTATGATATATAACACGACGATCATCCATTTTTATTAATGACAACTGTCTGACTCCCGACAAGTTTTCAATGGTACCTTGCCAACATCAGTCTGTGACGTATTCAATGAATTAAAAATACCGATCTCCACAAAAACAACCATCTCAATTGATGATATGTTTACAAATAACTTTATAAGATCGGAACAAAAAGGATGGTTATATTGTGCCATCTAATTACTGACTTTTAAATAAATTCACAGGTTTCGTAAGAGTTTTATTCATTAATTCATTTGTCATAGGTTCATTTATTGACTGTTGTTGTTGTTGCTTGTTAATTGAACTAAGATTATTATCATTATAAGTACAAATTGGTGTATCACCGAAATGAGTTAACATTGGTAATTCCGTCTTATCTAAGTGATACTTTTGATTAATGTCATTAGACGTAATTACTGAGTGTACATCTTGATTTGTAGATACAGTATTTTTTGATGTAGAACATAATGGTGGTGATGTTGATAATGAGATATACATTGATGACAAGGATTGTGATGAAGATGATGGTGATGATGATGATGTAGAGCAGAATGAAAGTATAGGTGAAGTCATAATTTTTGTAGTTGATGTTTTATTTGATGGTGTATCTAGCATATAATTTGTGTTACTATGGTCACAGTTATTTCCATTGTCAATCTTAACATTTGATAAGTTAATACTCAATGATTTGGTTACAGTTTCAATAGTTGGTAGTAAATTAATTATATTTGTATCAATTCCTGTAATATTTATTTCATTTGATTCAGGATAATTATTTAATTTTTTTGAATTTGAAATTAGATAATCATCTACAAAATTATTATTTGAATCATTTAAACAAAATTGTGAATTGTTTAACATGTTTGATCCTTTATCATCATATGAGAAGTGTTGAATATTTGATTGACAACATTCAGGAGGTTGTTCACTATCATTCATACTATCAGCTAAAAAATAATAATAATAATCAGTATCATGACAGTTGCAATATGTATACATTCATTTGTTCAATAATTTCAGAAAAATTTTTTAGAACCGGAGGTTTTCTTCAAAGTTGTTTGTTATTGCTAAGGTTTCGCGAGTTTATGGTGACACCTAGATAACCGCTAACGAACGTAAGACCAGAGACACAGTAACAGAAAGCTAAGCTATTCCGCAGCGCCCCAGCCCAGCTAACTAGAGTAAGAAGTCCAAAGATGGCAAGAAGCGTTTATTCCACAGGCAGCCTGTCAGACGACGACATCACACAACTCATGCGTATATATACAAAAATAGAGAGCGTCCTTGGAATGTTACAAATAGCGTACTAAAATAAACAACAAACCAATAAGATTTAGCGTCTTACCAAGTGGGAAACACGAACTGAAGGTGAGAAGGGGAATTTATGGCGCGAAAACAGGAAATTCAAATTTACATAATAAAATCACAAAAATAACACGTTTGCCAAGTGAGTTTTGGGGATCTAACATCCCCAACAGTTATAAACATGAAAAATTGAACGTCTATATTTTTATCATTAAATAATTTGCACTGAAATAGTTACAAGTATTGCTTGGGTTGGATTGTGAATGGCTATCGAAATCCATGACTTACGTTTCGTTTTATGTGGAACTCGTTAACTGAAAGCACCTGCATTCTAGTATTAATGTTCATACTGGAATTGGAACTCAGTTCATTTCGTTACATACACCACTGCATTCACTACTAGTCTACCGAATACAAACAGCCATGATCTTTTTGTAATGGGTATTTATACATAATTAGAATTTATTTTAATCTTCCCGTTGATTTTCATGAACTGAAAATGATCACTCTCTGTTAAAATATAAGAGCATTCTGAGCGGACTGTCGCATTGTAAAGGTACGGCTGACTGGACTAAGTAGTCTGGTGGTGAACATAGTGACTTTTTTTACCATATGAACTGGGTTTGAATTCCAGTGGGAACATTAACACTGGGATATAGTTCCATCCAGCTGACAAGTCTTACATGGGACAAAACGAGTATATTGTATTTCGCTTGTCAGTCACAATCCAACTTATACACTGTTTGTGAACTATCGCTATATCAAAGGAATCCGCTCACGATGTACATATGGGAACAGAAACTGGTCAATTTCAACCCACGACAAATCAATAGAAAAATTCACGTACATTCTAATGAAGATAATAAACTTTATTGGATTGAAAAGAGATGTTTAAAGAAGGTTAAATGGGTACTGTTACAAACTAAACGGTCTCTTTTATCTTAAGTGGCAGTTTGTATATTTGTATGCAATTGTATTTTTGCTTGTCGATGATACTAACTGAAATATTAATTCAAGGTATTCCTCTTAAGTTGAAATTATACAAATGGAGAATGATTAACTACATTTTTAAACAATAGCCTTATAAATTGAAGTGTACATGATAAAAAACTTAATGACCTTCTAAATTCATTTGCTTAGTGGATAATAGATTGAGCGTTTAAAGTGTACTGGTTTCAAATACTAGTGTGATTGGTAACACTATGATATAGACAATAAGTCACATATACATCGAAACATAAACCGCGGATTACGCTTTTGCTATAATCCAACATTTTTGAAAGTTCACGTGCTTAATTCTATGTAGGATTTATCTCATGCAAATAGACTTCGTCAGCTGTAAGTCATAATATAAGAATAGTTAGGCTAATCATTGGTATATATGTGGATTACAACTAGTTCATTTACTCAAATTTAACTGCAATCAACACGAGTATATAGTCAGTTGTATTTCATTATGTCCACATACATACTGAAATATATTTACGTAATGCTATTGTGTACTTGATTAAATCAACACTTTATATTCGCTATTTGCTATTCCTGTAGGCATTAGAATCACTCTTAGAATAATCACATAATGACAGTTACGGTGTTCCAGATAATTGAAATTACAGTTTAATAGAAATCTAAGTCTGAAGTTACCTATTAATAATAACATGTTATTACTTTTCTCTATGAATGTTGTACTGTTAACTCTTTTTAATACTACTAACAAACAATTAAATGACAATAATTAAGTTAAAAAATGTGCATATAATAACGTTTGGATTCAATCTCTAGTGTGATTGTATGTGAACACTGATGGAAAGTTACATACTATAAGCAATTAACTTTCCATTACCTTTTGATTTTCAATGGTTGATTAGGTTAAGTCTATTTGTATAGTAAACTTCAAAGTAAACATGTTTTCATAAACCTTCTATGCTGCTAAAGTTCGTACAGTTAATCAAAACTATTCGTGTTAACTCATCAAATTGTAGTTGACATTTGAACTAATTAATGTATTCAAATTGATTTCCCTTTCATTCAAGAATCATTCAACAATACATTTTTACAACATTTATCATATCATTTCATCTACCCAATGACTAAAAATAAATGAAAACTATTATGAATATCTAGAATAGGCTTATATCTTGCCGTTGATTTGTAATGGACTGAAACTGATCAGCCTCTGTTGCCATATGTGCATCCTGAACGGATTACTTCTATATAGCGGTAGTACACAAGTTATATTTAAGTTGGATTGTGACTGACAAGTGGAATCCAGGAAGCTAGTTTCGTCCCATTTGGGACTCATCGGTTGGATGTACCTGCATTCCAATGTTGATGTTCACAGTAGGATTTGAATTCAGTCCACATTAACCTATTGGTGAACTCTGTGGCGTTTGGCAAGAAGCGGATATTATAACTTAAGGATATTAATTTAAAGATTAGTGAAAGCCTATTGGTGCGCTGATATACAGCATTGTTTTAACCTGTTATAATAATAAAGCAGTACGAATATTACTATAAATAAACAATTCCGAAATGATTCATGAACTTTCCCATATTAATAATTGGTTCACTGGTTGGAAAGTCAGAATTCATTAGGTGGAGGTAACCGTTCATGTAACTAATGTGATATTGCATAACTTCTACGATGTCATTGTGACCTCTGAGGGATTTCATTCTATTTACTCTAATGAATGATTTCTTATAGAAGGCATAAATAATTTCAGGTATTTCTGAAGTCCGAATCCACAGAAGAGCTTGAAAAGTGACTAAAAACACCAATAATTATTCACCGAACCATGCATGGTATATTGAATATGCGATTTCATCCAAGATATAAAACTTGATAGTACAACCTTGATTCCTTTAATTATTTGAACAAGATCAAGATTTACAGAATAGAATGTACTCTTCTTATTTCAAGGATTCTGATCATCAACTGCAAACAGTTTAAAATTACAAAAGATTCTGTAGAATAAAATGTCTGACATACTTGAGATTGAGGTGAATGTTTTTGAAAAAAGTCATATTAATTAGAATGAAGATATAGTTGACATGTATTTATATGCCGTAAATGAATAGTAGATGCATGTGAATATAGTTAATAACAGTTAGGGGGGCGGGGAAGGGGAATTACGTAATCTTTATACAGTTAAGGAGGGAAAGTATAGCACAATCGTAACAAAATTGAAATAAATGATGGCATATTTATTCGATGAATTGTGAATGAAGATCATTTTTGACTTATAAACATCTAAATGACTGCGTAAGAGAAGATTATTATGTTAATCAGAGTAATGAGAAGCTGATCGTAAATATCTTTCTGTACATACAGATCAGGTTGAAAACGTTTGAAGGAGATTATCTCTGTAAAAGGCAGTAATAAGTGTGTTACTTGTCTGTTGGTAATTTTGAATGCTTCCAAATAGTTTGCACTGTGTTCACTGTCAAAAGGTGTCTAGAGTTTTCCCTTGTGATGACTTAAATATCTGTCAGACATAGATTTCTGGGGAAGTACTAAATGCTTAATAGACTGAAAATAAATTTCTCAGAAGATTAAGGAAATTTATTGATGTATTTATTCTTTCAGAAGAGATTTTATGAGTTTAATCTCAAGTAATTTGAATATGCTCTGTTGTAACTCCTGTACAAAGTTCGAAAACCTACTTTGATAAATTACGTTTACATCATCGATGATTCCATGGGATACAGGTAACAAGGATTTCAAGGTTGAAAAAATTTGTTGCAGGACTGGATTTATGGCTTCCTAATAAGAAGTAGTTTCTTTTGAGTTGGTGGAAGTTTGCTTAACCAAGCTATTTAAAACCTAGATGACATTTTGTTCGCAGACATTTCTCGTTAAACTGTAGTGAATTCATATGATATTCTACAGAGCAAAATTATTAATTAATGCAGTGACTTTATTAACTTTGCAGAGAGAAGTACTTTCAGTAAGTCTAGGCATAAAATGACATTGAATTTTTGCTTGGTTTAGTATGATGTACATCTGGAACTTAAAACAGCTGTCAGCCACCATTGAAGTCAGAATTTTCAATAAAAACGTCAAGGTATTTATATTATATAGAGCCGGAACTTACACAGTGGATCACGAAAAATATCATTCTAAAGGTACAGGTATTTAGGAACAGTTGTTTACATAAGGTACTCCGGATTCGTTGGTTAGATACCATCAACAACAACCCACAATGACAACGAACAAACCAACCAATTTCTGTATTTGGAAGAAATTAGGAAACTAGGCTGAAGGTTAGTGGAACAGATATTGAGGAAATCATGAAGCCGCGACACAAGACAAGCTCAAACTTGGAATCCTCAATGTCAAAAAAAGGAGGAAGATTAACGAACATTTGCGTCGGGAGTTAGAGGAAAGCACGAAAAGAATCAACAGCACTTATTAAGAAATGGAAAGACGAGCACTGGATAGAGTTGACTGGAGAATATTGGTTAGCAGCTTATACCATCACTAGGGTTAACAGTCATTGGCTGACTTCATGTAATCAATAAGCCAATAGTAATCATGTAAAATCCGAAAAAGGAGTTGTCCTAAATTTAATTATTTCGTCTATGCAGTATACTTCCAACATATGTTTGAAAAGTAAATTCACATATTCTTTGTTGCTTACTATCTACTTCAAAAACAAACAAATCAAATATTGAATTCGTCACAGACTGAGGTTGTCAGAGTACTACTGAGAATCAGAGAGCACTGGACAGCTGTTTCGTTCCAGTGTGTAAATCATCAGTAACATGTTCCCCGAATTCTGCCCTAATGGGTTCAGGTTGGAAATCATTTAACATTCTGCACTAGCGGACTAGCATCTAACTATAGAATCACAGTTTCCATCGATTTCTATATATAGCTCATTGATCATCGATTACAATTGATGATAACTGTTTCACCTCCGACAAGCGTGAGCTACACCACTGACAAATAGATGGAAGTAAGAATTTCGCAATTGAATACCGGCCATATGATGCAGAGAGTTAAAAGTTTGCCAACATGAAGTTCTTGAGGCGAGATTTAAGGTGTGCACAATTGGAGAGTTCTATACTAGAACAAAACAACCCATTCCAATACTTCCTACTTTTCAATAATATCCTACTTACATCATTCTGTAATGAATTCAATCTACTGAAAAACATATCAATCTTCACAAACTAACTTAATTCAATTTAAATATTCATAAAAATTTTGTTTAACTATTCAAATCAACTTACGTTTAAGTATATACTTTTGACAATCATTATCACAATATGTAACATTTGTCAATAATGTTGGTGAAGTTGATAAATTGTCATTTTTTAATGAATTAATTGATTGTTCTGATGTAAAGTCATTAGATACAATATTTGGTAAATTTTTTGTATATCTATTATGTAATTGAATAAATGGTAAATTTTCTTGTTGATTATCAGTATTAAATGTGAATATATTGTAGGGATTAAAAGATTTTGGCATTAATGTAACATTATCATAGCAATTATCATTAACTTTATGTAATGATTTTAAATTAGTTGATTTTAAGAAATTTATTAAATTAGATAATTTATTATTTGTATTCATTGATTCATATAATTGAGGAATAGAAGAATGTAATGAACAAAAAGATGATGATGATGATGATGATGATGACGAAGACGACGAAGACGAAGATGAAGAATGTGTTTCAGTTAATAAATTAGACGTTGTCAATGTTTTACTCAAATGTAATGATTGATTAATTGTAATTTGATTATTATGTAATGAACATTGAATAGTTTGACCATCTAATGTATATGTATCACCATATTTTAATAAACGACCACATGTATGACATATGAAACATGATTCATGATATAAAATATCATAATTAATTTGAAAAATTAAATCATTCTTATTTAATCGGCCACCACATCGAAAACAAGAAGAAAGTCTAAAGAGAAATAATAAACATAAAAAGAAAGAAAAATATTAAATATATTAATAATAATAATAATAACATTATGAAATTGTTTAAATTCATGGAATACTTGTTATGTAATCCTATTTAAATAACCAAATGAAAACAATCAAAAGCTTCTTTGTTCTTGTATAAGCTATGTGATATAACTTAATTAGTAATACGAATACGTAGGAGAAACATCACGGCAATTGAATGTAAGGATGAAGGAACATCTACTTTGTTCGAAGTATATCTCTAAATCCTCTAACGATATACGGAAACTTGAAAATAAGTCGGCAATAACATTACATTCAGTAGAATCAGAGCACAGTATCAATTTTGATGGAATTAATATTCTTCAAAATGGTTTTAATTCCTACGAAGAAAAGTTAACATCTGAAGCCCTACACATATTGGCAAATCCGAATAATATAAACCGATGAGATAGAGTACTGTTAGCTGCACCATGGTAACTAATGATTAAAAAATGAATTCGAACATCTACTACTCCAACATCCAACGCATTACATTTATTTATTAATTGATTGATTCTGTTTAGAATTATTTATTCTAATTACACAATTCAAAGTGTAGCCATTTGCAAATATACACCCATCATTTGGCCCATATTCATCATTACATTGATTTGCTCCAATTATGATTTGACAGTAAGCACATCTTCAGATTGTTTATACCTCATCGTGAACAGTATATGTGTACAAATTATTGTAACATGAAACTATACACGAAGTGCATACCTTCCTTCATCCACAACAATTCCAATGTTATCATTTAATTTCGATTGTGACTGGCAAGTGGAATCCAGGACGCGAGTTTCGTTCTATTCGGGACTCGTCGGCTGGATGCACTTGTATCCCAATGTTGATATTCACAGTGGGATTCGAACTTACTCCGTTTCGTGTCAAACGCCACCGCGTTCACCACTAGACTGCTGAGTCCAGACTGTCATACTTGTGCAATGGGCAAATTCCAATATTACTTCACTTACAATGACTCATATTACAATTTCATACCCTCTATACGATTGGATATTCGTAATCAATTTGACTGCTTATTTACATTTATATGAGACAATTTTTTACTTTGGCTATTTTCCTGAAGAACCTCGGTCCAGCATACCAGGCGAAACGTTGGAATTTTTTTAAATTTCATCCGTTGAGATTATTTACAAATATATTCTATTCATATGTCTTAATTACACTCAGCGCCCAAGTTTTGTAAATATTTTCGTTCTTTTTTGGACGAAACTACCTATAAAATTAATAGTTTCAGGTTTAGTTAATTTGTTCATAAAGCTTAAATAATTTATGTTCAACTCCTTGTAGAACTGTAGTAATACATCGATGAAAGGTTTCATTCTAAGAAGAAATAGATCTTTAATGTCTTTTAATTTTTAATGATTGTTTAACTTAGATTGGATAATGATGTGAAACTGCTTACAGTTTAAGAGTTTCCGCCATGACAAATGAATGAAAACAAGACTATGTCTCATTAAACAGTTAAATTTTCTACGAATTGATTTTAAAGTCATACAATCATCAATATATACAATTAGCTGTAGATTTATAATCAAAAAGCACTTCTTAGTGACAATAAACAAGTGAACATAGCAACAACGACAAAAATACTGCTAATATATAATTAGGACATATTTGGATTCTGCCGTTGATATTTCATGGACTGAAACTGGTTAGTCTCTGTTGCTAAATGTGCATCCTGAGGTGATTGCCTCGACAAAGCGAATGATCACAAATATTGTTTAAGTTCGATAATGACTGGCAAGGGAAATGTATTAGGCTCGTTCCATCCTATTTGGGACTCATCAGTTGAATAAAACTGGATCTGTGTTGATGTTCACACAGGGATTCAAACTCAGTTCGTTTCGTGTCAAACGGCACTGCGTTTACCACTAGGCTACTGATGATGCACTTATAGAAACAGTCATTTTCAGTCCATGACAAATCGACAGGAAGATTTGAATACATTTTAATTATTTACATACTCGTTGCACAAGTACGACTGTCTGGACTCAGTAGTCTGGTGCTGAACGTGGTGGCCTTTGTCACGAAATGAAGTGAGTTTCAATCCCGGTATGAACATTAACACTGGAATATAGGTACACTCAAATAGGACGAAACAGGTATCCTGAATTTCGCTTTGCATTTCCAATCCAACTTCAACTACTTATACTATTCAATGGAGAAGTGAGCTACATTAATTTACGAAACGTTAGAAATTCTAATTTCTACTGTTTAGATTATCGCGAATACGCTACATCATTCCATAAACTGGAAATGTGATTTCATGCGGTTACTTCCTTCTCATGTGTTTTAGTAAGTTGGGAACAATAAATGTAGAAGAACAGTTCATAAATTCATTTTATTTTGTCGTTTCTAATCAACTGTATACAACTTAGATTGTATTTTAATCATCAATATATATAAGGGATTTACAGACTTTAGATCAGAATAACTTGGCGAATTCTAACTTGATATGTCGACATGAATTATTTAGAAGAACACAACACAGTTACCCACTATCGGTAGTGAATAAGCCATCAGCAACTTTCAAAATGGTTAATAACTTGACAAATACAAATGTCTTACGCTATCCTGAGGCTATTGTCACTGAACCATTCAAATTAAATTCATGTGTTCAAAATTAATTTGTAGGAAACCTTTCACTGCTCTCATAACTTTATTTTGTTAAAATTTGGTTGCGCAACATCTTTTGATGATAATTTCTAATCCTTTTCTTTGATCTGAGTTTTACTCAGTTCATAATTACATGACCTAAATTACTTATCTTCTGGATTTTGTATCCAGGCTTCTCTTTCTTAGTTTTATTCACTAAAATTTTCTTATAGCCGGTCTGTAAATAAGCAACTGTATCAATGATGCTTTAATTCTTGAACAATTGGACTTTAATCAACTCATATCTACATACCCATAACCGTTTTATCACCTAATGATTATAATTCAATCTTGGTTGAATGTAGCTGATGAGAAACGATGAAATAAAGTGAATTCATGAACTATTCAGGTATGTTTGTTGTTTTTGCCTAACTAAAAATGTATTCGTTAAGATGTTGAGGATTCATTAAAGTGTCAAATTAGATGAACATTAATAACTGAGGAAAGTAAGCTATTAAGTGCCATAATGATTTCTTTTTAGAACTGAAATACTATATAGTTGAATTGAGGTGATGTTGTGGAGATAGATTTTTATTGTGTCTAGTTGATTATGTTCGTCATAGATTGATATCTATTCAACTTTAATAGTCAACTGATCAGTAACTAACTTCAAGATGTTCCTATTGTTCTACTGAGAAGTCATAACTTGTGGATTTCAGACTTCTTAGGAGTGAGTCAATCATTACCCATGACTTTGAAAGATCATCACACTATATCATAAACTGATGAGAGTGAGAATTCTACCATTAGAGGCCGATCCAGTGGTTCAATTTGTAAAGTATTTGGAGTAAGACTTAACGGCAGTGAGTTCGATTTTCTGATGGGGTCGACGGGGGTGCACACTGTTAAGAAGTCCCATAATAGGAAGAAACAGTTGTCTAGTGCCCTACTGGATTTCATAAGTGCCCAACCAATATCATTCTGCGGTAAATAAAGTCAACTGAAATGAAGTGTTTCCAAAAGTGGTTATGTAAACAAAAGTGATAATAAATCGGTTCGGGATAAAGGGTCAAAAATAAAACGAGAGTCATGGATAGTCATAACTTTTAGTAAAAATGAATTAACAGTTTCGATGTTGTAAACAAAGGATTAATCATGTTAAGGAGAACGTTGTTTCGAAATGGATATCTTCCAAGATTTCTTGATAAGAATATAAAAGCGACAATCTAAAGTATTATTGGTCTCCAAACCAGTAGATATCGACTAACTAGTAACAAACTTGATATTTTAAAGAAAATAATTTCCAACTCTCTAAACAGAACATTTTATGCGGCAACTTTAAGATTTGCATTCTCAGGTTGACCGATGATTGGTAAAATGTAAAGGACGAGCTCTAAAATTTAATGACTATTACATGAGTTTATCAGTTCACTTGATCTTGTAGAGCTTGTTATATATCTGTTGTTTGATTTGTGTAATAACTGAAAATAATCAAAAGTATTATCTCGTATTAGGATATCCTTATCAAGATCCGACGTGATATGATTAAGCCTTAATTAAGTCTTGAGGAGTCAAAAATTTTACTTTTACACAGATGGATGCTACAAATACGTTATTTACATGTATTATCTGTAACCGTTGAAAAAGTAAGAATTGTTCCATAAGAAGCTCGGTAACTTGAAAGTCTTGTAAACCTATGTCATTTGATTAAAAATGACTCATTAGTAATGAATTCCTTACTATACATCTATCGAAACCAGAATGGTGCATTCGAAAGATATTGATTTGACTCTTCACCTTACCTTGAGGGTATACTTTCAACTTCGTGAATAACCGCAGTTACTGCAGATATTTACATTTTTAGTTGAAGAGTGGCTTTAAAATCACAACGTCACTAGTTAGGACGTCTCAGGTTAGTTCTGTAGTATGGTTGCACAAACAGTTTTTATATATACTGAAAATGAATTATTTAATTAGGAATTCTGCTAAGTATTTAGTCACTGATCATATTTCATTTAGAATTATGAAACATTAGCTTTATGACTTTCAAGGATAAACTTTATATTTGATGTTACAAACTGATCTAAGTTAGGCAACCACTGAAAAATAGGAAGTGGACAGGCTCTTTAGTTCTAGTATTGGACTCCTAAGCAGTGTACATCTATGGTGGCACTAAGGAATTCAGTCCACAACATTCAGGCTTAGCGGCAACGCTTAAATGTTGGACCACTAAGCTGACTGACTTCCGATGGTTGATATTTTTGGCTTTTCAATTTGATATACATTTACACGACCTCATCCGTTGCTACCAGTTGATAACTACCTCATACCCAGCATAGATAAACTCCACATGTTAAGTTACGGAGTCCTAGTGAGAAAACGTGACCAGTGGAGTTCAACCATGTCAGGTTTAACAATCCCCAACAACACGTAATTTCAATAAACTTTATAATCAGTTACTCATTTTAAAATCACCATTACTCAGTAAAGACTTCAAGATTTATGAATAAAAATTTTGAATATTACAAGCTCAATGACAATTATGTAGATTATGTAAACTGTCCGTCAGGAATCATAGAAGAGAAGGGAAATTTATTTACTAAACATTCTGATATGGTTGATATGCAAAACAAGCATTATAGTGGTGAAATATTTGTTAGTAGGCCTTGAAACTGACACTCTCCTAAACTTATGGTGGTAAGAAGACAGTAAAAACATTTAAAAGAAGGACTTACGTTAAGTATTTTGAGCAGATATTCGGAAAAGCATAAAATTCTACAATTGTAATTTCTGGATACCTCTTAAACAAGTGACATAATGCGAACATTTCTGATGCATTCAACATTATCAACAGATAATCACTTCCTTCACTACTGCGTTTGATAGAGACAATAACTATCAAACATTTCCAACTTAACGTTTGTTTAGAAAGACAACATGATTTCTTTTTCTTTATCATGGTAAATATAAAACAGTTATTCTTTCCTACGTAATCATTTGTGTAGTTTACAAGTTAAAATTGGTTTAGTTCAAACTTGTATTGGGTAATTACATCATCATATATTGCAAATTGGATACGATTATGTAATCAGTTTTCTCCTATTAACTATAATCTCACCCTATCTGCCCTAAATCTTTGTATCATTTAGATACACTTGAAACGTGACTACGTTTTATTATCATATTATGTATTCTATCCTATTGAGTAATGCCTTCATTTTTGTTTCAAACATCCATCTCGACCTCACTATATAATTTTTAGGAAACATTTAACTCCAAATATCATATTCTTTATAATTTTAAGCTGCTTTAAATTGACAAGAAGGTTTGAAATAGATGAATGACTGCATTCTATTACTGTTTTATTCCAAACTAATTAAATTCTGATTAGCTTGTATGACATAACTTCAGTCTTGAGTGAACTGATCACTCCAAATCACCTAACATCAAACTTGTTCCACCATGATATTTAACCATTTACACCTTCAACACATTGTAACTTGATTAACTTTCTTTAATAGTCCATTAGTTAATTAGTTTGTCATTAGTTAATTTATTTTGAAGGTACTTATATCTTCCGGTTGATTTGTTATGAACTGATATTGTTCAGTGTCTGTTGTCATTTGCGTATTATGGGTAGTTAGCCTCGAAACAGCTATATAGGGGTGCATCCAGCTGAAAAACTAAAAATAGTACGAAACGTTTGTCCTAGATTCCACTTGCCAACCACAATCCAACTTAACTCATAAGTTTATTTACTTTGTGCGAACTTTTAACGCGCTTTATTATAGCCTAACTTTTCTTATAAGGTATAGATTTGGCAGAACTCAATATGAAAGTCAGTACTGAATAATATGAATGTCATATTAGTATTACACTAACAAATTATTCAAGTGGTACATTTATATAAAAGGTCATAATCAAGGTAACTGCTAAATGAAAATAAGTATTTAATTTAGTTACAAATGCTATCAGGATATTCCATGGTAATGGGGTTTCCGCAGGAAACTCTTCTTGACTTAGGTTTCGTGCTAGATGAAACTTTCCAAGAAAGAGTGCTTGAAATATCTAAGGAAATGATACTTCCTGGATCATTTGGAGGTGTATCACCCATCCATACCAATGGATTACTTAAACTGAGATTGATTGTTTATATGGCTAATATATTTGCATAGTGATGTACGTTATGTTTGTCAAGTCGTTTAATAGTGATGGAATTTTTTGCCGATTTCCTCAATTAGCATCAAAAACAATGCGTATAAGATGTTAAGTTACTTAAACTAGTGGTTACATTGGAGCCTTATATATTGAATTCGATCAATCCAAAAGACTAGATAAACATGATATTAGTTACTACTCAGTAAATATTGATTGATCCCGTACTCAGTTACAATTTCCATGAGCCCCACCTCCATCCTTAAATATTTCTGAGTTTAGAATGTCATTCAGATTGTAACAACACCACAGAGCTTGCACAATAAATATAATGAATGAACCATTAATTAATTTAACTTCTTTACTCCCGCATCTACATGACTAATATTTCCATTTTATTATTTCATTATTCTCTGTCCACTCCAAAGCCTTTTAAATGAATTCTAATAAGAATAAGAGCTTCAAAATAGATTGAACCATTTGACAAGTAATGAACTCAAAAAATGGTCTCTACCACTTCATTTGCAGCTTATGTTATATATATATATATATATATATATATATATATATATATATATATATATATATATATATAGTGAGAGAGAGAGAGAGAGAGACTCATATTTCATCAGTGCCGTGGTTCAATAAATAGGAATTCGATCTCTGATTGTTTTGTCAATAATAAGTAGTATGAAGGTATGATGGGGCAAATTATCACGTTTCTAAGTGTCCCAATATATCATCATAAGTCGAACATTAACCTCACCTCCGCACTCTTTGACATAAAAAGAAACATCAACTTATATTTGATCTACCTAGTTTTTGATCTAAAGCATCAATTATTTTATGAAATAAACTAAACTTTTTGAGCACATGAAATGTAGTATGTTTAGTTTGTGGTTTAAAGGAGAAAATAGGACATATATTTCACGTTGTTAGATATTCATTAACTACCTATGCCTGGATCCAAATGTCGACATTATCGCTGAGGAGTAAACCCAGTATCTAAATTTCAGAGCGTATGGTGTAGATGTTACAGAGTTTAAATTTTAATGTGAATATCGATACTCGAACGCAAATACAAGTCTCAAAAACGATAAAACTGAGACCCTAGATTCTGTCACTAGTCATAATTAAGAAATATAGTAAAGACATATAACTAGTAGTAATAACACGGTGGTTTAATCCTGATTCACATATGATAACAAATACTGATCATTTACGGTGTTGAACATGAATAACCATAAACTATTAGCCCTTAATAATTTATGAACTCTGATTTCGTACATTGATTAAAACTATATCGTTTTTGTTGATCATGATCCTAATTAAGAGCCAAAAAGCTCGTAAAATATTGATAAACATTCCGAGATATTTGAAAAGCACAATTATTTGGAACTGAACATTCTTGAAAGATCCTAATATGTTGTTAGAAAGGAAGTTATTGGTTTTCAATTAATTAAGAAACAAATAATAAAAATAAAATGAAGTTAGTTTCATTCAATGTATTCCCTTTTAGATTGTATCTTTGAGTTCATAATTAAACAATAACGTTTGAGTTGAATTGTGACTGGCAAGTGAAATCCAGGACTCGCGTTTCATCTTATTTCTGACTCGTTACTTGGATGTACCTGCATTCCAGTGTTGATCCTCATATCGGGATTCGAACTCAATTGGTTCGGTGCCAACGGAAGATTAAACCATGTCTTAATTATATATACATACCCATCGCACAAATATGACTGTTTGGAATCAGTAGTCTAGTGGTGAACATAGTGACGTTTCTCACCATATGAACTAGGTTTGAATCCTGGTGTACAGATTATCACTGAAACAGAGGTACATTCAACTAATGAGTCCCACATAGGACGAAACGAGCTTATTGTATTCCACTCGCCAGTCATAATCCAACTTGAACAATGCTTGTGTACTATCACTATATCAAGGGAATCCGCTCAAGATGCACATATAGTAACAGAGGTTAATTAATTTCAATCCATGAAAAATCAACGTGAAGATCCAAACATATTCTAATTTTAAATAACAATGGTTTAAACTAAGTTATATCTTTTGTTGAGCTAAATATGTTAAGAATAAACTTAACAGATCATGCGTTTACTGAAAGTATGATAGCTGTATTTCATTACAATATTCATTTATTTTCTTTGTTATCTATCCTCATGAAATTGAATTTAAAACTAGTTGAAAATCTCAATTCACGAATGTTATGTTTATGAAAACTGACTTAGAATCTTATTTAGGAAAGAAGGTTGAAACTGTGCTTGAAAAGTGTCATTAAACAAAGTTAATTAGGAAGTAGTTACTAATGTCATATGTGCATTTTCTATAGTGTCGACCAAAGTTTCAGTGTAGTTATTAGCATAAACAAAAATGGCCACCTCATCCACTATGTCGGAATGTAAGTTGGTTGAAAGCAGTAGCAGAAATTAAATGGCTGATGTTGCATCATATTTATCACTTGTAAACAAGACACAGTGTCCTTCGTGATTCGAACAAGAGTCACTAAGTCGCATAATATGACACGTTTCCACAGAGCTGTTGACTGTATTATGTGATAAATAAATTCCCAAAATGCTATATTATTTAACATTATAGTCACAGTTGTCATATATAATATTCCAATCTAAGTATATGATTATTGTTTGGGAACTTAATGAGACCACTAAAATGATGAAGTGATTTTGTAAAGAATATTATTTATCAGTGTTGTAACCTATTAGTTTGGTAGATTTTGATTTACTATTTTAGATCATGACTTATCATAAAAAACAACAATCATTCATATTATGTACCTTAATTTATGTCACTGAATATGCATGACAGTATGATTTCTATCAACGATGTCATTCTTGAAGGAATGTCTGTTGAAAATAATAAACCTCTATGTATTAATCAATAATCGAAATTCTATATTGAATGATAATAGGCCTTAAAAAATTATTGTTGGTAAATAGTAACCTAGTTTTTTAACGTATATTTTATAGATCAAAGAGTATATAAATTTACATGTACTGTTTATTGTAGAACAAAATCTTCCAAACTATTCTGATTTCTCTGAGATTAGTTATTAATTAAAACATGAAGCGAATAAAGTGAAATTCACTTTGGCATTACTAACTGATGCCAAGTTACTTTAGCTACCCAATATATTACTTAAAATCTTTTAGCTATGGAACATTATAGAAATATCTTTAACATTCAACCCATCATACATATTGCCTAATTCTGTTTATAAAATGAAATGTAGTTTTTCGTTGGTTTTTCTTTTTTAATGTGCAGTAATTCTGGTAACTAAGATGTGTGTATGTGTGTGTGAAGGGAGGAGGTTTTTCTAAAACAACTGAGATGTAACAAGTTTAAAATAATTCTTACATGTTAAAAATGAATTAAATAGATTGTTATGAAATATTCACATTGAGAGTGATCCCCCCCCCCCGAACTTGTCTAGATTTGTATTCTTTCGTAAACAAAGTAGTAGAGAAGAGATCATGTATAGGTACTTATGAGTTCAGAACATTTAAGTTTCCATTTAGAAAATTTTTATCTCTCAGTTATTATCTTAGAAAACAGTACTTCAATATGTTAACTTTAGTAGTGCAATATAATATCCGCGACGAGCGCTTAACCATTGGACCACTGAGCCGGCTTCTAATGGTTGATATTTCTAATTCAGTCAATTCGTGTTACGTTTTGCGCGACCTCATCCATTGTCATCGGTGAGTTACTGTCTCACACCCGACACGATTGAACTCCACCGGTCACGTCTTCACACTAGAACTCCAGGAATTACCTCAAGGAGCTAGTCACTAGTGAGCTGACAATTAGTTACATTTAAGGGGTTGTTGTGGAGATAGCATTAATAAATTAACTATCTCCACAACAACCCCTTAAATGTAATCAATATAATATTCATTATTTTGAGTGAAGTCGAACATGAGACAAACAGTAACGTAGAAAGTGGATGATAATCACATGATTTCGAAGTTTCACTGAATTTCTAAATGTAAACTAATGTACATCAACCCAGTGATCTGCGCGTTAACCACTAATTATGAAGCTGAAAATCACAAATACAATTCCTTATGGATCGTAAGTGTGCATTATTGAAATTTTCTATACTGGGATGTAATAATTGTTTAGTGTTTTTTTGTTTCTTCACGGTTGTCTGATTACAGTCAGTCTATACTGTAAATCTAATATCTTAAACAATCTTAATAACTTTTTATCATAAAAAATCACAGCCCAACTAACTCTACGTATCACTGAGATCCCAAGCCTTCAGCATACATTTTGAATAAATTCATACCTATATACTACATTTTAAGTCATCCCGGCTTTAAATGATCACCTGACTAACTTATATCTTACTAACACCAGTGCAATTAGACAGACAATCAGTATAAATTTTAACCTTTTCCTTTAATTATCATGTTTTATTGTCAATCACGAATTATTCTGGTGAGCATTCTATGATCATACAACATAGTAGCATTGATGTAAATCGTACATTCTAACACATATTACCTCTACCTAACTACAGTATACGTAAATATTGCACTTGTGACATAATTAAACTTCATTAGAACACTAGGGATTATCTGCTGGAAAATTGCCACAAACCACCGTATCTATGACATAAAAATCATTATTCAAAACTTCCTTCGTACCAACAATCAAAATCTACTATCTTCTATATACTTTATGATGTAATAGAAATATTTATTTGAATGAAAACAGTACTAGTACAGTTCACTAGATTCACTAGTTCTACTTGTTTTTTTTTAATTTTTTTTTGTCTCTTCATTCAAACAAAACTATATTTCATTATCTTGATTTAAGTAAATCTACCTTACTATACTATCTACACTTACATCTACATACCTGCAATAATTTTTATTATTTATGAATTAAACGGAGGTGGGGAGAGGGAGAAAAAAGTTTGGAAATAAATTTAAAAATAACGAAAACAGTCTAAGAAAGTAAATAATTTATGACTTTTCATGCTGTGATTGTAACCACACTAGGACATGAAAACAAAAAAAATGCATAAGCATATATCGGTGCCATCTTCAAAAAGAGTCTAGACTACCATAGTAATGCATGTTTCTATCATTCTATTCTAAAAAGAAAACAAAATGCTTAATGCTTTTATGACTATTTTGTTTAGAATACAAAGTGAAGTAAGAAGATAATATTTTTGTCTATTTATTCATCATCATTTGATGAAATACAAGATACCAATGGATTGTTTAGTGAATGCCTTTATTTCTGCTTGTGTTGTTTAATTCACTGATTTATTTAATTGATAAGTATAATTCTATTGGTTAGTTTTATGTAGACATTTCCCATAGATGTAATTTTTTTATTAAATTAAATTTCATCATATTTTTTTTAGTTATTAGTAGTATCTATGCCTTTTATTATTAGTAGTAGTATTACTAGTAGTAACTTACTATATTTCTACTAACTTTACTTTTGTCCTGGTTTCTTTTTTTTTTTATTTTTTATTTTGTACCCACCCCCATACCCAAGAAAAAATAAAAGTTTATTTTTCTGTAAAATTTAAGATTTTTGGTCATGATATTTATTGTGTTTTCGTCTAATTTCGACTATTAGATAGAAAAACAACTATTTGATTTGAAGAAAATTCTCTAACTAATATTTTATGTGTGTATGTGTGTATATTCACTTCATTGCACTATCGATTCTGTCACCGCTACCACCACCACCGTCACCACTGCCACCAACTAGATATTCCCCACTGATATTATTGCTACCACAAAATTCTCAGTGTTTTTTTTCTTCTTACTTTTAAATGATAATCAGTTAGTTAATGTGCTTTTATTTTCTTGTAACTTATTGGTATTCGTTTACCTGTATTTTCATTGTCTTAATAGTTGTATTCTGAGGTTGTTGACATGATGTAGTTACAATATTCTTAAAAAAAAAAAAGATTTCTTCCAGAAAATATACCCTATCGTGCTTCAACTGTCAAATATCCCTATATATCTATGTATGAAATTTGTATTTTGAACATGTTGTATACACCTGTAAGCTTAGATACACATTTATAGTATTGTATGTCATTTGGAACAGTGTAAAAACAAAAAATTTTCTGTGAAACTTTTATCATAGACATTTATGCATACATACAAACAAGTAGAAATACATTCTATGCATAAATGTTTAGATGGATACAGTTAGGTTACAGTATACTACATCATGAAATTATGCAGAATAATTAATGATTCATTAACTATATGATGCATAATTTTCACTGTTGATCAACTCTATGCAAATAAATACACTATATACTACTGTTCTAAATGACAATAATAAAGTTTATTAGTAATAGTTATTTTTTATTATTACTTCTATAGTGATATGATGTTAGTAAATTCTATTGTATTCATATAATTCTTTCTTCTTCATTTTCTCTCTGTTTTATTAATTTTTCAATAAATATGTTATTTACTAAAATTTTCTGGAATAAAACAAACTTGTTATTCGTAAGAAAAAACGAAGTAGGAAGAAAAAGAACTGAAAAGAAAAAAAAGTTGACAAATGAAATTCTACCTAGTTACATGGTTATTTGAATTTGGAACTAATTGAATTTATATGGTTGACATTATTCTATAGTGTATGCACTTTTGTGTATATGAATGTATATGATAGTGAATTGCTGTTTTGAGTATGTAAGTATGCATTTATCTAATTCTATTGTAGAAATGATAGAAAAGTGAACAGGTAGTGATTAGTAACAGAATGTAACTAATAGAAGAACACTATCCCAGATAATTATAGTGGTCATTTAGTTCTTCATTGATATTTTATTGTTTAGAAACATGATATTCCACTAGAATCTTATCATCTAAATCAATGTATAAATTAACCACAGAAAGTAAAATAAATTACCTGAAAAAAAAGTATAAAGAAACTAGTGAAAGATACAGTGATACAGGTAGGAGGTATGTGGTGTGATGATAGAAGAATGAAAAGTTAACAGAACAGTGGTTACTAACTGTTGACAGATTTAATAAAATATCAACCAAAATGGTTTTTAAGAATATAGGCATTTTAGTATTCATATTTATTCTATATTTATTTATGCTTATTTATCCAATATAGTTAGCCTATCAATAATACTTTTCAGGAATTTCGAATTCTCTTCTAACCGAAGGAAAATATATGTCAGTAGACAGGTTGTATATAAAGTTATTCATACTCTTACACTCGTCATTTCAGTGGTTTCATCGGCTGAATGTGTAATAATCAGCAATTAAAGTAAACACATTGAATTTTTTTGTTAAATCTATAGAATGATTAGAAGTTGGACTAGTTATTTTGGATGCATAGTTCTAGTATCATTATTTTTATTCTAAGGGTTTCAGCACTACATAAGAAGTGTATAAATACACCTTTGATAAGTTTCCCTTCACCCTATAGAGGACTGTAAAGGATAATTAAATCATGATTAAATGACTGATGATGAGATGTCTTATAATAACATCTTTACTGTAATACTATCATGCAATATTCTTGTACTGTCTTGGATATCTACATCTACCGGCCTATATCTCTTGCTTTATAGAAGGAGATGAGTTGATAGACAAACATGTAAAATATCAATGGCAAAACAATTATCCAACGAATTTCAAAACTTTCCCAAAACATTTATTTCTAGCCAGTCTTCAGTATCTTTTTTTATCATAAAATCCATCTGCTACCAATTTGTGACAGATACACACATCAAAATGTAAATCAATCTCCATAAAACCAACTTGATTTAGCAGTGAAGTGTCTGCTTAATAAACGATAATCTATAAAAATGAGTATAACCATCGTGATCCGAAATTCCATAGGCTATACGATTTACCTAAAATTACTAACTTAGAACTAATTCGTCCGATTCCCTATATGTCACAGTCACCATACTACAACACAAGAAAGATAGATCTTCGAGTTCGTCAACATTACAGACGATGTAAATGTAATTAACAAATGTATGATTGAATGATTTTCCTTTCACAGAAACCATTTATTTCACTTACAAGTACTCTGATAACAGTGTGATAAACATCGGGCTGTCAGCTTTGAGTCTACAAGAGTTGTCATTAAGATACACGTATAAAATTAATTTCATGCTTATTAATACAGTTGATAAACAAGAATTTAAATTGGTCATAGGATTATATCTAGGTTCCCTATTATCAGTCTGCTTCATGGTCAGTCTTTGGTCATCCACTGATAATTTCTCTTTTGTACACGTCGTATGCTAACGAGGCTTTTATTATCGGTGATAATTCAGTTAATTTGAACAATGTTCCAAATACATTGAACAATTCTCACTCATTAATCAAATTTTCTCAAGCAAATTAAAATGGACCAAACATTCATGTCTTGTATTTTAAGTTGTAATGAAAACCCGATATAACATTGTAAGGATCTATTAGCAAAAACAACCTACATAGAACAGTCAACCCCCAGTTATGAGAGTTCAGCGAGTTTGCTCACCTGATGTTAATGATGTAGAATTAACATTTTCGAATAAAAAAATCAATAACCAAAGATTCATTTTCACTACGATTTATTCAATAAAACACGAAACCAAAATCTTCTTATGACATTAAAATCTCTGAGCCCAAAACGATACATGACATGAATGTCGAAACAATAAGTAATCCATTTTTTACCATTTTAACCAAGAATAATAAAATTATCATTAAAAGTACATGCTTTACAGTAGCTCTGTGAAGTGCTTTCAAATTGACTCTTATTTGTTAATAATTCAATGAATAAATGCTTACAATTATTTACAGCTACTTCATTTATTTATTTGTCAGTTTAATGTATCCATCTTCATGGAAAATATTTGATGTTATTCATATTTGTTTGTCATGAACTTACCTATGTAGTACAAATTGGTATACGTTACAGATTTATATTGGTAGGATATCATCCGAAACCAGAGAGCACTGGGCAGCTGTTACGTTCCAATACGAGACTCACCAAGAATGTGCACTCTAGGATCCCGAACCACTAGGCCAGTCGGCATCTAATGGTAGAATTCTTACCTCCATCAATCTGTGATATATAGTGCAACGATCATCCATTATCATTGGTGATAACTGTCTCACTTTCGATAAGTCTGAACTCCATCAGTCACAACTTCTCACTAGATCTTCAAGAACATCCTGAAGTTAGTCACTAGTGAGTTGGTTGTTGGAATCGGGATGCAACTAGGAATTTTACCATCAGACTGGCCCTGTAATGGTGAGGGTTAGGTGTTTGTTAACCTGAAGCTTCTAGGGTGGAATCTATGGCGCGCACTGTTGAGGAGTCACATACTGGGAAGTAAAAGCCTAGCGATGCTCTTTGGTTATTATCTTTAACGTGTTCGGTCAACTAAAAATGCCAGTCTTTACAAATCATCTCAATTCAATTACATATCAGAATATTAAATGAAAAGTAAAAGATGAATGAGGCTAAAATAAAATTCTATTCCTCAATCATCTAGTAAGTGAATGAAGATATGATAGAGGATAGTGAAAACGTTTTGGGTAGCCTCAGTGATTTTACGCTTTCAGTTAAATAATTGATAGGAAAAACTTATTTTCCACTGAAAACTGTAATGAACATAGTAATCATTGTCTACTAATATGAATGTAAGTTGTGGTATTAGGAGTGGTGGGTTGAAATCAGTAGTTTGTATTGCTTAAATGACTATGAGTTAACACCATATTAATCTTTAACAAAATGCATGCCGACAGATCAGGTAAAAGCCAGGTTGTCGTGAATATAAAAGCCAAACAGTAGAACATAATACTTTATAGTAAAATGACATAAACTTTTATTGTAAAAGAGCTTGATCGTGGCAGACGTTTCTCCTTACAAAATTAAGAAAGTGAACCTCACAAGAATGTAATCAGTAAAATTCACTTTTACTGTCGTTACATTAATGACACTTTTATTATTGTCTATCGAGATGAAGTGCTAATGCATTTTAATCACATAAACTTCACAATCACTTGCACTTGTGAGAATAAATACAACATGAAACTGCATTTATTTGATACCGTATTAAAAAGATGAGAAGATGATTATTTAATTTGTATTGTAACTGGCAAGTGGAATCCAGGACGCGCGTTTCGTCCTTTTTATAAACAGAAGAGTATACACAAAGAATTCCAGCATACGTTAATAAGCTTAACTTTTGTATGTTTACAAAAGTTCCGTACAGAAGAAATCCTGTTAGATGTCTTAATATTAGAGCACAAAAGATCTGCTTAGAGGACATGATAAAGTAGAAATTAGAATTTAGCATGAATTAACTGACTGGAATATGTTACCTGAAAGCCTTTTTTAAATATACAAACGAATGTCGTAGATGTATAGAGTGCCTGCCTGTAAAACAACTCTTTTCATGAAACTACAGTGCAAGGGAGATGTTGCTAGCGATGTCCTTTATTAGAGACAGATAGGTGAGGGCGGTCGAAAGTAATTTTTACGCAGCTAAACTTTGATTATTAATTTCTAGTGGACCAAGAGTTCTTGCTAGAAAAACACGCCAACCAGTAAAAACCTTTATGACCATTGATTGAAGAGTTCTCATTAAGCGAAGGTCAGGTCACCTGGTTTTGTCCGCTCCAATTGCATACATCAATTCGCGTATTAATATACAGTAGTTACATTTGATTTACAGCCAGGCAACTTAACTAACGAATAGTTCGGTAAAGGTCAATCAAAGTATATACGCACACCAATTTTAGCTTGTTTAGTAGATGGTGGCTGTATAGTTTAGAAAACCAGATATTTAAAGAAATATACAGTATACAACCACAATTTCCTAATGGAACTCGTAAACGTTTATTACAAGCAGCAGAAGCCGTAGGGATTCGCACTAACAACCCTTGTTTGTGCTCAGAAGTAATTTATTACATCATGATGACATCAAAATGATATACATCATAATATCATTTAGCGTTTTGCAAATAAGAGTTTTATATTAGTGACAACTTCTTTGAAATAAGATTGAAGTAACTCAGTATTAGTCACTCAATTATTACTTAATTCTGTTAAGGTAGTAAAATGTAGGTTTGTAGATTGAACTTAAATAATTTTAAAAAATGGTACTTGTCTTGAAGAAAATGTACCTCATGCTAAATGTTGTTGCCATATACTCTTACATGTCCAAGTTAACCAATTTTATTTAACTTTACAACCTTCTTTTCAGTAGTAGCTGTTACTAACAACTTCCTAATAAAGGCTGTTTAAAACTAGCAGTTATATCACGGTCAGAATTTCACTATAAATGACACTTAATAAAATCATACCAATAAAATTCGGTCTACATTGAATATTTCACATTAAACCGTTAGTTACTAAATCGTACATATAAGTGTCATCGTGTGTACTTTCTGAGTTATCATTCGTGATGTATCGATAACAATCAATTGGAGATTATTGTTGGTAAGTACATTAGAGAAATGTCTGTTTGAAAGTATCTCCACTCATAATGTTGATAACATCACTTAAGACATAATAGACATACATATATACAGAGTTTATGTGTCACCATTACTGTCTATATTTATCTAAACATGAATAAAGAACTTATCCTCAGAAACTTTTCATCACTTATCTACTAATAAGTTAAACAATGCTTGTTTCTAATTTACAATGTTCTTTTGTGTTCAATTTCCCTTATTCACTGTACAATTTACACTTTTGTGTGTTTTTTTCATCTACCGATTATTACAGTGACTTTAAATACAAGTAAGCCTATTAACAATATTCAACAGTTAAATGCAATTGACAAGAAATCTTTGACTTTGTATTAATTGACATTAATGAAAAGGTATATCTCCAGTTTAGTGAAGTTTGATGCTTTTTTCGCCCACCACCCACCCACACAAACACCGTAGCATTCAATAGCTCGCAATCATTGTAGTAATCATTGAGTAATTAGGGGGTTCATTACCTTACAAATTAACTGTTTTTTATCTAGGGCTAATCTAAATGAAATCTTTCATGATGTTTAAGAACTATTTTACCTAATTCACAAAATCACAAAAACAAACTCCACATATATGAAACTCTTGTAACTCATCAATAATTTACTCAAACTTAATTAATGATCGAGTAAGCATCCAATATGGATTTCAATCTAAATATCATGGAACCTATACAATGATAGATTCAGTTAGAGGATTGATTATATTAGATAACTTGAATGAATTTAGACAGTTAGTTATCCATTCTAAACCTTAAACTATTGAAAACTTTAGCTTCTGATTGTTGGTAATCACATTAAACGTCAATTTTCTTAGCTTATAGTTACATTGAACAACATTAATTAATTACTCGCTTACCTTTTATAATGTTCACGACAGAAAATCATATCATTTTTAACAAAACATGTTTTCTCCCATTGAAGTGTAATACCACATTTATAACATCTTAAACAATTCAAATGCCAATATCTATTATCCATACATAAGAATAATTTATCTTGTATACCTTCATGACATGCAGTACAATATAAGTTCATTAATGGTTGATTAATTAAATGAAATGATTGTGATGATGTTATTCTTTCATATACTCCTTCCATAGATGACTCTATTGTTGGTAATTCTGATGATGTTGACGATGATGATAAAGACCAAAGTTGTTCTGTATAATCACATAAATTACGAAAATTTGATTTGGTAATTTGATTGGATAAATTTTTATATTGTAATGGTATAAGTTCATAATCATTATTTTTAGAGTTCTGATCATTTCGTTCGATTGATTTAATTATTTGATCACTTGGCATAGATACTAGTTGATTAGGATTCATTGAAGATTCTGTTTCATTTTTTAATGAATTCCATATTTCAGGATATAAATGTGTACACTACAAAGTAAAATTTAAGAAATTTTAGTATTTGCTTTTATTAACCACTTTTCGTTATGGACAATAACAACTCCCTATTGAAGAAATCAATCAAAAATAAACAATCCATAGGGAAATAAAAACAAATAAAGAAAATAAAACTTATGAAGGTTAAGCATTCGCCAATTTGAAAACCACCTAAAGCGGAAACTAAGGTGAATACTGTTGACGAATCTCATACTAAGACAAAACAGCTGTCCAATGTTCCTTGGTTATCAATGGTATCCAACTAACATCAATCTGTGACGAATTTTATCAATTAAAACTCAATATCAATCTCCACAAACCATCTTGATTTCGCCAATAAAATCAATCAAATATGAAGCAATTAGATTGAATTAATTCAACACTTATAAAATCATTGAAAATTTTACTTTTACATGAAGTAAGCACTAATAATGTAAATAAGTAATCAAATCAAAATTGAATAATTAAACTATCTAGTTACTTACAAGTCTTCATATCATACAATTGAACATTTTCATCATTTACAAATAACTATGCATAGATTTAAATACATCAATAAGACTATTGTGATGTTTGACTTTAACAGTATAACATCAAACACCAAGTACACAGATTAATACATAATTTCTCAATCAACATTTAAGACTATACTATCTAGTTAGGGTGATGATTATAACCATGATACATAAGAAATATTTCTATAATATAATAACCAGATTATTGTTATATTATAACCTAATAAAATCTTATATTCATTCATAAAATAGAACGTAAATAAGTATAGTGTATTTCTACTGTTTCTTTTTCTTCTCACCTATACGATATCGTACTAAGTCATTATCAGTGGTTATTAAATGAAATCATGATAGATTAGGATAATAATACATAGAAGTTAACGTATTCACCTATACATGTAGACAACAACCTAGTAACCAAATATATAATTGATATTTAATCGCAATATAAATGTACGTTTGTTGACTAACAAAAATTCGTACACATACACACACGACGGTTTTCTTCAGTTTTGAAACTTTAACTGAACTACACAAATACACACACACATACACACGATATTTTCAACAAAATAGAAAAAAAACCATAATAACTTTATGATCTGTGAAAAATGCAACAGCAAAAAATAAAAAAAAAACAAAACAAAACTCCGATTTTATTCATTTAATTCTATTTTAAAACTATAAAAACGTTTTTTTTGTTCTTTTACTTTTCTTTTTTTTCTTCGTTTAACATTTTCATTTTTTTTCTGTCTTACTGAAAAACGTTTCATCATTCATTTCTGTTTGAATTCGTTTTATTTTCTCTTTTTTTCTTTTTTTTTTCATTTTTGTTTCTTCTCAAAATGGATGTTGTTTTCAAGTATTTTTACTTTCAACAATAAGTACATGTATAAATGCATATATAAATGCATATGAATCTCTATTCACTGAACATAAACTTATATAGACACATTTCCCCTTCAATGTATAGTATGTACACATATGTAAAGTAATATTCATTTCAAATGCTTAGAAATAAAATTTCACTAATCTTTCTATCTATCTACCTTAGTAACCTTCGTTTATATAATAAATGTTGGTTAACAATCATTACGATGAATTCATATATGATACATTTTGTGATTATGTATATTAGTTATAAACTATGTACCTAACTGTATACGTATATGAGACTGATTGATTGTAAATAAAGTAACAAATAATTTGTATTTAATGTGAAAATAATAAATAAATCAACTAAATACCTATCACTACAATATAAGGTTAATTTAATTACATTAATCAATTCATTAGTAACCAAATTTAGGATGTTTTCGAAGTTTAAATAAGACATCGTCATTGGTGGAGTTCAGACTTGTCAGGGCAGGGGAGTGAAATAATTATCACCTATTTTAATAGATGATCATCACGCTTTACTACAAACTAACGGAAGTAAAAATTTTACTAATGAATGCTGGCTATCCTAGTGGTGCAGATGAAAAAACATTTATCTTAGGATCTGAAGTCTGTGGGTTCGATTCCTTGATGGAATCTAAAGTACGCACTGCTGAGGAGTTCCATACTAGAAGGAATAAATTGCCAAATTCTCCCTCTTTTTCACTATTACCCGACCAACATTGATTTGTAGCGAACAAAAATGACTGAAAATAAAAGTTTACAGAAATTTCCTCTATCTTAAACTTGTTTTTCACAACTCTATTTACTTCATTTTTTAGTTGGCTTTTTTAAAGCCTATATTTTCAATATGAAATTGACTATGAAGTTTAAATATTTCATGCTGGAGGGAATAATAACAATACCAGCTAGAGACTTTGCAATGTTCACCGAGTTGTATCTTTAGTGATCCAACTATTGGAAGGCGGGGGCATGATATCATATGTACAACCACTATAATTTCTATTGATCATAGTCACCACATGCCTAAAACAGGTATATTACACTGATTACAGAATCTGAGTAGAATTTATGGACAATTTTTCAAAGTTAACCATCACTAAGCACGATTATTGGTGGACTTGAATTTTCCTAGAGATTATTTAACTTAGTAATAATTTATATCATATACTAACTTACAATAAGCAGCCACTCAAAGTCAAAGTGGATAATTATCTCGGGTAAGTTTGGGATCTCTTACTAGTATGTACATAAGACATGTCAGAGTAAGAAGTTTCTTAAATTTTTATCCAATTAGTGTGAATAAGAATTCATATCTTCCTAACTTAAACAGCTTGATGAAGACTATGGACCTTCAGGATATCTAAATAATCCCAGTTGATAGTGAAAAATACTACTTATATAAAGATTAGAATCGTATTATTACTAATGTAATTCACTGAAACCTAGCAGTCTCTTCTGAAATATATGCATCTTGATCGAGAACTGCCTTAATATTATCACTTGATTCCATATTTTTTGGTAATGTTGAATATAGTCTGAAGATAAATCCACAACACAGGTTTTGTCCCTTTTGAGGCTTATCAAATAGATATACTTGTACCTCAATGTTAATGTTTAAATTGATATTCGAGTCCTGCAAATTTTACTTCGAAAACTTTTGCGTTACCCGTTTAGATCCTGACTTCAGGGGTGTACATCCATACGGAGAGGTTAGTACATGCAGTTAATAAATTCCTTAAAAAAGGAAGTAATATACAGCTCAAATTTCACCGTTAACCAAATTCTAACTTTGCTAATATATGATACTGTTTATTTTACTAATAAAGTATACTGCATTGTATTGCATGGAGCCACTGTTGTTTCTTAATCACCAAATATTTGTACAACAACTTTTTCCAGTATAAAGTGGTCATTTAAATTATTTTTAGTACACAAAGTGTACTAGATATTGTATGTTATGCTTAAATTCTACAGTATATTATAGAAAGTATTCATTACTTATTTCCAAAGTACAGATATGACATTAGTAATGTTTACGTAGATGCATTCCACATAGTTAAAATCAATAAAATGCATTAATATTTTAGTAATATGGTAAAATAGTATACTTATTAGATGATTAGAAAGTCTGTACACTTTCTAGTACTAAAATATTATTTATCCTTCTAGTTGGAACTAAGGATTTATTCTTCATTTTGTAACTTATATTTGTCACAGTTAGGTGTAGGTTGGGTACGATTTTAAACTTGGGAGCACTAGAGAATCATTTTATCCTGGTATATGATTTCATAGCTGTGCTTACCTACGGCTGTATCCTGAAATTCAACCCAGAAGCATGTTGCTTTCATAGTGAATGCTCTATTGTTTACACTACTAGCTCTGTGTTCAAAAGGGTCGATCCCAGGTTGTATGCTATAGATGAGGACTAAATAGCTGTCTAGTATTTCTTGGTTTCTAATTGTATCTAACCGAGGTCAAACGGTAACGATTGATAGGTCCAATTCAATTTCAATCTTATGTATAACCATCTACTGATTTACTAACCACTTAGTTTAGATTTTACTGGTTTTTACTTAGTCGTCATCCAGCTATTCCGTAGACTTTAATATTAACCCGTGTGTGAAGTCACTGGATAATAGTAAGATAAAATTCAGTCTATTTTATTTATACTTAAACAGAAAGACCATTCAGATTACTTCCTATGAGGATATCAAGTTACAGTGGTTCATAACTACTTCTTGAATACAAAATTACACAGTATAAAACTTACTATGACAATGGCTTATAATTTAAATTATGACATGGTTTAAATCCTCTGCTGCCAGTGATTATGTTCATTTAAAAATCAATCCCACTTAACTGGAACGAAACGCACCTAATGCACCCCACTCGTTAACTATGATCTAACCTTCATCACATTTCTGGACTACTAATATATCGAGACAAAGTGCTACGTTTAGAAGAAATGACTAATGAGTCTCAATCCATAACGATATCAACGCTATGAAGCTTTCAAATTATTCCACTAATCCATTCTAAACCCATCTTTAAACAGTGAAATCTAATTCACTTCTGTTATTAATTATATTAGAATGCAACTGTTAGTATAACAGTATGACTTCTATTTCCAAGTTAGTCTATTTCTTACTGTATGATATAAAATTTTAATACATTAGTCTTAGTTAACAAAGTTTCTAATGTACCATTTAACTTTATTTAATCAATTATACTCAATATAGAACCTGGTAAAAGTGTTTTATACTCGAATTCGCAATGCCACATCAGCATAACGACATAAAAGTAACAAAACGAAGAATAAATAGATTAAATGAATAAATTAGCGATGATAATCAGATCAAGTAAACACAAAGCATATAATTCAAAAAGAACCAAACAAAGTAGTGTTTACTAAGTAATAAGTTTCGAAATTTAAGGTGAAATAAAGAGTTATTATATCCAGGATTTCTATTCACCAACCAAAGTTATCGTATGAATTCCCAACAAATAGTCTTAATTAACACCTAGTGATTTCATAGACTGATACTATTGTCGTAGTTTTCTTTAACTTAATTCTTCTTTAGTTCACACTTAAATGGAGAATATAATACCTTCTCAAGTATATATTCCTTAATCATTGGTACCCGTAGATTATGAATTATTGAAATTCATACCAACTGATAACTATAACTTTGGCATTTCTATATTAATCGAATAAATCTGAATGTAGGTTAAGTAAATGAATAGAAATATATTTACATCAAGCTCCTTTCTATATTTTAATGATATCATTTATCTAGTTGATTGAATTCGTCAAAGATTGGTGTTGGTAGGGTACAACTGAAAACGGGGGAGCATTTGACATTTGTTTTATAGCATATTTATTGAGATGGTGGTTGCAATAAACGCTTCCAAAACTATATCCCTTCCATCTTTGAACAAAGTACTATTATATAATTGGGAAATTTACCTTTAAAAGAATAATCAATTGACTTTTCTATTTAGGAATTGAATTATCTCTTAATCAACATCTAAAGCATAAGACAATAGGTCTTAATATCAGTATGATTCACAATATATTGGGGAGGAAAGGGGTTGTAAGTATACACGAGTGATGAGTCTGAAGTAAGATGAATCACACATACTAAGTATTATTTTTAGCTAAAATTTGTTATTTGATTACAAAATATATTAGCTGAATAATATTATTGAATACAAACATATAATATTGTAATACTATGTTACGATAATCTTCTAAAAATCAAGTTTGCCGATTTAGATATAATTTGATTTCTGTTGAATCTGTAGGCTGTGGTATGATACTTCTAAACAACCGGAATTAAGCGATTTCGAGCCAGAATTTTAAAAAATCATCTTTTGTTTCATAATCTGTAATGGTTCTTGAATTCAGAGTGTGTAATATACAAGGTTTCCGGTAACATATTTCCACTTGAATATTACAAGAAATAGCTATTTATTTTTTTAATTTAATCATAGAATTAAGAAAAATTCTCAAATATGATAAGATATTCAGAGTCAGTCATATTCAACGCATTCAAAAGGTTACCTGTTCATTTATTGAGTATTGAATATTAGTGTAGTTTCTTTCAAAGATCGAATGCCGATTTGTACAGTACCTATATACTCATAACAGACAGTTGCAGATAACTTTAATTTCTTAGGATGAATAACTACACTGTGGTTTGTAGTACTTACCCACTAAATGAACTGAAAAAATGATAAATATTTCTGCAAACAATCTACCCCAATGAAAACAGAATACGTTTAATGGTAACTATAGCCCATATAGAACTGGTTTACTTTTCATAAATATTCTTAAAGTAGTAAAGTATCATCATTGAAATTCGACATAATGAATTAAATAATATTAAATAATTATTGAAAACTAAGAAATACTAGACAGTTATTTTGTCTTAATCTACTTTAAGAAATTAATAAAAACACGCCATGAAACATGAAGTTCCTGTTCACTATTCCTTGGAATGTTTATAAATACATACTACACTAAAGTTGATGCTTGAATGAAGCAACTGTTAAGTAACTCCTAGTTTTCAATAATTATCGAAATCAATTCAATTAATCCTATTGAATTTAAAGTTAACAACACTTATTTACAATTATCAATTTAACATTTCTTACATTATTCATAGTATTATGATGAATAGAACGAATAAAACTATTCTCTTCATCTTCAACCTTAATAACAAATATATGACAATGTAAGATTCTATTCATATATCCTACTGTGCAATGATTTGCTTACATTAGATATTTTATTAATGTCAACAGTTTTCAGTATATCAATGCATTGAAATATCTAAATGACATTCATAGAGATAGTGAAAATATGTCATAGATTAAAAAAAACACAACTTAAAGTATCCATTTTTACATAAAATACCTATCTACTTGTATATCACTAACATAGTTTATGAGTTTTACTTCTACATTATAACTGTACTAAGCATTCAGATAGACTTTTGTACAATATTGACTCTGAAATTCTGTTATATACGAATAATTGAAACTTGATTTTGTTTTAATTTGTATGTTCTGTCTATCACTAGATTCAATTTTTAATAACGTATTGTATCGTTATCTAATAAACATAGAAAACATTGAATTGATAGACTGTAATTAGTAGTAAAATTCCTTTTGATTATTTTGTTATCAATTAGGACTTGTCATCATATTGTAGTGTTGACTGCTCATAACAATACGCGAATTCAATTTCAATCACTTCCCATATTGACATAATACCAATAGGAACTATTGTGTTCAGGTAGTTACTACTTACTAAATGAATATGACGTGTTTCGCATTGTTACTATTAAGTGTTAATATCAATATTCAAGATGAGATTTAGATCAGTCTACATTAGTATATCTTACTTCTATTCAGGACTGTTAAAATATAATCATTTTCATAAAAGATTTCAAAATAGACAGATAATCAAGAAATAGTAGTGAAATATTCTACAAGCATTAGATCATTGAACATTGAAATGAACGTGTGACTTCTATTTAGATACTTCATTTACCTTGAACTAGTTAGTTATTTTTTTTTTAGAAGAAAGACTAACGACAATGTTTTTTTGGAACAGATTGTAAACAGTAGACGAATATTGTTGCCTACGCTATCTAGAAGTACTGAATAAAAGTTTATAAATGAAAATAATCAGCTTATGAAAATATATGTAACATATACATAGTTTTGAAATAGATATATATCATGTGTTGAACAGACGACTCCTGCACACTTAATGTAATAAGTTGCATCAATATGCTAGTAGTAGAATATCGAAAAGTTACAGTAAACTAATAAGTTTTCTCATAAAACAAAAATATTTTACTTCCAACGTTTATTTAAGTTGGATTGTGACTGGCAAGTGGAATCCAGGAAGCTCGTGTCGAATGCCACCGCGTTAATCAACTAGACTTCTGAGTCCAGACAGCTAAGGCAGTAGTCTAGTGGTGAACGCGGTGGCATTTGACATGAAACAAACTGAGTTCGAATCCCACTGTGAAGCATCAACATTGGGATGCAGGTATATCCATCTGACTAGTCCCAAATAGGACGAAACGCGCATCTTAGATTTTACTTGCCAATACAATCCAACTTAAATAATACTTGTGAATAATCGCCATATTGAGGCAATTCAGCTCAGGATGCATATATAGCAACAGAGACTGACTAGAATGAGTCTATAATAAATTAATGGTAATATACGAATTCATCCTAATTCCAACGTTTAATAACGTGTTTATAACAGTTGATTCCATTAGATACCAGATAGATAATCACTATAACGTATTATTTGCCTTAAATATTCAAAGGGTTTCATTAATTAGCCACAGTTCAAAAATAGTAATCTAAATATCAACAATGAATAAAATAACATTTCTCACTATATTTTATGACTACGGAAGCTTAAATATCTATAGAAGAATCAGTCATTTCGGCACTTAAACAGTAAGTTTCATGACTTGTATTGTAGAATGCTTTTGGTGTGTATAAACACTTTGTTGATATGAGGATTAACAATTAACTATCTCCACAACCTCCCAATTGTAACTAAATATCAACTCACAAGTTACTAGCTCCTCGAGGTAATTCCTGGAGTTCTAGTGTGAAGACGTGAGGCAGTTACCCACTGATGACATTGGTTGAGGTCGCGCAAACGTATCATGAATTGACTGAATTAGAAATATCAACCGTCAGTTCAGTACATTTCAACGGAACTATGATATCATTCTCCTTAAATTCATCAGTTGTTCTTAACTTAGATTTAGATTATAAATTACAATGGTTTGATGTTTCATATATGATTCAAAGTATCTCAGTTGTATTACGTCTTACCCTCAAAAGATAACTGAAGCTTCTCAAAATTTTTTCGGTGTAACATTTCCACTCTTTACATAAGCTATTCCGAAGTAAACTTTATAGAACGAAGCTATTAATTAGATTATTCAGAATTGTCTTAAGTTACGAATATAAATCAATAAACGCTAACTCATTGATGTGAAGATTGATCACTTATCATAAAATCTAAATTTCCTGAAGTTGAACTCTTTTGAATTCATAAGTATCCACCGTGTAGATGTACCATATTAAGATGAAACAGTTGTCTAGTGCTTCAAGGTTTTCAATAGATGTCTTTCTACTATCAATGTATGAAATAAATTACGAAATAGCAATAATCTCCAGAAATCGCTTTCATCAACTAAAAACTAGTTGAACAATGTGGTGAATATAGATTAGCTAAACTATCCTACTATTATATTAGTCATTAAGTAACACTGTTTTATAATTAAAATCTACTTTTATCATGCAAGAACAAAGATGATAGTAGTAGTAGTAGTGTACAACTTAGAACGTTGTTTGAATGATAATAGTTACCAGCAAAAACTCACAGGTAACCACGATAGGATAGAACAAATGTATCATTCTAAAATAATCAGAACTACTTATTTTAGAATAAAGTCTATAATGAAATGAACTTATCGAACTGCTAACCTGATCTTCATTTATCAGTTGAATTGTTTCATGTCACAATCAAGTATGGATATATTTTCACTTTGTATTACTTAAGATTATACCTACCAGCCTATATATACATGAAAAAACACATGCATCTTATAAAAGGAGGGTCACTGTTTGTATTTCTAGGCATGTTTCACATATTTAACCACCTACTTCACAATAGAAATAATATCAATGCTTCAATATCTTTCTAAACAATCACTAGGTGAATAATTTCAAAACTATTACACTTTACTGACGTAATAAGGCCTCAATATGTTAGAAAGAAAACATTATAGTCAATCATGCTTTGCTTTAGTAATATCAGTTTATGGATTTGGTAACTTAGCTTCTTTCTTAGTGTATACTTTCAATGCGTATTATTTAAACTTCACTCAATTAATCAATATACTTTTACTTGTATTTATCATAATATATGTCAATTATCTTATAAAAAATTCCATGTACATACTCTACATAGTTTTCTTTTCTAGAATTTTCTTATCATTGATCTATAATTGTCTACATTTAGATGTCAACCATCAATTAGCTTATTCTAATGACTACAATTATGTCATGATAGAGAAATTTTAATAACTTAGGAGAATGATTTTTCTATGTAAAGTTTGAAATTATCTAAAATAACAATGGAAACTTTAAAAATTAGACTAGTCAATTATAAAAAAATTAGTATAGTCAAGACTATAACTATACATATAGACACTTCATTAAATTAATAATTAGCCTAAACAATTACTTATTTACCATGATTCTTTAAGGAATCTAAATGAGCTAATGAATAAATAACATCATTTTACAATAACTTTATCTAAATGAATTGAGGTAGTTTTATAGAAGTTTAGTTATTTGAATTTGTCACAAATCGATATTGGTTGAGTTGCACTAAAAATCGAGGAGGATTAAACAGCTGCTCACTAGCAACTAACCTTTTATGTCACTGAAGTTCTAGTGCAAATTAATGACTGATATAATACAGGGATGAGATAGTTATCACTTATAACAATCAATTATCGTCGCACTATATCACAAAATGGTGGAAAAGGGAATTCTACTATCGGACGCCGGCCTGGCCAGTAGTGCAAATGGTTAAACATTCGCCATGAGATCTAAAGACTTAGGGTTCGACTCCCTGCTGAAAACGTGAAGATGCAAACGTGCTTAGAAGTCCCATACTACGATGAAACAGTTGTCCAATGCTCCCTGATTCTCACTGTCATCCAAACCCTATCAACCTATGACGAATACAAATTACCAAACTTAATAACTGGAATTTCTGTAACAGATAATATAAATAATCATTTAGACCTCTTGAACATTTCAGGAACATTATGTAAATGTACATTTAACTAACCCGGTAATTTTTTGACTCATCTGATGAATAAATTAAATTCCCCAAAAGAATGGATTTCCTATTATTAGTTAAATTATTTTGTTGCGTAATATTGTTTTCTTCTGTTGATAACACAAAATTATTATTATTATTCCATTTTGTGGTTATATGTGAACCTGTTTCTTCGTTATTGTCATTAATCACTGTCACATCTTCCATTTTCAGACTTGTCTGTTTTGACTGATGAAGTTGTTGTTGATTTGACTGGTTTGAATACTGATCATAATTAATATCTTGATCGATTTGACTAAAATTGGTCAAATGTAAATAATCATGTGGTTTTACTATCATTCTCTCAGTATCATCTTCTCTTCTTTCTTTGCTTTGATCCGAATGATAAGTAGTCATAGATTGAGGGTAATTGTTGTTAGTATCAACTATTGATGAACAATAATATTTAGAGTGAATTTTTTTAATGTTCAGTAGTGTTAATTTATTTATATGATTATTAACTACGTTACTATGGCTAACATTATTATTATTATTATTATTATTATTATTATTATTATTATTATTATTATTAAGACATGCTGCAGTATTGAATGTGAAGGCTGTTAATTTCGTCAGTGGACTGATAGTATCATTAGAAGAATTATTTTGCGGTAGAAAGTATGGATGATATTGTTGTTGATGATGATGATTATTATAACAGATAGGAGAGCCAGTACTAAGGTAACTTTGACGATTATTATAATTCAAATATTTTTGTTGTTTTGATTGTTGATGGTGATTTTGACTATTATTCATATCAACCAACTGAACAGTTAACATCTTCACTTTCTCACTATTATTTTAAGTTACTTACGATGGAGTACACTCAACTTTATATTTTGTTATGATATACAAATCAAATGATATGCAACATTCAATAGTTTAAAATGCAATCATGACATCAATAATCATTGAAGTAGTACTTATTAGTAGGATTTCTTACGGATTGACTTTGACTTTTGTATTGTTGATATTCTACTTGTAATTTTGGAAAAGATAGTAAACTATCCCTTTTCTGTTTTCTGATTGGTTGGCTTATAAAGATAAATTAACCAATCAAATTTCAGAGCGTATAATTGGGATGAAATGCAATTCATATCGGTTGATAATTAATCGTTATTAATAGTAATAACTATTATTAGTTCAATGTAATCATTGTCTATCATTTCGTTTAAATAAGATTCATTTGATAATGATTCGGATGATAATTCGGGTTGACTATTGAATTTCGTTATGGGACCACTTCTTTATATTGTACAAATAACTCTTCTCAGTATCCAGTCATAGTCTATCATTATTTACTACATTCATGTCTTAAATAAATTGACGATGGATGTACATGTATGTTGCAATAAATATTTTGATAATAGTCTAATAAAGCTGCATACATTTACAAATCACTGAATACTGACTGACTAATATGATTTTTGTCTGGTCGAATTCGACTGATCAAATTACAATGTGATCACTAGTTTAAGTGACAGGAAATCGAAGATATTGTTTCGAGATGGAAAGTTGTCGGGGTAGTCAGTAAGAAGGTTTTATGTTAGTTGGTACTCATCGACATGAAATATATGCAATCTTAAGGAAACTGATACTCCTTGGTTGATTAGATATAATTTCACTCTGTTTTACAGAACTAGATAAATTTCATATTGTTTAGCACTCATTGATCAACCAGTTTATGTAGCTTAGCCCTACATGAAGTCAGGAGCTACCAGAGTACCAAAATGATAATGGTCGAAGAAATTGTGAAACTGGGTGATGATGGACCACATCATCTAGGGTGTATCGGTTCACTCGAGATTTCAGGCTCACCTTAATGATAACCCACAACCAGCATGGAATCTAGATCCGGGATTTTCTGCCGACAACTTTTAAACTACTCTCCATCGAAATTCATGAATTGAAGACAGAATCATAGTATTATTATCACAAGAAAATTCTACAGATTCGAGGCTTAGATGGTTTGTTAGTCAACGTAATTACTGAACGTCTGCGTTTAATCCTTAGTATGATAATGGGTACTCACTTTGGTACCTATTCTTTCCTTATCTTCAATGGTTGTTGAATCAGGCGTTAATAACAATCGATAAGTGCTTATTCGTAGTTCTGCGTGAAAGTGGTGAACAGTGGGTCCCAGCTGTGTCTAATGTGAAGCAGGTATACTCTAATATCCCTAGACAAGAACGTACAATATCGCAAATTTTAAACCGTATGATTCAAAAGTAAAGTATTTTCTGCAAGTCTGGAATGTCATGGACTCCATGCATCCTTGTGACAGTGATAGATGCATACTAGTGAACAGTCTAACTAAGGTCAAATGAAAATAATCAAATTCAAGTAAATCATCAAGACATTACAACTACTTACTCATTTATCATATTAATCACTTTTACAATCCGTTTAAAACTGTACTGCAATAATAATTTGTTTTATTTGTCTCTGTAAAAAGAAGAAAAACACACATTCACACATATACAAATATGTGATATAATTGTAATTACAATATAAATTACAAAAATGATTACATAATAACATTGATATTCTTTAGTAAGTTTCAAAGAAGAATTGAAATAGATCAGTTTAAACATACTACTGTTGAATTAGTGAAGAATATTTTTTGTTATTATAATCTAATGACCATCTAATAATGTGATATTTATTGACTTAGATCAATGTAGTTATGTCATAACCCATTTCTTTATTTAATTATAGTGTCTCTAAGTCTAATGAGGTTATTATACATAATTTAACTACTTACCTGTTAACCAATAAGATTAGTATAGAATTTTTCTTGTCAGACAAAACTATTGAATAAGAAATTCTTTATAGTGTACTTTTGTCCATGTATATAGTTGTATATTCATTTGTATAGATGTACGTGTGTGTAACAAGTGCTCTTTTAAGCAGTGACTTATAAAGAGTAGAAGTGAATGTTGACAACGTTTTATTCTTAAGCAATCATTAAACAATCATTGTGAAACAGTAAGCATTTAATAGGTGTTTAATCTTCATATAAGATCTGTCATCAGTGAATTTCTATGACCTCACCAGAAATTAAACCTAAAACCTTTAAGCGTTTTGGAGAGATTAGTGTTTCGTCAATAAGTTAATATGATACAATCATACAAAAACAAAACAGTTATCCAATACTTCCCGGCATAGACAAATGTTCAATTAAGGTCAGTCATTAATGTAAAACTACAGTGTCGAACAATCTCCACAACACTAATATACACAATCATATATTTATTAGCCATTAACTTCACGAGTCAGTTTTCGCACTAATTGAATGAAACGTTATATTATCACCTCTAACGATAATAGATATATGTCAGTTATCATATCATTTTGTTAGTTTATATTAAATAAAGTTAATTACACATTTCTCAAATTAACTGAACACTTGCTTATCATAGTTAGAGAGTTTCTAATCAGTCTCGTTAATTTCGAATAACTATGTTAGCTTTACCTGACTGAATTCGTTACAGACTGATGTTGACAGGGTATCATTGAAAATCAGAGATCACCGAACAGCTGTTACATCCAACTAAGGAACTCCTCAAAAGTGTGCACTCTAGATTCCGCCCCAGGGACTTCAGATTGGCGAACACATCCATCAATTTAAGATATATAGCGCAACCGTCATCCATTGTCATTGGTGATAACTGTCTCACTCCCGACAAGTATGAAATCCACTAGTCACAACTCACTAAAACTTTAAGAAAATTCTGAAGTTAGTCACTAGTGAGCGAACTATTGTAATTGAATTGAGATAGTCTGTGAAGGTTAGCCCTTTTGGTTGATTGAATACGTCACGGAATGATGCAGACAGGGTGCTAGTCAAAACCAGAGATCACTACACGGCTGCCTCGTCCTAGTATGGAACTCCTTAGCAGTGCGAAATCTCGGGTAATATAATGAAGCTGAATAAGATAATGATGGCATTTATAGAAATCGTTCTGGAGAGTTGATTATCCCAATTTAAATGAAACTAGAAATTTTACCTTTGGATGCCAGCCTAATGGTGCAGAGGGTTGGATGTCGGCCAATCTGAAGTCCCTGGGGTGGGATCTAGAGTGCATACTGCCGAAGAGTCCCATACTAGGACGGAACAGCTGTTCATTGCTTCTGGTTTTCAATGGTGCCATGCCAACATCAATCTGTGAGGAATTCAATCAACTAAACTTACTACCAATCTCCAAAACCCACCTCATTTCAATTATACTAACTTTTTTATTTTACGTATGTCAAATATGTGTTCCTAATTATGTTGTTCTTTATAATTGAAGACTGTTAGTGGCTGATAAGCACTGAATTGCTTTACCTAATCATAAAAATTCGAATTATCAAATGACGTATCACAATTAATTTCCACCCGAACATGAAGTGTGTTCTCCCTTCAATGATTTTTGACAAAAATTTACAACTGTTGTGCAAATAAATCAATGTTCATAGGTTGTTCACATTTTAGGTAAAAAAGACAGAAGGAAAAATGAACGTAGGTATTTGTAAGAAATTGAGGTGTTCTTGAAAACTAGACATTGACAATTAGAGTTTTATGGAACCTGATTTAATGATATGCATTTGGTTTAAAGGATCAAAAAGAGTAAAAACTACCAGAAGTTCAATCAATCAATCACCAATCAATGCCTGTTACCCTATGTGGAGAATAGACCGCCGACCATCATTACGCAACCAACTCTTTCACAAGCTTACCTTTCCAGCTCTTCACAAGTGATTTTCATTTTACTAATCATATCTGTCTTTAATTTCCCACCCAAGCAATCTGTTCTTGGATCTTCCTTGTTTCCTCTAGCCTTCAGGACTTCAAGTTGGTGCTTGTCTTGTGACACAGTTTGATGATTTCCTCAATGTGTGTCCTATCCACCTCCAGCGTCCTTTTTAATTTCTTTCTCGGCTGGATTTCGGTTGATTTGTTCACTGCCATAGAAGGTTATTGTTGATAGTATCTGACAAACGGATCCGAAGTATATTACCCAGACAGATGTTTATAATTACTTGTAACTTTCGAATGATTCTTTTAGTAGTTCTCCAAGTTTCAGCTCCATACAACAGAACTCTCTTCACATTTTTTACTGAAAATTTGGACTTTAATGTTGGCTGACAGTTGGTTTGAGTTTCAGATGTCCTTCAGTTGTAGAAATACTGCTCTTGCCTTTCCAATCCGCGCCTTTACATTCGCATTAGACTCTTTTTTGTTTATCGATGATGCTGCCGAAGTATGTGAAGGTTTCTACATCTTCCAGAATTTCTCCGTCAAGTGTAATTGGGTTAGTATTCGTTGTTTTGTATCGAAGGATGTTGCTTTTCCATTTTGTATGTTGAGGCCTACTGCTGCCGAGACTGTTGCTATTTTGTCCGTCTTCATCTACATTTGTTGCTGTGTGTGGGATAGAAGAGGTAGATCATCTGCAAAGTTCAAGTCATCTAGTCCCATCGATGTTGTCCACTGTATTTTGAGCTTTACTTAATATGTAGCAGTCTTCATGATCCAGTTAACCACCAGTGGGAAGGGCAAGAGTATGCACCCTTATCTAACACCGGTCTTCACTTCGAATGAATCTGTGTGGTGACTTCCACGCACGATTTTACAAGACGTTCCGTCATAAGAATTCTACATGATGTTGATTATCTTTTTGAGCCCACCATAATGTCATAGAAGGCTCCATAATATTCTCTTATCCACGCTGTCGAATACTTTTTCGTAGTTGGGGAAGTTGATGTAAAGTGCTGAATTCCATTCGGTTGAATGATCAACAATGAACCGTAGAGTAACGATTTGGTGGACACATGGCCTGTTGATCTCGAAGTTAGGCATTGACTGAGTCTTTCATTCAATTTAACAACACTTTGTTGTGGACTTTTCCTGGCATCGAAGGAGAGTGATGCCTCCGTAGTTCTCGCAATCGCTAAAATCTTTCTTTGGTATCATGATGAGGTACCTTTCCTTTCAATCTGCTGGTATTTGTTCTTTCTCATAAATCTTTCTGAAGAGAATATGGAGTATCTTTGTTGTTGCTTTTTTATCTGTCTTTAGTGCACCTCTCAGCTGGTATGTTGTCTAGCCGGACTGACTTGCCATTATTGATTTTTCGGATTACCATTTCAATTTCTTCGACTGTTTGTGGGTCGGTGTTTATGGGGAAATTCATGGCTGCTGCTACAATGATTGGTGGGTTCAGTGAGGCTGGTCTATTCAAGAGTTCTTCGAAGTGTTCTACTCACTTGTTTCGTTGTTCATTCACTTCAGTGATTGGTTTGCTAGCTTCGCTCTTGATTGACCGTTCTGGTTTACTGAATTTCCCAGCTGGTTTCTTCAGTGTGTCGTATAGGTGCTTCATGTTTCCTTCTCTTGCAGCTTTTTCCTCCGTCATTCCTAGGTCCTCAACATATTTCCGTTTATTCAACCTGATGCTTTTCTTCACTTGCTTGTTAGCTTCTGTGTATTCGGCTTGTGCCTTGGCTTTCTCTGTTCTTGTCCGGCTGTTATTAATTGCTAACTTTTTGCTCCTCCTTTCTTGGATCTTGTCCAAAGTACGAACAGAAATCTATTTGTTATGGTGTTGTTCCTTGCCACCCAGAATCTCCTGACATGCTGAAGTTATTGCTTCACGAATTCCCTACTAGTTGTCGTCCATATTAGTTCCACCATTTTCTAGTAGATCGTGAAATACTTGGTACTTATAGTGGAAAATTATTTTGAATTTGCCGTTTTGTTAGTATCCAGAAGAAGGGCTGTGTTAAACTTTTGTAATACTGCTTCACCGGTTGTCCAGTGCTTCTTCAGCTTCAGTTTCACTTTAGCAATCACCAGATGATGATCTAAAGCTATATTAGCTCTTCTCCTTGGTTTTACGTCTTTCATGGTTCTTCTAAACTTCTTATTGAAGAAGATATTGTTGATTTGGTACTTCGATACACATACCTCTCTGCGCACAATTACTGAAGTTAATCCACAAGATTTTCATGATACTGCCTATTAGTTATAGGTTTTAGTAAAGTTGAAATGAGGCTAGTACTGAAATTCAGAATGCATTTTTCATTTTATTTCGAACTGTTTAGATAGATGCACCTTCATCCCAATATCGATGTTTACATTGATAATGTAATCAGTATCTGTCGCTTTAAACACCAAAATGTTATCCACTGGGCGTTCGAGTCCCAATAGCTAGTGACTTGTTCACCGAGTGTGAAAGACTTGAATTTTCACTTTGTAAGTAAGAATAACTATTTATAAACATCAATGCTAAACTGCGAGTGTATCAAATTAATGAGTTCTAAATAAGAAGCAACACTGTCTAGATTCCAATGATAAACGACAATCCATCTTAACGAAATTCACTTACTTTAATTAGTATCCACAGTATAAAATGATGATATTTCATCATAAGTGAATAACAAGCACCTTATTTAAGAAAATGAAGTTATCAAGGCTAGAAAAAATGAAAAAATTTAAGTACTAAATAGTTATATCAGAGAAATAAGGAAAACGATATATTTCGATTTTTTTTCTGGTGATATGAAGGCAAGGAATTTATGGAAACAGATTTCTAATTTGTTGTTTCGGTATAACAGAACTTTCTAAAAGTTTTAGTAGGAAGTCGTAACTGACTGAATTCAGACAAATGAAGACCGAGAAAATTATCACTGATGGTACTGAATGATAGTCACACAACAACACAAATTGATAGTAACAGAAAGCCTACCACTAAATGCCAGCCAGCCCAGTATTGTTCACTCTAAGACTTATATATCATAGGTTTAATTCCTCAGTAAGATCTTGTGTGTGTGTGCACTTCTAAAAAGGTTCAAACTAGCAAGAAACAGTATTCAATATTCCTTGGTTTTAAACAGTTTCAGATAAGACTTTTACAAGTATAAGTAAGCTAATAATAGATAAATGTTTTTCAATTGTATCAAATAAAAATGAAACAAGAATTTGTTGTAGTTTAATTTTCCTTTATTTGTTTCTCTTTGTAAAATTAAATTAATCAAGTATATTAAAAAAAGTGTAAGATATCATGAATTCAATGTATTAAAAGCTTTCTCACCCGCTGTAAACAGTAGATTATAGGCAGTAGAATTTGTATTCATGTTTACGACACAATGCTCAATAATACAAACTGAAGCCGATAAGTATTCGCTTCATGTCTCCTCCAACTTTATTTATCAGTAGAAGTAAATGTTCAAAAGAAGGTACATTGGAAGCACATTAAAGGAGATCTATTTTTAAAAACCATTTATGAGGTAAGTGTATTCTTCGAATTTCAGTTCCATGTCATTTGTTTCATGGTGGATATAGCAAGCTAATCAGTAAATAGTTAGATTAAGATGACTTGTGGAGATCTGTATGAAGTGTTAGCTAAGTGAATTCGTCATAGATTGATGTTGGGAGAGTACCATTACATAACAGGGAGCACTGGACGACTGTTCGGTCCTAGTATAGGACTCCTCAGCAGTGTTCACGCTAGTTTTCCTTTTGAGTGACTTCAGGTTGGCGAAAGCCGAACCCTCTGTACCATCGGGCCAGCATCAATCTGTGACAAATTCAGTCAACTAACACTTAATACCAGTCTTCACAAACATCCCAATTTAATTACAATAGTCAGCTCACTAGTGATTAACTTCAAGATTTTCCTGAAGTTATTGTGAGAAGTCATGACTAGTGGATTTCAGACATGTCGGATGGGAGACAGTTATCACCAGTGGATGAATGTCCTACTGTATCACAAATTGTTGAAAGTGAGAATCCCATCAGTAGATGCCGGCCCAGTGATGCAGAGTGTTAGGCATTCGCTAACCTGAATTCCTATGAGGCAGAATCAAGCGTGCGCACTAATGAGTAGTTGCGTACCGGGACCAACAATCTGTTCTAGTACTCCCTGGATTTTATTGGTACCCTGATGACATTATTCAGTGACGAATCCAATCAACTAATTAGTAAATAGTTTGGCTCCATTTTACTAGGATTTTGTAAGATTACAATAATTAGAGGGTTAAAAAGTGACCTTTGCAGTAAAAATGTTTGTGATCAACTTATTTCTGCTATAATGTCATCAGGAACAAAGTTCTTGCAAAATCACTTTTCATCTTTCACAAAATTATGATTACTTCTCACTGACTCATACTCCTTCATATATTCTTAATAATCGGAAATATACTTCAGAATTGGTTTCTTTTAACGGCAGTCTGTAGCTGCCTGTCATTTCTCATTTTAGAAATTTATATACCACTTCAGCTGCCACTTCCTTTTTTTTATCTGTAATATACTTGATCTATGAAGTCCCAAGAAATAACCTTCAGTTTCACCAAAGAATAATATATATTAACAAATATAATGTTTCAGTTTACGTTTCCAACTATACAGGACTTTGGATATTCAGTTTACTGGAAAGAAATTTAAACAGAAAGAAAATTCATTTAGACACAGTCGACACTCCCTAACACAGCTCTGCTTATCTGAAACGTTACCTGACCGTTATTTATGGTGTCATGAAATGCTATTTCAGAGGAAGATTAAAGAAAATTATTTACGCTATCCAGAAAACTCTCTATATAACTTGTTTCAGGTTTGATAACATTTAACAAATGTCTGAGGTAGACGATATGTTGTATCGACTAGGAAACTTTCAATTTCATTGGATTCAAAATTATTAGTGACGAATCATGATTCTACTAATATGATATTAAGGGAAAAGTGATGATCGACAGACTAACTGGAAATGACTTATGTTTTTAAAACCAACCAAAAAAGTGATCAAGGCTTCTTCTTAGCACTAATTTCTTCTCAAAGTAGGAATCTTGTAGATTGTATGTATCCCCAAATATTTTTAGTTCTAACAATGGTTAAACAATAAGAAAGATAAAAATCCTAATTTTCAACAATTTCCTTTATTATGTTGACTAGTAGAAATAGAAATTGAACAATTTCATTACTATAAATGGGTAAATATTACGAAGATTGATTCATTTTATTCACTTTACAGTTGTTCTTATGTACTCAGTTGTGTGATTTATTTTGATATACTATTCTATTACAATTGAGTTTAAACTATTCATACTTTGAAGGAATTTAAACCTAATTCCCATCCTTTAAACATACATAAATTAACGTCTATTAATCAACTAACACTTTCTTATCTTACAATATTGAAATAGACTATATCCTCCACAACTATACAATCATCATCATCATTATTATCTTAACAATAGAATATGTATGTTATACATACTTTTTTGGGTGTTTCCTCATTGAATACAATCCTCTAGTTTACTATCACAAAAATAGATTTATCTATTGCATATACTCATATCACTTTATAGAAGAACACTTAGGTGTTTACCTTTTCATTTACATGTATCCATCTATAAGTTTGTATGTTAATATGTATATAGGTGGAAAACATTTGTTATTCTCTAAGCATATATATATATATATATATATATATATATATATATATATATATAGACGAGAATAGATTGGGAAAATTATAGAAAAATGTGAAGAATTCTGTTTGTTTCAAACTGTATCAATTTTCCTAGTTAACCGTAATTAAAACAAAAGAAAGTTAGAGGTATATAAAAATGTAATGAAGAAATAAATGAAATCCGTACAATGGACAATATTATTTCTCGAGAACCGTATATGGGGAGAGGGAGAGAAAGGAAGGACTATATGAATGTTATCGAATATCAAGTGTTTATTTCATTAAAACAAGAGAATGTGAAAAGAATGATAACGAAAAAGAATAAGATTATGCAAAAAAAGAGTAAAGAATATAAACTAACATTGAAATATACATTAGAATGAATAATGTAATATAAGTAGTATAATTAACTTTTCATTAAATAATTTATACATGTGTGTATAATAAACATCTGTTTGCCTTTTCTTCTTTATTTCATACAATTTGTTAATTGTTAAAGTGTATACATATACAATGAAGATGACTTCAGTTCACACGATGTACGAGACAAAAGATGAAATGAATATCAGTTGTTATATTAGGCCATGTTATATGTGTACATTTAAACGATTGTTTATATTTGTCTCCTATTCAATGTTCTTCTTTTATCATTATTGAATGCCTATATGATTATCTATAAAACTTGACTATATGACTAAAATAATATATATGTAAGTAATTTAAACAGATTGTATATGATATAATCATCTTTAATAATTCAAAGATGATTATATCTTCCCATTGATGATTACGAGAATTGAAGTTAATCATATGTGATAAAAGCGATTGATCACAACAATTCTAATAATGTGAACATATCAATTGTACAAGTGTAGCTGTTAAGACTCAGTAGAGAATATAATGGTGTTGAGCATAAACAGATTGAATTGAAATCTTAGTGTGAATATCAACATGAAGTTAGCATCAATTAGCATGAAATGCTTATTCTAAATTCCATTTGGCAATCATAATTTGGCTTTATTCAAACTTAACTTGGCATAAATACAAATGAATTGAAAATAAGTTAGAACAGAATGATACAGAAATTGTCAGGACAATTACTGGTTATCAATAAATACTAAAGAACTATTTATTGTCATTAGTTCATAAATGATAGCTTCGAAGCTTGGATGTCATAGATCAAACTCATGGTGCGATTGTGGATACTCAGTGATAACGAGTTCAACCTATTGAGTGTCTCACGATTTTCAGTGGCTATATAATATAGGTGAATTCATCATGTACAAATTTTGTATAGTAGATGAGGGGGGGGGTAATTAAAAAAATATCATTCCGGAAAGTTCTGTTAGAATAAGGTGGTCAAATTATTATTGTGTAACAACTGTTGAATAGTAACAAATACCAAATCAATATCGAACAATGCTACTTTAAATAGGTTGTCGTTTATATCTTCTTAGATAGATGCATTTGATTGTTTTATGAGATTATTTCAACAAAATGTATTTGAGGAATCTGTATAGAAAGACATTGAAGACTTTGTATTGCAACTAACTGACCAATACTATTACATTCCTTGACTATTAAAAGAAATTGATGATATGGTATTTTTGTCCAAACCAAGGTTTTCTGTTTATCTTTTCATATAAAATATGTGTACATAAAGTATATATGATCTAGTGATATCATTGAAGCAAGTAATCATAACGAAACTTCACTCTGACTCTATTTTCCAGTTGAGTACTGTGAAAATCGTAGAATTCAAATTTGATATATGTTGAACTAACTTGAGCTAAACAGTCTCTGTAGACTGGGATAATCGTTTAATACAAATATGGAACTGCCTAATGGCGTGCATTCCAATCGTAATAGTGAACCTAAGACCTTCAGATTTTCAAGCAAACTTTTCGTTCAGTCCATCGAACTGGGATTTGTAGCTGGTATTTCTAAATCCGGTCGTTTAGAAACATATTGCACTCGTTAGTCTAATCGCAATGATGGGTAACTGTTCTGTGGTTAAGTGATTAAATCTTACGCCGCTAGACCTACAGGTCTTGGATTCCAGTCCCCCCGGGAAAAGTGACGTCACAGATGTACAGTACTGACGATTCTAATTCTAGGACGAAACATCTATCCAGTATTTCCTTGTTCACAGTGGTAGTCTAATGCAGGTCAAATCATTATATGAAGTTTTAACTTTATTCGTTCATTTCTGGGATATATCACAGGGGGCATATGTATCAGTTTTCAAAAAATGAAAAAATAAAATTTTCATATTTCTTGACGAATACCATGCCATTTAACTACTGAGTTATAATTTAGCAACACTACAATTCACATTAATTATTGGTGGATTTCGAATTCTTTCGTGATTTAGTTAACAATAATTTGTTGTTTATGATGGAACTTTAGGAAAGGTAACTTGTAGCAAAGTCACTAATGTGTTTTTGATAACGGCCAAGTTAAGTATTTGGCTGAGTAATGCCTAATGAATTAAGCGTGAAGTTCTCAATTCCGGTCTTTATAACGTTATTACCACCAATTTAATACAGAATCTATGTTATGATTACAATTTATAAAGACTTCATCTCAAACAAAAACTATGCTACATTGTGGTGTACAAAGATGGTTATTTTGAATAGATGCAACTAATTGATATGAGCTTCTACATAAAAGTTATGTGTACAGTACATTTATTGAGAATTGATTAAGATGAGAATGATCTCAGTCAAACAGTATAGTCACTTGTTCGTAATCGTCATAGAGTAATGTCTGTTAGGTATCGCAGGGAACCAATGAGCATTAGACAGTTGTTTTATCCTAGTATGGGACACAGCAGAGCACATCCTCGATTCAACCACGGAGTGGAACCCAAAGTCTTCAGGTCTTACGATGAACACCCATCTGTCTGTGCTACTGGGTTGACCAGAGAGTGACGATAGAATTCTCTCTTCCATCTATATGTAATATTTCGAGGCGATCATTTATTGTCACCGGTAATAACTGTCTCACTCTTAACACTCTGAACTCCACTAGTCATGAATTCTCACTAGAACTTCAGGAATTCTAACATTAAGAGCTCGCTGAGTAGTGTAGAGAATTAAGCTTTCACCATCCTTCATAGAATCAATGATGCACACTGCTGAGTTTTATATTAATATGTAACAGCTGTCCAGTGCTCCGTGGTTTTTCAGTGATAATCAACTAACATCATTCTGTGACGATTACAAACAACAAAGCTTAATACCTATCTTCAAAAATCCACCTCTGTTAACCATTTAATAACTATAATATTGTTGCTACTTTTCATAGGTTCATTAATGACTGTCATACTATTTTCCGTTCTAAGTTATAGTAATTTTACTATGAACCTACGATCCAGTTTTCTTACAAAACTCTCCTCAATTCAGTTTTTAGTGTATACTGTATTTTATATTACTGACTGGTCTAGAATGTATCAGATAAAAATCTTTGTTCATATGCAACAAACGACTTGATACTGTCTCGTAACTGTTGATGTTTTAATTTATTATTCTCTACCTCATAACAAACTTAATCACACTGATTCTAATTCAACCAGTTAGTATCTATATAGTCAAACCCCATGAACAAGGTAAGTGTTACATCTATCTTGGTTGTCTCATATCTTACCTTCAAACCAGTAACCTCTTAGATCATTTCATCAAGTTGATTGACTTCTTTAAATACTCTAATATCATCATAATATATAGTACATGTTATTTTAATAACTAAACATAATCAAAAAAAAAAAAAACTGAACTTAATATCTATAATAATAATTCTATGAAAATACATCATATGATTACGCAATCTATTCATTAGAGTCTATACAATAGAGAATACAAAAGAACAAACAAACAAACATTACAGTTACCATAAGTATAATAAAAATGTACTTATTATGAATGAATCTACTAACACTTATCTATTTCAATAATTATCTTAATTAGTAAATCTACATTGAGTTCCAGTAAACAATAAGAAAATATTATTACCAAAAATAACTAATTAATTAGAAAGAAAAAAAGTTTTTTTTTATTTTTGAAAAGAAAAACAACAAATAAAAATAAACTCGGAGACAAGTAACTAACACAAAATTGAAAAACAGAACAAAATACAAACACACTTCATTCTCATTAAAACAAAAGAAGAAAAAGAAACTAGTCATTATTTCTTTTATCTAAAACAGATAAATATGAAATTTATTGATCTATTGAATAACTACTGATTAAATGATACTACTGAAGAAAAGAAAAAAAACTTAAGCATAGAAAATGAAAGATTCTGAAAGTAAAACTAAAGAAAATGTTTGTTGATGAAGAGAATGTGTAGATATTGAAAGGTCAAGGTTAGTGTCCAGAAGTGAATTTAAGAAAAAATGATAATAATAATATAAGATAGACAAATTACAAAATCAATGATAATTAACGTTGATTACATTATCAAGTTTATCATTATTCATTAATGATAGAATATTCAAAAAGTTAACTTATCATTGAAATAGTTCATTATGAAGCTTCAAGATAAGTTCTAACTGAATCAGTGAAATATGTGAATAAGTTAATACTAGAATTATGATTTTAATTAGATGATCTATAATATAAACTAGTACATCTCTTAACTGGATATCAGAATAAAAATTATTTTAACATTCTTCCTTGAATTACATCATCCTTATCATTTAACTTTTAAGATCTTTAGAAAGGATGAGAGGATGAATTTTTTATATTCCGATTGATTTGTTATAGACTGAAGCTGGTCAGTCTTTATTGCCTAAATGTGCATCTTGAGCGGATTACCTCGATAAAGCGATTATTCACAAGTATTATTTAAGTTGGATTGTGACTGGCGAATGGAATCCAGGACGAGGGTTTTGTCCTATTTGGGACTCGTCGGCTGGATGTACATATATCCTAATGTTGATGTTCATAGTGGGATTCAACATTGAGATGCAGGTACATCCAGCCGATGAGTCCCAGATAAGTCGAAACGCTCGTCCTGGATTCCACTTGCCAGTCACAATCCAACTTAAATGATTCATTTCATTCAGTTTTTCATAAAAGCTCTACACTAATATATATATACATATATATGAATAGTAATTAAACTTCGAATGATATTGGTGTTCAATACTAAAAAGAATTTTGTTAGATCCTCAGTAACGAATATTAGGACTTAGTTATTACTTTTTCCTAATCACATGAATACACATAATAACTGGAATGTTTCTGAATCATCTCGTTGATTTAGTATGTACTGAAAGTGATAATTCTCTGTTGCTATATGTGCGTCCTGAGTGGATTGCCTATTATGTAAAAAAACCCACTCATAAGTGTGACTGTCTGAACTCAGTAGTCTAATGATGAACGCGGTGGTCTTTGACACGAAATAAACTGAATTTGAGTCCTGGAGTGAACATAAATACCGACTTACTAGTCCCAAATAGGACAAGATACGACTTCAGGATTCTATACGCCAGTTATAATTCAACACAAATATATGACCTTTATTACAACTTTATTAATCGGTAAACAGTTTATTCTACGTATCACAAACGTATAAAACATTTAACCAAAAAACAATCTTTTTCAAGAAGGTTTAAAGAAGAAATAAGATTTGTGTAACTTTTATGGGATGTTTAAATAGGTGAACATTAAAAGTTTAAACGTTACAAACTGTAAGTGTTAGTTTGTGTAGTTAGTTTTGTGTTACGAATACATATTTCAGAAAAACTTGAATTGATAAGTTGGAACAAATGCAACTGTTTAGTGTAGAGTTAATAAGTGATTTCAATGAAGTAACGCATTTGTATTTGTTAGTATTTGCTAGTAGTTATGATTCAGTGTATACTAGAAAAACTTGGAAGATTGATTTACTGTAACACTGGACTCTTGGTTTATTGTTTACCGACAAATCTTGAAAATTTAGTGTAGAATGTATGACTTTAAATATACATTGAATTGATACATACATGATGTATCATTATTGTTGATGAATGTATTACTCTTTACATTGGATCAAATTATCTGTTGTGTATGCTTTTAGGAATGATTGTATCCCGTGATCTTTTATTTATAGAAGAATATTATCGAAACAAAGTGCAAATGTTCTACAATTGAGACATACAATGATATGGATCCATACAGTTTTAAATGTTATTTCTGAGGGAGTTATGCACTATACGCTTATTCTTTGTGTAATGCAGAAGAATCAGATAGGATGATTATTATTTGAAAATGCTGACAATAAATATACATGAGTATTAATGTATTTTATTTTTCATGAATAAACGTATCCAGTCCATATCGGTCTATTATATAAGGATCAATTTGACTTAATATGAAAGAAAGGATAGGAGTGAAGAAATTTCCTTTCAGTTAGTTTTTCATCAAAGCTCTACACTAATGTATATATATATATATATATATATATTTGAAATCATTACCAAATAATTGGTAATGCATTACATAATAATTTTACAGGTTCAAAGGTGTTTGTAAAATAATTATTAAATAACAAAACAATTATGAAATGAAAGTGAATAAATTAATTATCGTTTTAAAAATGTGGAAATAATAAGTGAAAGGGTTGGCATACTATTGGTTACATAGTATTTATTGAGAAGAAACCGATAAAGTAATTATAAGAAATCTGATGGTCAAGACAGTTACGTAAGAGTTAGGTTGCAATTAAGAGGTGACAAACTCGTTTTTGTCAATGCTGATATCACAAATTGATCTGAATCAGACAACCATTGATCACCTGGAGGCACTGGACAGCTGTTTCGTCTTAGTGCAAGACTTTTCAATAGTGCACACCCACGACCCTGTTGTTGATCATACCCAGAACCCTCTGGCTTCGCGACGAACGCTTCACCATTGGACCAATGGGCCGCCTGCTAACGGTTGATATTTCTAATTCAGTCAATTCGTGATACGTTTGCGCAACCTCATCCATTGTCATCGGTGGGTAACTGCCTCACACCTGACACACACTGGTCACGTCATCACATTAGAACTCCAGGAATTACCTCAAGGAGCTAATCACTAGTGAGCTGATATTTAGTTACAATTAAAAGGGTTGTTGTGGGGAAAGTTAATTTGTCAATGCTCATATCACGAATCGATCTGAATCAGATAACCATTGATCACCTGGAAGCAGTGAACAGCTATTTCGTTCTAGTATGGGACTTTTCAGCAGTGCGCATCCACGAAGCTATAAAAAATTCTTGAATTAAATGAAGTATTTTTATTATTCAATTAGTGCATTGTATTCAATATTTTGGGGTTACAGATTTTTGCTGTTGTTAATTTTATGGATAATTGTCATGTGTTAGGGTCCTAATCTTCATTTGAAATCAATTTAGAAGGATGAACTTTCAATATATTTGTATTTTATCATTCAACATATCAGGTCGCACTACACTAAACATGCTTGTAGATTAATCTTAGTCAGTGATGAAAATTGCTGGACTAAATCAAAGGAAAATACTAGAGACTATTAGATGCAGTAAACTTATTGAGTAATAAAAATAAGTTGACGATAACCGACTTGAATTTAGGCATCCATTATCGAATAGAACATAAAGACATATTAAGAGATTACTATATTTTTCTTCCGATTCACCAAGTGATATGAAGATGATGAGAAACTGTTCAACATAAAAGTTCACAATAAATGTCTTAGAAATTTATTTATTAAAACAGTTTAAAAAATGAATATTGACTGTCCATGTAAAAATTTTTACTATAACAATGAGATTCAAGAATGCCCACTTAGAGATTGTTGAGAAGGTTCTCTGAGTTACAAATCACTTTCACCGGTTAATTAATAATTAAGGGAAAAAAACGTAAATATACACTACTTTGGCTATTACATAATTCCGTACAAAATTAAGCTACTTGGCATCATTTCATTCATGGACCTCTGGTTCTGCTGGACACTTCTGATTGTAGTTTCAAAAGTAAACTAGGATTTGCTTTATACTGAATTGTTATGAATATACATAGTACTCCAGGCTATAACTTGTAGGTTCGTTATCAGTCTGGTAACTACTGAACCTTAATCATTATATTATAGGCCCAGTAAGCAGTTAACTTATAATAATGATTCAATTAAATCTGTAATATTAGAATAAAGACGAAATTTTATGAATCTCTTCAGAAATAAATTCCAGAAATTCATATACAGATAAACATTGTCAACTTTCTCTATATTTGCCAAGTTACTTACAAGTAGTAAAAATAATGAAATAAAACATCCGCTGAATCAGTAATTATTAGATTACAATTGGGGGTTGTGGAGATAGTTAGTTGTTAATCCTGATATCACGAATCGTTCTGAATCAGACAACCATTGATCACCTGGAAGAGTCCCATACTAGGACGAAACAGCTGTCCAGTGCTTCCAGGTGATCAATGGTTGTTTGATTCAGAACGATTCGTGATATCAGAATTATTAGATTGTTAGGCAGAGTGAATACTGATAACTAAGTGTATCAATCTTTTACTAATTAAGAATAAATCTTTCAGGAACCGCTTAGAAATAATGAAGCTCCTAAAGACGAATGAAAAAAAATTAGAGGAATATTTCCCAAACTATTATGAATGAATTTACGATTGAAAATGTTGTATATTTTCTCAAAAACTATTTCTAATCCCTTATCTTATAATGAATAGAGAGTTACAATAATGAAACTATTACAGCATATTAACAATTATATAAACATAGATTCGTAGCTTATTATTTAAACAGTAACTACGAATCGATTTAATGGAAGGAAGTAATGTTTTGTTCATATTGTTCTGCTGAATGATTTCAATCTGTAAACCCAAATATCTGGTCATGCTTTGCGAGGACGTTCTAATCTTTAAAGTAGCAAATTACACAAAATCACGAAATATCTAAAGTTCATTTTACTATTCTCTATGATATTACAAGTATACAAGTTACCTTATAAAACTAATTGATTCTGTTTGATTCACAATCGCAGTATTACTATTACATATATTCATTTAAGCTTGCCTACGGATATGTTTAATTATATTAACTGTACAAATAAAGATATGAATAGATTTGCAATATCGAACATCATGTACTTTTCTTGTTGATGTGTTGATAATAATTAATAACACAGATTCATTAATGTAAATTTAACACCAACAATCATGATGAATCTGAGAGACCGTTCCTCTCTTCCACATCTACAAAGTTCCAGACTTAATAACTTGTAGCAAATCTTACTTAGAACTTCTTCTACATTACGTAGTTGAGGGATTTTTTGTTACACGATTAACAGACTATGATTGGTGTTCGTTCATAAATTAGGTAGGTTATAATTACTCGGTGGTATAGAAATCCATGAAACAGTTATTTAGCCTAATTAGAACTTCACTGCTAAAATACATCAATCTGGTCAAGACTATATCATACTGCGTAACTAGAAATAAAAGTAAAATAACGTCGTAGAGATAAACCAACACCTTCAGAAGTTTAACTAATGATCTATCATTAAAATATAATAGAGTCAGGGTATAAACACCAATTTTATATTTAACGAGGTTGTTTAAATGTTTTTCAAGAATTAATTCATTTCAAAAAGACACCAGGTTTTCAAAAGCCGGGCTACAGCATAGTATAAGGACGAGCTTAATAGATTCTTAAAATGTCCGAGAAGTATAATAATATTAACCAATCAACAAGAATCTGGGAAATCTGAGTATACAAATGACCTAATCAGACTCCCGAATCTATATCCCATTATAATCAGTAATAAGTCAGTAATTGTAGATAAACATTTTATTAACAGAAAACAGCAATATTGATATGGATATACAAATTCTTCTTAATGTAAATGTTCAAGGACTTTGTAGACTCTTCTGACAGTAAGTTAAAAAAAACGATGAAATCTTCACTTTCCTTATATAGCTATATCACAACCGTATTCTGAAACCTTTTATACTACAGTTAATGTTAGGGATAGGTTAGATTTAGTGTTAGCTTAAGTTAAGAGTATAGATTTAGGTATCTTGTTGATCAATGTATTATATATTGTTTGTTCAGTAAGAACTTAGTACATCATACTTTTAGCACTATAATTTTACCCTATGCTGCCAAAAATGACATTTCGTTAATAAATCTACACATTTTAGGCATATGCATTACATGTGATTTTGAAGTTATCTCTGATTTTTAAAATAGTCACTGATTAATTATGACAGTCATCACATGAGACCAGTTTAAGAATCGCTCACCCGTGGACTCTATACTCTAGTTAAATGATCCTTCAACAGAAAAAAAATCAATATCCAGCATAACTGTTAAAATAAACCATGTCCACTTTTCTCATTCTAAAGTTGATAAAATATTTTGTTTGTTATGGAAAACAACTTTAGGCATTTCATTTAGCACAAACCTTATGTAAAAGTATGACAAAGAGTACACATTCAATAAATAAATACTTTTAGAGAACACATCCCCTTGAGGAATAAATTTAAAGTTTAATTGCGTAATTCTCCGTCAAGATGTTGAATATGTTACTAAGAGGACTTTAAAAAAACATAAACTACTATGGCTGATGTATGAGACTAATTGATGGATGTTGCTTTGTGCGCATCTGGTCACCATAGCAACGACAATGGATGCATAGTCGGTCACTGTTTGTTTACTCTATGCCCACTAGATCCCAAGCCGAAATAAGAGAACACACTACTGACGATAGAATCATATTATATTTCAGACATTCCTTTATATGTACACAAAGTCAGAAAACATAGTGAACCAATTGGAAATTCAACACTAATACGAAACAAAGGAGATAGTGGTAGTGAATAGGGGTAACTTGTATACACCCAATTAACTGTAGTTCATAGTAAGAAACAATATACTAAGAGTAAATACACTAAACGGGAGGACAGAGTAAGAGGAATGTAACAATGATAGGAATGAAATGTTTACACTACTCTTATTTAAAATAATCGGATTACTATTATAAAATACAGTTCTGAAAGTTCGTTACTCTTCTTTACTCACCCAACACAACAATTTGATTCATGCAAAAAATGATACAAAAATTGTCAGTCGAAGAATGATAGATAAGTTATTGGACGAATTACATCTGTAAGAATCCGCTTAATGCTAATTTCAAATGAAATCAAAAACAATAACTGTGAAAGTATACATAAACAGAAAACTTTCCTGATAAACATTCTTGTATCCGTCAGCGTCGACATACGTAGACCTAACGTATAGAGACTGAATCGTTTTTATGTTACGAATACGCTAGCGAACCTTTAATCTTTTTATAATTGCCTTTCCTAAGCAAATGATAAGATGCACTACTAAAATAAACAAGTCTAATCTGCATAATAGGTCAAACAAGTTTGCTAAGATTCAAAAGAACTCTTTTCCGTAGGAGCAACAACACTTCATCACCAAGACTAATTAAACTGTTTAGTTGCACAGATTATCAATGTATTGGAAAGATCGAGTGGTTAACGTGTTTAGCACAGAGTCACTCAGTAAAAAGCCTAATGAACAAACTATCTTAAATTTGTAGTGCTTTACACTGTTATGTTCTACTCCAGTAAAATTACCAGTATCTTGAAGCTCAGTAAACAAAAGTTTGAGATCTGTGTAACCTTTCGTCAATAACCACCACCGACATCCATATCCACACAATGATTCCAGCCTAAGTGTTTCATGTCTCACATCGAGAACAATACTTCAACACTAGTATTGACTAGGACACATTTTCACGTTTAACCAGTTTGAGATGTCATTAAGTAGTTTCAAAATGCAACGAAATGCTCCCCTAGTTTAAAATGATTATTTGACTAATATTGTTTCAAAGCAAAACTAGTTATGAAACAGAACGATCTCTACAAATACCATCACTAACTTACTCAACTTTAATATATTACCAATGATCAAAGATTTTTTTTTGATTGACTGAATACGCCACAGACTGATGTTGGCAGGTTATGATTAAAAACCATAGAGCACTGGACAACTGTTCCATCCTAGTATAGGACTCCTCAGCAGTTTGGAATCTAAAGTGTGTACTGTGGAGGATGAAACAACTGTTCATTGTCTCCTGGTTTTCAATAGTATCTTGTCAACATCAATGTGTGACGTATTTAATAAAGTAAATAGACCAACTTCCACAAACCATTTCAATTTGATTAAGAGTTTACAGAGTGCATGTAGATTACTTTAGGAGAATAATTTCATACATTATGACAGAAAAATATTTGTTGATATATTATGTTTAATTATCTGACAAACAAGACGAAAGGAAGAATATACATATATATTTGCACATAAATCTTATTAGTGAATAAAATCTATTTTTGAAAGAACTGTGGAATAAACAAACAAAGCTGTGAACAAGAAATTAACGACCCATAAGAAAACGTTCAATAAATTCTATCTGTTCACTTTCTTCCTTTTGTAATGATTGCAACTGAATATCCAATCTTGTTGCGAAGTATTTTTGTTGAAAAAAAGAGACAAAAGATTTTATGATAAGACAATATAACTTGTGATATTTAATTATAATGTAAATATATTTAAGGATGGAGTTATCCTCACTAAATGTGTTATATTCAGCATTTTAGGTCATTTTCTATTCGTTTAGTGGGTATATACTTCATATAAGGGTGTGATTCACATTAAAGATTTTATTTACAGCATTAACCTTCACTACATTCATGTTTTCCATTCTGTTAATTCACTATGATACAGTAATGTGTTGATAAAGATTAGCTGATGACAACTGTAGATGATTAAAATGAATTTTCAATGTTCTATTACATCCTAATATACAACATTAATGTAGTAAATGAATGAAAGAAGATAGTTGACAATATTAACTTGATCCGACGCAGATTTTAACAAATTTCACTGATATATTCCTTACTGTGAACTTTGAGTAACACTTTGAGCTCGTTGAATACGTTAAATACAATAGACTGTGTGGGTTGGTAATGAGCTGTTAACTGTCTAACTTATTACAGTGAGTGTATTAAGCGAGTTTTAGAAAAGTGAAAAAAAGATCAAAAGTGCATGATGCAACAGATCTATTTAATAATAAAGAATACTGTACATAATTTAAATCTGCCGTTGTACTAAAAGTTTAATATTATATTTTATTTGACTGGAGAACATTTACAGTTGAATTGAATAGATTAAATTATTTCTAACAATATGAAAACTGGACAGTTTATAAATAACTGATAATCTCTATTAAAATAACGGGAGTAACGCTATTTGCAAGAGTTTAGTTTAATTTATTGTTCCCATTCAGAGCTTATTTTCTTTGTCAATGCTTGATATAACAGCATCGTTTGTTAGTGACTTATTATAATGTAAAAATGTACAGTAGTATACAGAATTAAACAGTTTCTAATCTTTAAGCAGACTATCAAATGTTAAGCTGTCTATTTGAGAATCTTCATCAACTTAGTTTGAGCACATATTGCCTATTAGTAACCACTGGTTTCTTTGATGTGCGATGTTATGCGGCAAAATAGTAGGTTGGAAGAAAAGTATGGGTGGCCAAACTAAAGTGTGGGATCAGTCCATGGTGTTACGGTTTATTGGTCTGATAAATGTTCGTAGGTACAAACAATCTAGTTGCGGTTCACAAGACTAACTATGAGCTTCTGGTACTGGATAAGCCCAGAAGATGTTGCAGCAGTGCAGGTGCATTTACCTTTAATCTCTTATATTTTATATATAAATATCTTATATCTTAAAACAACTTCAAAATTTATTATTCTGGAACGTCATTCCTTTTTCTGAAATCACTTTTAGGTTTATTTATTGTTAGTAAGGCTTTAACTACCACTCTGGCACCAATTTTATCAGTCTATTCTCACTGAGCTCTTATGCTGTGGCAGTTTGAATAGATGCATATTTGTGTCAGGTCTTATGTTGCTGATAAGTGACAGACTTAATCATCTTATGGTCTTCAAAAGACTATGATAATTAAGACTAATCAGGCCAAAATAACTTGAATGAATGCAATCCTTTCAAACTTAGACGACAGTTAATTATGACAAATTTATTTATCATTGTTAGTGTAAACAACCGCTAATAATTCGGTAATTCAAATTAGATAAAACTTTGCTATGGCACAACGACAGATGCAGATAAAATAACGCACTCTTCTTAGATTCCACTGATAACTACAACATAAATATGATAAAGATAAGTCACCTGTCTATATCTTTCTTTTTTGTCAATATTTGAGATTCTAAATATTTTTGCTGCAATTGTCTTTGTTGCCCCATAGATGTAAGTAGGTTTCTTGATCCGAGTGCCTGAATTGTTGTTCATACTTATGCTTATTGTTTATTACAACAAACTTTTAGCTTTTGTGATTCTACCTTTTCAGCTACAAAACCGATCAAATTGAGAATTTCACTAGAAATCACTTTAAAGTCAGCCATTTCTAAAAAAGAAATAATAAAAAAACACCAAGTAAGGATTAAACCTATCAATCCAATATAATCCAGTGATCAAACGGAAGAACAAGCAAAATCAAAAAAACTAAGATCAGCCTTTATCACTGACAGATATCAGTTGGAAGACTATGAAAAATTTGAAAGAACCTAAGTAATGTTCATCCTTGTTTACGAAAAGTTAGTGGTTCAGATAGCGTCTTAGAACCTTAATGTCCAGGGGTCGGAATTATATATAAAACTAATTAACAGTAACAAAATGTCCTGCATCGATTAACTTGCAAAACTTTACGTCTGTCGGATATTGCCATAAGTGATATCTTTTTCCCACTAAACATGTCATACCCAAACTACGATAGTTTCCTGCTGAAATTAAGGGAATTTGATTTAAGTTAGTAGTCAGTAAGCACGTTATAATTAATTCAAAACGTGGAAAGTCAGAACAAGTGAAATGGTGGATGAACAGTGTTAAGGGTTTTTATACTGGAAAAAACAGACGTCCAGAACTTTTAAGCTTTCAATAGTTCGCTGGCTGATATCAACCTTCCATGAAAGTATAATTCAAGATTAAAAAGCTGTTACCATAGGACAAGCCTTGTGATGTCAAAACTGGTTTAGTTGAAAAATCCTTTAATATAGTAATGTCATTATTATTAAACCATTCAACTGTGACGCAACTTTTGTATTTACCTTGTTTCAAAAAAGATAATTGGGTTGATATACACTTAAAAAAATCAATACATGTAAAGTACCTCTAAACTAATAACCTATTTACGTATTTAAAGTATTTAGTATTAAATTGTCGAGAATCGCATCAGAAAAGCTGCATAATTATAGGTACTGACATATTTGCATAAAAGAGAAATAGTGCCAGGCATAAGCAGCGCTCCACAGATTTGTTAGATTCTCACACTTTGTGATGATACTATGACACGCATGTGTTGTAGTAGTGCCAACTGTATTAGAAACTTAACTTTAAAAAGTACCACGTCACCTACGTCTACAGAACTAACCTAAGGCCTTATTTAGAGAAAAAAAACACATGTATTATGTCTTCCTATCTTACGAAGAACATTGCTAATGTAGAACTAACGCGAAGAAGAGCAACCAAAAAGGTAGTGGGGGCAAAAAATAAGCCCTACTCAGGACGACTTAAAATGTTAAAATTGTATCATGTACATTACAGGAGGGTCAAGGGGTATATGAACTTCATGCATTGTATAGACCATAACCCTTTTCACGATAACAGATCACTTGTAAGATTCAGCACTAAGTTGAGCCTAATAAGATACCTCTAGAGAATAGAACACGAAAGAACAGGCACAATAATTTCCTTTAACTTTTTTGAAGTTGTCAAAAAACCGCGAACACTCCTATCGTCTACACACAGATCTTAAGGAACGACAGTTTGCTAATTCTGACAGACAAAATTGAAGTGATATTTACAAATAAAGGAACCAGACGAAGCATACAAAAGTCTTTTCAGAAGCCAATTATAGCAGATAAAACCCGGAGCTAATTTTAAACTCATAAGAGCCAACCAAATGCATTTTTCATCGACATGAGATTTATTTTCAGGAAATTTTTGGAAATAAAGACCGAATAAACTGATGTGCACGTAAAGTACTAAATGATACTAACTTTACGTATATTAGTGTACTACACTTAGTCAGCAGTAAAAATGATTAGCATAGTTTCACCTTGTAAAACATTTAAGCATAAATATTAATTCCATTACAGTTTAATGTAATAAGCAGGTTTCATACTCGTAAGATACTTTTCACATTCTTCTTTTAGTTCATTTGTTTCCTGTGCTATCTTCGGATCAACTATTCTCAGTTTATAAAAGTCATCAATATATAATCCATCCTGTGCCAACGACTCAGCCATTGTATACCCGGTATTTGTAACTAAGACAACCAAATATTCAATATACAATATGTACGTCGCTAAGTTTCCAACCTTGCTTGGAAGAATTAGCCAACTATTGTTCCTTAATATCTGTATCCAGGCTATAAATAGTTGTTTTTGGTTATTAACAGCAGGGTGTTTGTTATGTTTCCTTTAATACTGGGAAGAAAATTATTATTTAAGTGATAGTAATTGGAGTACTCAAAGAGTCGATGATACATTATTGTCCTTCATTGACTTGACAACATAATTAAGCATCGAGGCTAGTTTTTAAATATTACGCAGAATGCTTTGAAACTGTCTGTTTACATGAAGAGTTCTGATGTTCACCCACATTATGACGAAGTTACGTTTGCCGTATTATCAGAGCAACTTCTAACAATTGAACCCACTCGTGAGAATAATAATAAATCAGTAGAAAATGAAGGATAGAGGGGAAGTTATATCTGGTCTTAAGTGGAGCGTCGATGGGATAGCAAAGTTTAGACTTTATTACGTGTATACCATATCAAATGTTTCCTCTTCTAAGTACTTGCCCCTATATATGATCATGACGGTGCCTGTAAACTGACATGGAGTCTTCACGTTCCAAAATATATTTATTCATTTATATAAAGCTGGCAATTACGCTTAACATAAACCGTCACTTTACAAGGAGTCATATTGAAATATGATCCCTTTCTTCCAAACCTACTATTCATTTCTCCATGAATAAGATCAACTTGTAACAGCTGTGTTCATCGACCAATATTTACCTGTTTTTAAGCAGTTTAGCTCCGTTGTCTGTCACATTTTCTTTCAAAAATATATGTGCATTACGCTTATGAAATTTCACTCCACCCATCAGTTTGAAATTTGATATTCTGTGCTATTCAATTACTACGCTCACATATAAACTCATCACATCTGACCACCATTCACATACCTAGACGTCTCACTACATTACTATGCGCTTGAACCTCCAACGTTTATTTATCACAGTCTGATTCATTTGTGACAACTAAGCCTTGTTATAATCTGTCACCTTTTTGTTGATCCTGTTTGCAAAATTGGTTTGCTGCTTTCACTAGGAGTGAAGCAACTATTATTATCAATATGCTTTATCTGTTGTACAACACCGACCATGCACTTGAAATGTGAGTTTACTAGAATTTCCTAGAATATACTTTTATCAATCATCGTGTGCAGTCCGGTTGTTTAACTAATAGTCCAATAAACTTACATTTACTCCTATTTGATTCCCTATACATTGAACTTTATCATTGTTGCTTTTAGTATTGTATTGACTGTCCTGTTATGTATAAATAATGACGTAATCAAGAACCTAACTCCAAATCTCCATAAAGTTTTAGAAATTATCCCTATATTACTTGAAATTTTATATAATAAACCTCCCAATACGCCATTACAATATTCATCTTTATCTAAACTGGTCGTATCTGAAAAACTAGAGTGAACCTGTTTCCAGGAACAAATTTTTACTATCGTCATTTTGATTATTATCACATCGCTAAAGTTCAAGACAATCGCAAAATTAACAGGAGTAAGCGTTCTTTATGGAACAAATGGCGAATTTCCGAAGGCTCAGGGATAGCTTACCTCACAAGTCTGCGTGCGATATATGCACGTTTAAAATTAAACGGGGCAGGATAAACTATCTGATTTCTTCGAGGTGGTGTAAAGAGCACTGCGAAAACCTGTGATACAACCATATGAGGCAAAATAGTAAACTGACTTGCATTTGGATTCAAAGTCAGTACATAGCTATCATTATGTGGTTGTTGAACCACTGAACAGGGATTTCTGATCAAACTTTATCCAAACTAACATCTCTGTGTCAATCAAAAGCTATCCTAACTTGTCCAACGTTAACCCGAGTATTATGAAATTTGAGCTTGACGTAATCTAAGTGAGACCGAGAAGCTCTAAATGCGCATAAATCTGCTTGCTTCACGGTATCCATCACAGTATCTTTAGTGAATGTACAAATCAACTCTGTTCCACTGGCTACCATCTTCAGCTGCTCTGTAGCTATGAGCAAGGTGAAGTGAAAGATTATAACCTTACGCAAAGAGGGCAACGAAGTGATGATTTTTATTATCATCCCACTTCCTTACTCTCTGCATTAAAAAAGATCATCCATCAATCCAGTCAATCGAAGCAATACAGTAAAGGGGAAAGAACCACTACAGTAGCTTCTAAAATCGGAACGTCAAGTAAAGCAAATTAGATGCAATTCATTAGAATTGTAGAAATTCAGTAAAAACGTAAGGAAAAACGAATATTACATTCACAGTAAATGGTAACTATCTCATTTGGAGTCAAAAGTCCATCAGAATATATAACTAAACAGATTAAAAAGAGTAAATGCATTTTTAAATGCAACACGACAAGTTACACTAGAAAAATGTTACTTGGAATGATTTTCTTTCAGAATAAATCTAAAAAGGTTTCTACACATGACCCTTTTAGATTTTCACAAATGAATCAATCACATTGCCGGAAACTAAATTCTTAGGGTAGTAGCGGGTCTCTAATAGACTGGCTAATTGGCGACAAAAGTGAGGAATCTTTGGTAGTCAGCGCTTTCTTTTTTTCTTGACTAGTTTACATTGATGAATAAAGTGCAACATGGTTTAATCCGTAACCTACCTACCTTCTGATTTATGAATAACCTACCTTCTATCTTAAAGTCAAAAGCACTTATGTATGCGAAGGATATAAAGGTCTGTTAGTTATGTTCAAGGTCTTTCTGGTATCTTGACTCTTTAGGAGGCCTTGGATAGGCTTCAGGGGTGGGACACTAGTTTCTGACTTCCAATTAATGCCATTAAATGCAAAATGTTAATGTTAAACCATTAAAATGCATACGCTGTCTGCAATCTCGGTTGGCCCAGTACAGCTATTTCTACTTCATAACGCACCTGAGAGTAACCATTCGCTACACTATAGGCGTCTTTACTCAGTAGAATTCTGCAGCGAATAGCTTAGGCCCTGTCATGGGGATGTTATATAAGGGACTGAAACCTCTGATTCTAAACTGATCATTAGTGTTTTCAAATATGCCTAAAACTGCTCGTCGAAAGAGACTTTAACATAGTGCTCTTCTACCAATGAAGTGATATAGATATCTTGGAACGTGTTCAGAAAAGAACAACCCCAAAGGTATTAGGACCAAAACTAAACCCTTTACATTTAGACTAATAATACTTAACTTGTGTCCAATGAATTACGAATGGATGAGGGGGAGGGTATTTCGATGTATTATTTACCTAGTAACCCACTTCATCCAAACACAATGCTCGTAGGGTTCAGTGCGTAGCTTAGACTAAAAAGACATTCTTCTAGGGTGAAACAAGTCAGAGCTCGTATTCTACGTCGTTAGTACATATAAACTTTTAAACTGTAGTGGTAACTAATTCCGTAAATAAATAGTTACATACTATACATACTGTTAATGCTAATAACATACAACCCCAAAAGCACAAGGTAGTGGCCACTCTGAATTATTCAGAACAAACCACCACTAAGCAGCTACGAATTTTCAGTGGATAGGTAAGCTTCTACTAGCAATTTTTACATAGCTGTGCATCTATCACGAAACCAGAGACAGATCAGATTTGCGAGAATTAAATGGTGGTCACTATGGATTCAGATTCAAAAAAATCCTCCACTGCAACTAAGAAACCAATAACCAATCCGATTATGCTGGCACAGCACAATGCTGAGACTCCCATCAGCATTGCGGTCTACACTTCTGACTCAGCCACCGGTGCAACTCTGCAACAATTGATTGACGAACTTTGACAATCATTGGCATTCTTCTCTAGACGTTGCAGCATACCGAATCAAGATAAAACACTTCTGAATGTGAACTATTAGTCATGTACTTTGCTGTACGACATTTTCAACATTCCATCGAAGGCCGGGAATTTACTGTATTCACTGGTTATAAGCCGCTGAGGTTTGCTATAAAGTCTCCTCCAAGTAAGTACTCTCCAAGGGAGCCTCATCATTTAGACTTCATTTACCAGTTCTTTACTGATATACAGCATATATTTGGAGTCAACAATATAGTTACTGATGCCTTATCGGTAATCCACTACTTTAATCGTATCCAAAGAGTCGACCTTGCTAGACTAGCTCGACTTAGAAACGAAGACAACAATCTTCATCACGAATCATCCACATAAACGCTAAAGGTTAGGACACTTTAATTTGCGATTCTTCTACAGGTACTACCCGTCCAACTATCCCCAAAAGTTATTGAAGCATCATCTTGGACACATTGAACAATTTCTTTCAGCCTGGAGTTCGTGGACTAGTAAGCTGATTATTAGAGATTTGGCTGGTTGAAGATGAACAAGGACAGCAAAGAATGGGCACACTACTGTTTGGCCTGCTATAAGAACAAGGTAATTCAGCATAAAAAATACCTTCTTGATACTTTCCAGTTCCCTGACGCTCGATTCGACCACGTCTACCTTGATCTGGCAGGACCTTCACCAGAATTAAACAGATTATCTTATCTTCTGACATGTATGAACCGATTCACACTCTGGCTGGAATCGATTCCACCTAAAAACATCACTTGTAAAACCATAGCTCGCGCTTTTGTCGAACGATGGATAGCAAACTTTGGTTGTCAGTCTATAATAACGACGGTCCGTGAATGTCATTTCTAATCTAGATTGTTCACTTTCTGACTAAACTCCTTGGAACTATGTATATCAAAACAACCGCTTATCACCCATAAACCGACCGTTTGGTAGAAAGATTTCAACAACAGTTAAAAATATCACTGTCAGCTACGAATTTCCCACAGTGGATCGTAGCTTTAAAACTTGTCTTACTCAGTATTTGCAATACTGTGAAAGATGATGTTGGAGGCAATGTTGTCTAATTAGTCTACGGAACGATACTTCGACTACCTGGTGAATTCGTGAAAAGCCATCTGTTTCAACAAACTTTGATCTGAACTCTTAGTTGAACCGGCTTACAAATGCTGTGCATTCAATCAAGCCAGTTTAAACCCGACAGCAGCCGATAGACGCTTTTATCCAACCCGCCTTAAAATATGATACAAACGTTTGTGTACGTCGTGATGCTCTACGCCAACCTTTGGATGCAACTTACGAAGAGCTATACAAGGTCTTGAAACGAGAATCAAAGTACTATATTATCGACAAAGTTGGACGCGATGAGAACGTCATCATTGACCGCCTCAGAGCAGTCTACCTAGAAGGCAAATCTTTGAATGCCGAATTCATCACAATGTCCTCGAAACTTTGCATGAATGAAGTCACCACGCCTCAAGTAACAACCGACAAGCAACAATAAACCTCAAGGAATTACATAACGTTGAAAGCTAAACGTTCTGATAAAACTGTATGATTCCCAGAACACTTGAATGAATGTTATACCTATTGATTTTCCCCTAATTTCCCCATCTCTGTATTGTAAGGTTTTTTATTTTAAAAAATTGAAAAATTGAAAAAGTTATTTTGTTTATTTTGTGATATGCATTTTACACATGTTCATATGTTTAAAAAACGTTGTGAAGCGTTTCTATCTATATGGTTGCAGTCGCTTTTTTGCACGTTTTTGTAGCTGCATTGAATTATAAAATTTTTTATATATATACGAAATGCACGTATGCAAAAACTTTCTTTTTTTGGTTTTACAGGTCAACTGGAAACGCATTCAGTTTTATCCTTTGGCTGGTACGCTATAAGGTCCTAATGACTCCATTAGGAGTGGCAGTGAGTTATAATTATTAATAATCCTCTAAACAAATAGTTATATAGGCTCTCGATATTGATGCTGACCTTGTTTATTTAGGCGGACAAAACCAGTCGACGGCGCTTGGTCAGGCATCACCACCAGATCACGATACGACACAACGTGGGATACATCTCTCTCTAGTTAGTCGGCCTAGACATTGCTATCCCATCGACGCTCTACTTAAGACCAGATATAACTTTCCCTACACCCTTCATTGCCTTCTGATTTATTCTTATTCTGACGAGTGGGTTCAGTCGTCAGAAGTTGCTCTGATTATATGACAAACGTAACTTGGTCATGTACCGGATGCTCTCTATGTCATTAAAGGGGTTTTGATAAAGTGTCACTGTTAATTAAAAACAGAGCCGAAGACAACAATCTTCACAGTACTAGGGAAATATAGGTATAGATTGCATTATAGTGCACTTCCGACAAACAACCTCGAGCTTTTTGTCTATGGCGCTATTATTCCAGGAAATGACTGAGAGTAAACAAATTGGACCATGGAGAATATCTGAATACGGGGTAAAGCCAAGAGTTCTTAAAACTTAGATAAGAGCGCCAATCTATGCGGTGAAATATTGATGTATTAAATACGTCGTTAACCAATGTTAGGAGTAAGTTGCTTAAAATAGATCAATTCCTTATAAGAGCCACCTATGTGTATGCATGATCAATATGTGACTAACCTTTCTCCCTGGTTGCTGGTTTTGTTGAGCCTGTTTGTTTGTTAGATTTAACTGGTTCTAAATACAACGTCATTTTATATATTACGAAAATACACAGTACCCTTGATAATTGCTAATCAGTATACGGACACGTTTGCCTCGCGATTACCAGTCCCCAAGTTCTGATAGAGAAAACAACGGCTGAGGAGCCGATAGACAGGATCGTATTATATTTTATTGATGCCATAATATATACACAAATTAGACTACACAGCAAGCCAATCAAATATTTCGCACTAATACGAAACAGAAATGATTGTGGCAGTGAATGCAGTAACTTGTACACAACTAATTAGCTCTAGTCCATGATAACAGCAAATTTACTAAACGGAAGGATAGGGTAAGAGGAACGTAACAATAATAGAAATGTAGTGTTTACATTACTCACTAATAAGAAGATTAAGAAGTAGTTATTTTTCATGAAAATATTCTTATTTTTGCTATTTTGTTTTTATTAATTGTAAAGTAAGCGGTAACCGGTACTGCCTGTCATTTCCTCCGCTTTGACCTTTCTAGTTGTGATTGGTTGTAGTGTCATTTTAATGTGCTAATTACTCTAATTGCTACAAGGTCGCTTTTGTAGCTATACATACAGAGTTGGGATATAATTGAATTGAATCTTCCTAATGCTGCATTCGTGTCCTCTTGATTTTGTCTTGGGGTGAGTAATCAGTTGTCGAGTTGTTGGTCACGGTTGCGATTATCAGTTGACGTAGATAAACTAGCAGATTAGAGTTGCAGTTAGTTCTTTGCGTATAACAGTAGGCGATTTTACCGATATAACAATCACGACCAGAATAAATAAATTAGTCCTATAAAACACAGTTCTGGAAGCTTTTTCACTCTTCTTTAGTGATTTTACATAACAATAATACTTCTGTCGTGAAGACTTCTTCTTATTCTACATTCATCTGATTGTGGGTGTGTCGTACGTATGTGTGTTATACGTAAGATTAAGTGCACTAAAGATAATTACACATTGGAATCTTAATTTCCATATCAAGCGTCTCAAGTGCTTTTCTGGTCTACTCACAAATATCATTTTCTACATGGGTGTGTAGGTTGTCATGAGTAACCAGAAAGTAAGCATGCACCTATTTAGTAAAATAATGCTAGCTAGAAATACAACATATCTTTCAAGTCATTTGACCTTTTATCGTTTATGTTAGTAATAGAGTTATATGACATTTTTTAAGGCTCTGAGACTATAAACCATTACAAACCAAAAGAATAATTCGGTATATATTCAGGTAGCTTTAATAACCTTCCTCTCTGTTTCTGCAACACGTACATATGGAACTGTTATGAGGTCTTATAATCCATTCGAATCCCTACTAGTTTTACAGAATATGCAATATGTTATGTCCCAATAAATCTAACTGGATACAAAGAAGCAAACCAATTATCAACTTAAAGGCTATTTTGATAAAACTGAGTCGAATGATTCTGGTTTCAAGTTTGCTGAATTACAACGTTATTTTTTACATGCTGTGGAGCGTTTATGCCTGTAAATGGAAACTATGTTAAAAGAGTGGCTCCAGCCAGTATTTCTTTTGAAAATAATGCTTCCTGCACCTGAACAAGGAGATTTATTCTGTGAATATCTTCATCCCTACATAATATTCGATTATTACTTTATACTTATATATCTAATGCCTAACTACGCATTTCTAATTTTTCAATCGACAAGTTCAGAAAAATAGCATTAACATTGAGCGTTAGATTATATACAAGTACATTAAATATATTACACAGAAATTTGTAATAACTTCAGAAGTCTGCAACTAACGATCGAGTATGTGTAAATAACTCTAGACATATAAAACCCTTCTGGTTTTGACCATGCTCTACTTCTTTAACATGTCACCAGAAATATTGGCATGTACCAAGGAATTATCTTATTTCAGAAGTAAATTCGACATAATCACTAATGATAATAAAGGTTTTAAATATTCAGGCTCTTGCATGAAAACTATCATAGTGTTCCTAATAATTAGCTCAAATCACGATCATGAATCAACCTAGTAAATGCACTGTCAGCAGAACGGAAATTGTGGTGAAGTAATTGACTACAAAGACACAAGTGACCAAACAGGAATATATCATCTTATGTCCAAATGCAGTTGTATTAAATGTGAATAAGCAGTTACATGAATCGAGGTCTATATAAATCAAAGCACATTAGTAGCCTTGTGAATAATACAGTGACGGAACACATGATTCATACAACAGTCTTTACTTACTGCACCTATAACTATCACAACTATAATTTCGATTTCACCTATTTGAATACTCAGCCATCTAGTTTCATTAAGTAGTTAAGTCTGCAGAGATTAGTGACTACCTATTACGCATTTCTACTCTAGTGTGCACATCTAACATGTAATGGGACACGTGAAATGTAAATTATTAATTGACTAGCAGACTGGTTGGTCTGTTTGCTTGTAAGACTTTTAAGACTTATTTGAACTCCAATTTGGATTTTGTGCGTGTGTGATTCTAAATCATTTTACTGGGCTTTTTTCGTAGTTGCTCAGTTTACTTTTATAACATGTAGACTTTTCACCTCTGGTCCCAAGATCATTTCCATCAGTTTGTGATCAAATAACTACAGATGACGACAAACCTCTCATCCTATGTAATTATTGGATTTATTCCTATCAAAACCTTCATAACTGACTTTTCATCATACCCAAACTATCATTTAGATTGTGCATGAGTCAGCTTGATATACCAGGATTTATAGGCATAAAGGATATATAAAAGCTAAGCTGAGTATATCCGTAATATGATTCAATGATCAACAAGCTCAAATAATTCTGTCACTATTATAGTTTCGATTTAACTAAGTGACCTTGAAAGAGACAGTACCTACATATATATACCACATTCTAGTTTCAAATAAAATTCCAGCCAATGTTAAGCTTAAGTATTCTTTGTGTCACCCTGTCACACCTTCCGTTCCTTGAAGGTTCAATAAGCTCTGCAATTTTTACATTCTGTTCCAAAAAACACTAGTCAAATCAAACACCAAATACTGAGTACACATTTTTCCTCTAACATATGTTGTAATTCAACGTCCAATCATAAAATATGTAGTAAATATGTGAAAGCTACGTAATAAATATGAAGTGTAGGTAAACTAGTAGCTGAAGAACAAGTAGACCAGTTGCCAACTTGCTTAGCAATGGCTTTGTTTAAACATAATTCAATTAAGGATTTACATTATTTAGCAGTACATTAAACATAAAACGTTTCCCCAACCCCCATAGATAACTAAGCTAGTTATTTCTCACCAGTCTTTTTCATATACCGTCAGGTTATTATACACCAAGTTAAATTACGCCTCCATGATAAATCGTTTATATGAGCTTTGTAATTTTATTGTCTGTTACTACAATGTTAAGTCATCAAGCTGATATTAATGATGAAACACGTTTCAAAATTCAAACCTACAGCAGCAGCTGATAACCTTGACTAAAATATTTTAATTATTGTACATTCTTATCTTGAAATTCATGTTACTGAATTACTAAACAGCTAAACTTGCTTTACCAGCGCTTCTAAAATTTACTCGCTTGTTTTGGATCTTAAAAATAAATTGTCGTGTATCATCTGACCTTCAGCCTTTTACATTACGCACAGAACGTAGTTGAGTACCCAAGAGTTGTCTGTAGGTAGCTGTA